>JBAWJQ010006290.1:0-415848 GCA_037783105.1 Bactrocera zonata | reverse complement strand
AATTCGTAATTTAATCCAAATAGCTGTTTTATTTTCGATTTTTGTTATAATTGTTTTATGAAGTTAAAATTGTTAGCTTAAAGAATAATTGTTCAATATTTTTATTTTTTACAATCTATAATTTAATCTTTATTTATCAGTAATATTTTTATAATTTTTTTAACACAAATATTTATTTTCTGAAGTTTGTAAAGCGTAGTATTTTTATGCTTAAAAAATTATAAAAATTTCTTTTTTCATTTGTGATAAATAAAAAGCATTAATATTAAATACTTATGATTTTTCTGCTCATAGTTTCATAAAACAAAATAACGAGATCGGTAAATCAACAATATTTTATTTAAGATTTACACAGAAAAACCTCGAAGAGGCAAACAATGCCTCATCATTAATTTAAGCAAAATGCATGTCTTTTGTTTGGTAAAAACGAGTCTAGAACATGCCATATAAACACACACAAAATGCTGACAGCGAAAGGAAGACCCTGAAAAACAATAAAATTAATGATACATAAAGCAATAGTTTGTAAAAAGCATGCACACCAATCATCAGAGATTTTAAATGTGTGAGTTCACTCACATATGTACATATCTATCTACATACATGCATACACACCTATGTAGATATACATATATACATGCGAATGACACTTCCGCCTGTCTGGCGCTAATGCCACATAAAAGCACTTCAGCTCATTAGACACAATAAACACAAACAAGCAGAGCAGTTAAGATGGATATGATAAATGTGTAGTGAGGACAAGAGAGTGTAGAAGGACACGCTTATTATAGTGTAGTAGTATATATGTATTTACTAGAATCAACTCAAAGCATATTTTTAAAAAGCAAATGTGAGATTTATAACTCAAGGGTTTGCTGCTAGCCGATCTGGTTCTAGCCTTTGAAGCGATATTTATTTGATAAAGCTCTTAATTGAAATAGTAGTATAATGGTTGGCTCTTTAACTGCACTGGGTATGTTTCAGAACTATGTTACTTGAGTTCTTTATGACCTCACTACCAGGAGAGGCACGAAAAACAGATTCTGATGTGTATAACAACGTTTGGCCGAGTTTAAATAAGGCGAAAAATGTGAAAGACATTGCCAATCAAGAGCTCTAAAGAAGTTCTAGAATATATACTATAAGACTCAGTATAGTCTAAATTATTTTTCAGCAGTTGGTCATTCCGAGAAGTTAAGTTCTAAGCTATGACAAAAAAAAATTGTTAAAAAGTCTGTTAAAGCTTACTAATTGTAGGTTAACAGCAATCAAGGGCTGCGCGGTGAAAAACTCAGGCAAAAATTTGGCAAAGGTGTTAGCATTACACCAAATTACACACACATGAACACATCTATGTCTCACTGGCAGCGCCATAAAATGTATATAAAATAACGCTTTACAGCGCTTAATTGCAATTTAAATTAGAGAAAGACACGAAAAAACACCAGAACGAGTCATATTTTAGCCATTTCACGAAGTACCCTACTCAAGTTCAGCAACAGACTTGCCCCTACAACATAATGGAGAGTCACACAAAATAAACAAGAGGCAATATTTATGTAGTTAAATATATATATAATACCGTTATAACTGCTTAAGTAAGTCGAGATGTTCAAAGTAATTAGTGCAGAAGTAGTGGTAGTAGCTTAGCAGGCTGTCAAGAAGTGGGAGGAGCGGAAGTAGCCAAGCAATGGAGGAGTTTGATTGTGAGAAAGCAGGGGTTTGATTTACAACATATAGCTTGTTTGTGTAAAAAAAATTATAAACTAACATGTGCATTCGTGTATATGGCTGTCACTCATTGCATGGACCTGTGGCTGTGTGTTTGACAGCTGTTGCCTATGTTAAGGCGCAGAGATGCTGTTAACTTCACGAAAACAACTTAGGTAGGCGTAAGCGGTCAAATGAACTAAAGAATGTTAAAATGGTACAATTTTTTGTTGAAAACATGAAATTTGTGCTGATAATTTTTACCAAAAATACTTTAAGTAACGTTATAAATTTATATGTAGCGATAGACAGCAGGTAAAATTGGTATTTTTGATTTTCTGTAATCATATATGTTTGAATAAAATGGCTATTAGAGGACGCTAGTGTCGACATAACTACAAAAAGCACTTCAAAATTCCTAATAAGTTCATATTTCGAACGGATTTAGTACTTATAACTTTCACGATAGATGGCGCTATTGTTTTATTTCTTCTAAAAATCGAATTTTCTGTCAAAACTGTGCCATTGATATATTCTAACTACTATACTAGATATAAATCGTCTGTTAGAGTGAACACTTTTAGTCTATTCGCATGAGGAATGTCCGAATTTGCCGAATTCGAAAAAAAGTTTACTCGCTAGGTGGCGCTGCTGTGTAGTTTTTTATGAAAACCGTACTTAATATCGCATAAACTTAAAATTTGGAAGATTTAACCTTATGCCAGCTATATGAGTGCAAATTTTTGCTATGAAAGTGAAGCTGATGTGAAGATATCTACAAAAAAGTATGGAGAGAAGAAGGACTGTGCCAAGTAAATGTTTCACAATGGTATACCAGATGAAGCTGATGGAATATTTCATCAAATTTCGTTCAATTTAGAGAGAATATATTTGAATACTTATATTTTTCTCTATAATATCTCAAAGCCAAGTTTGTACTATTTTGAGAGCAATACCTTTCCAAACTACAATTTCATATATTCCTCACATTTTTTGCATCCCTTTTTCGTGGCACTTCCTCCACACCGCCAATGCCATATCTTTGTTATGCTCACTTGATAATTACTCAAACAACGACACTTTATTTTTGCTGTCAGACGCTTGTCTGTTTCTGGCATTTTTGCTACCAACTTATCACTTGAGGCAACTGCTCATTTATCTAATCACAAACACATAGTCGTTAAAAAACACTAACTGGTACGAGCTCAATGTGTTGGCAGTTGTAATGCTCTCAGCGCTAATTGTGCGAGTGACAGTGTAGTTGACAGGCATCAAAGCGAAAGCTTGTTATCCTGCTGATCCTTGCTGAGTGTATGTGTGTTGGAGAAAAAATCATATTAAACACTCGAACGCTTCTATAATACATTATGCCGAAGTTTTCCAACATCTGTTCAGCATAAATTAGACTAGTTCTTCTTGTTTAATGTAATAAGCCGATAAGGATTAGTGAGGCGAGTAGGCAACTTGTTTTGCTGGTTATTTCAACTATTAGGATTAGGAGTAAGGAGGTAGAAAGAATGCTTGAATAATTAGTTAATATGATGAAATATACCTTTTACTTGGTAAGTTAGAGACAGATTAATATTAAAAATAAATGAAGAATACTTTAATATAAAAAATAGTATGTATCTCGTAAGTAATAATCAGATTCCTTTAAAGACAAACTCTAGTCCTTTAACCATATCATAGCTGGCTCGGAGTGACAACTCGGAGCTATACTTTCGCCACTTTTCGCTACTCTTTCGCTACCAGAGTCAATCAGCAGTTCATGTAAAGTCTTCAAGTTAATCTTGGAACCAGGAAATTAAATTTAGAGGCGTTTGGAAAACTTCTCGCGATAAAATTTTGGGTTTTCAAAACTTGTATGTCACTATAGTTGTGTAAATAATCGTCAGAAAGTCACTTACGCATCCTAAACTATTTTAGTGATCTTGTTTATAAGCAGCACTCCCAAAAGTAGGCAACAAATGTATTGAATAAACTAATCTTAGAAGTTCCAAAAACTTATACTGACATTTCTTCAGCTCTAGAGAATCGCCTAGCAGTCAAACTATCAAATATATGTTTTATATACTTCTCATAATATACTGCTCACATACTGCACTCCCCGATGTAGGCAACAATTTGGCAAGTATACTTTTCTGAAAGGTCGTAAAAAAAGAAGAGGCATGTCAGTGTTAAAACTACTAACTAAGAAGTCTAACACTTGACTTCTGGGAGCCAAAAGCTTTCATTTGTCCCTTTTTCAGTTTTGCTCACAAAAGTAGGCAACAAATCTATAATATAATTGTGCCAGAAGGCCAACTGACTAATTTCTCCACAAACACGTCCTTTCTGGGTTTTATATACTTTGAAATATGTTCTTATTAAGCTGAGCTCCTAAAGGTAGGCAACAAATCGGAGAAGCATACTAATCTGAAAGATCGTAAAAGATACTCCATTTGAACTTTTTTAGATTAGAGTCAAAAAGTCAAATCCTCTTACTTTTCATACAAAAATAGCTCTCAGAAGGCCATCGGACAAATTTCTCAACAAAAGCAACTCTTCTGGGTTCTATATGCTTTAAAATATCTTATTTTTAAGCCGAGCACCTAAAGGTAAGCAACAAATCGAACAAGTATACTAATTTGGAAGATCCTAAAGTCTATAGTCTATCTATTACAACTTGCTTAGGTCATAGCCAATGAGTCAAACAAGCCACTTATAATTCCTATATGCTTCTAACAAACTGCCACATAAGCTGCACTCCCAAATCTAGGCAACAAATTTTGGTAATTTTCAAACCAATTTTTATATAAAATTTGGTCAATATTGTTTTCCCCATACACTAAAGATATTTTATATGATTCATATTATATAAAGTTAACTTAAAGGTAGTTCAGTTCCAGTAGCTGTATCGCACTATGCAAAAATGTCCGAACCAAAAAGAGTCTCCTGTCAATCAAGCAAAAAAATATGTACAAAAAACTCATTTTAAATACGCATTCTTCAGAAAAAACAGCAACAAAATGTTCGGAAACATACACGTGCATATCCAAAAACTGCTGTCTACTTTACTTCCTGCAACCCTAAAAGTATGCAAAACTTTACTAAACGTTTATCTTCGCATATTTTTGCATACCTTTAAGTACGAAAGGCGCCACAACGCTTCCCATACAAATCGCCCACTAAACAATGAAGCAGTCAAAATTGTTGACAAGCAAGAAACAACAAAAAAAGCAAGAGTAGCGCATATTCAAATGCATTGACAACAATTGCAATCAAAAAGCGAGAGCAAACGAAATACACTTAAAAATATAAAACAACAATACCGAGGGGTAAGCAACACAAAACACTGACAAGGAAGTAGCAACATAACTACAACAACAGTAGCAACAATATCTGGAGCGTCCTCCACACACACACAGCGACAGCACAAAGTCAACTAGAGAAAGCAGCACTTGAAAAACCACAAATGACTATTAGCAGAAGCACTTAAAATGCAAGCTGACACACACACAGAAACCAACTAAAACAACAAGAAAAAGCAGTTACTATTTACAAAGAAACGACGAAGAGGGAACAGTAATAGTACAAAGAACAAACTGGCGAGTGTGTCGAAGACAAGGCAAAAGCTCAGTCGTGTGTGGCTGTGAGCAGCTGAAGCAAGGAAGCAAGCGCCGAGGGCGAGTGCAAGTAGAACTCAAGCTATATTTGAGTACAATAACAACAATTCAAAGAAAAACGACGTACGCCAAACAATGGCAATGACAAGGACAATTCAATTGCAATTTCAATGACTGTATCAGCAGACGCAAGCAGAAAGTAGCGACCAAACGGGAAGAGATCGTGCGAAAATAACTTTGTAGGTAGCGCACAAGAAGGCGTAGTGAGAAATCGGAACCGAAGTATCTTTGCAGGTATGGCAAAGGCAGGTGGTGTCTGGAATCGAAGAGAGTGTTTTCTAGACTTTTTGCTCCAGACAATGGAATGTTTAGCGCAATTAACTCGTTTTATATACGAGTCCAAAGGGCATATAATTCTTGGTGAATATCTTCTAAGGGCAGCAAGTGTAAATGCAACCAAACTGACCGATTCATATAGAAAATGAATGAAATAGGAAATCAAAAGCTCATTGGAACGTCTCGAATTCATTATATCCACTTCTTAAGGGTTCTAAAAAATTATATTTTCTAGAACGTTTTTATAAATAATGGTAAAGTCTCACGAATGGAACCTCTGAATATTTTAAGCTGCCTTTTTAGAGAATATAATAAGCTTAAATTTCTTTCGAACACCTCAAAAATAATTTTTAATACCTTTAGGTACTCTGTGGATATATCTGAGGAAAGGTCTTTGTTTCACAAGTCCATGACTTTTTTTAAACTTATAATCCTGTGGCCTTTGATATCTGAAATGATAATGCAATTTTCGAAAAGTTCGACGAAGTATGCACTATACCTTGTTGTTCTTGTAATGTCATATAAAAATTATAAAACAGTTCTGGAACAGGGTGTTGAAATGATAGTTTTTGATCGGTTATACTTGTATGGAGTACCGAGTTTATTCCGTTTTATAAAGACAAATCCGAATTTTAACACCGAGATTTTTAGATTTTTTAAAAGGTCAGCAATATTTCCAAAATTTAGACGAAATCTGTAATACGTCTATTATTATTGTAATGACATATCCAAACCTCTTTTACGAGCTGCCGATGAGAAAACAGTTCTTTACCGAATACAAATTCGAGTCCATGTCATTAAAAAGACCCAATTATCCTAAGGAATATATTATAGATTACAACATGAGCTGCCCTTGGCCTTCAAGATAGCGCCTCCCCTCTTATAGAACAACTTACCATCTACAGAAGCCTCATTAAAGTACATTTTAGCTCAAGCTATAACCTCAGCAGTGCTACTGTTTGCTATTTTAATGACATATTTAAATAATTACAGAATTATCTTGAGTAATTGGAATAATTGAACTGGATCAGTGACAGCTTTTAAAAAGTTTCAGGAATCAAAGTTTGAGGAAGTTTTCAAAAACCGAACCTATATTTAGCGCTTTCGAAGAAATATCTACGCTATAATATCTTGTGATAAATTTTTCATGTCAAATATTTTGATTCTGACTTCGAGATGTCTTGTGATATATATTTTTACATAAAATACTTTGATACATAAACCGAAAATCTTAATAATTTTAGCACCTAACAAGTAGCAAGTCTACAACTCCTAAAGCTCGCTTAAAAATTAGGAAAGCCTCGGTTTGAATAACTAAAATAGAGGTTAACTCGAATCAGATGGGCTTAGATTCTTAATAGACAGAAATTAGAGCTTGGTTGAGGTCTGAAGGAATCCAAATCTGAAAATAAGCCGGAGTTTCTAGTTCTTAGAGCTAGAAAGATTGATTGTCCAAGAGCATTCACCCAAAGATTCCCAGAAATATTACTGGCACATAGCACTGCACTTTCAAAATTAACGGATTCAAATCACGAGAGCTCGTATATGTATGACGCCATTTTACTATAAGGCTTACACAAAAGAAAGGCGGAGATATTTTCACTGCCGGAGTTAAACTCTACAGACTTAACTCACCGGCTTCAGTCATCTTATACAAAAAGCCTCAGTAGAACAAACAGAATACAGACGGCAGACCTTTACAAAACAGCTCATCAAAATTTCTCAGACTTCAATAGTAAGAACTTCCCTGCTCTAAGGGAATTTTAGAACATCTGTCCTACCGACCCTGCGGGAAATTTAAACTTGTGAATAATTATCCAGTTGGTTTCTTGTGGACTTAAAGCATAAATATAAAAAAATTTATAACTTAAAACCGCTAAAAATGATTTTCAGAATCATAGTCAACATATTGCATTTGACAACAATTTCCTACAGGCATGCTATGGTTGTCAGTAAAAACGCACAACTTTTACAATCTATCTTATTCGCTCGCATAACTCGGCATTTTCGCTTTTGCACTCGCAATCGGTCACGTACAAATGCATTTAGTCAAACACACGCACAAACACACACACACATTCACTTATATAAACATTTCAAGTATTTGTATATTAGAAAGTTAATGGTATATGAAATACATTTGGTCTATAAGTGGAAAGGCATGCGCAACGTGGCGTTTGCGGTTAAGCTAAACAACCAAAAGTGCAGTTTTAAAACAACACAGCAAAAACAACAACAAAGACAAGAGCGACAGAGTACAATGCACTTAAGTGCATATTCTTTCGTGTTATTATAAGACGCATTTCATTTCAATGTGGGAGTATATATGTGATGTGTGTGCCTTGTGGCACAATTGAGTTTTTGAATTATTTACAAAATGTTGGATTCATCTCTTGTGTTTATTGTAGAAAATGCACAATTGAATTGGCAGAGAATGTACATATAATATATGAAAAGCAATTGACATTGTGGCGTGTTCTTTGAGAGACTTTGAAGTATGATTTTGTTAGTGAAATGGCAAAGTGCATGATGAACTTCTGCAAATATTTTTGTATATTAAATTGCGCTTTTATTGAAATGTACATAATGAACACTCCAATTGAGCAAATTCTTATATGAAAATAATGAAGATGTTGAGTTGATGATTGAAGAAATGTAATTTCGAAATTAAATGCATTAAAATTAATTCGAAAATGTATGATGTACAAAATAAGCGCTTGAACTATTAAAAAAAACCTAAAAAAATAAAGTTTATTTTTTTAATTAATTAAAAAAAAAACTTCAATAACTATTTTTATGATGCAAAAAATATTTACATTTATTTCTATTATTCCAAAAAAAAAATTTTTTCTCCACTTTTTATATTATATATGTGTATATATATTTTCCCGTAGTTCCTAGGTGGAACTTAAGGCCTCCTTTTTATATTTGATTTATTTTATCAAAAAAAAAACGCGTTTTGTTTTTTTCACTGTTTGAAATTGAAATTACTTCTTTAAAATTTTTTAAATTATTTTTTTTTTAATATTTTGTGTTTGAAAAATTAATTATTATCATTTAATTTAAAATCCAATTTAAATTTAAGAAATTTATTTAAAAACTAAAAAAAATCATAAAAAAAAATTTAAATTAAGTCATTATAATAAATTAATTTAATAAGTATTTTAAATTATTTTTTAATTAAATTTAAAATTTTAAATTTTTTTAATTAAATTTAAAAATTTATTAATTTAAATTTTTTTAATGTTTTTTTTTGAATTTTTAAATAAATTTCTTAAATTTAAAATGAATTTTAAATTAATTATTATCATTATATTAACTTAATTTAATATTTTAATTTAAAATTCAATTTAAATTTAAGAAATTTATTTAAAAATTAAAAAAAAATCATAAAAAAAATTTAAATTAAATCATTATAATAAATTAATTAAAAAGTATTTCAAATTATTTTTTTAATTAAATTAAAAATTTTAAATTTTTTTAATTAAATTTAAAAATTTATTTTAATTTAAAATTAAATTTAACCTTAAAATTTAAAAAAAGTTATTTTAAAATTAAAAAAAAATTATATAATAAATATTTAAAACAATTTTTTTAATTTTAAAATAATAAAAAACTAAATTAAATTGTAAAATGTAATTAATTTTTAAAATACAAAAAATTAAAAAATTATTTATTTAAAATTTATTATTACAAAATTTATTTCAAGCAATAAAACGTCAATACGGCTCAAATTTCCTTAAACAAATTTATAATTATTTAAAAATATGTTTTTGTTTTCACAAACAAATATTTTAACAACAAAAACTTAAATAGTAATTCGAAAAAATTGTAAATAAAAATTAAATGCTTAAAGTTTGCTTATATCAAAAAAACATATAATCATATTTTGCAGTATAAGCTAATTTCTGAAAATTTAATTTAAAATTTTTGTGAATTTAATTTTAGTTTTCACATTTTATAAACAAATTATAATTTTTTTGGAAATCTAATCAAAATATATTACTTAATGCATTAAGAGTTATTTTTTTAATTAAAAAAAATTATTAATTAATTTTAGTTAGTATAATTAATTACTTTTTTAATTTTATTTACTTAATTAAATTTTAATTTAAAATTTTAATGTGCTATAATTTAATAAATTAAAAAAAATTATTAATTAATTAAAATTTAATTAAGTAAATAAAATTAAAAAAGTAATTAATTAATAAATTTAAAACAAATTATTAATTAATTAAAATTAAGAAAGTGCTAAATTAATTATATAATTAATATTTAAAAGTAAAAAACAAAATTATATATTAAACAATTATAAAAAAAAGACTTTTTGCCTAAACTATTTCTACAAAAAAATATATATAATATTTCGTATTTTTATGATAGGTAAAAAAAAATTAATAAAAATCAAGAAACCAAAAAAAAGTATTATGATTTTTTTAACCCACATTCTTTAACAAAATATTTTTATCAAGAAAAAACACAAGCCTATCGACAAATTTATAAATAATATACATTTTTTCTGTTTCTAGATATTTGATGACATCATTTTCGTTTTCTTCGCCATCGAAATGCTAATCAAAACGATAGCGATGGGCTTGCATGGCAAAAACACCTATATGGCTGATTCTTGGAATCGACTGGATTTCTTTATAGTTGTTGCTGGGCTCTTGGAATACGTAACGAATGTGGAAAATCTCAACTTGACGGCGATACGAACGATACGAGTGTTGCGTCCATTGCGCGCAATTAATCGCATACCAAGTAAGACAAGGCGTATACGCAACTTTTTTTCAATGCACTAAATCAATGTTAATATTAGTTCAGAATTAAGAATTTAACATTTTCTTTTAAATATTTTAATGACATTCTTTTCACTTTCACGCAAGGTATGCGCATTTTGGTCATGTTGCTGCTGGACACGCTGCCTATGCTCGGCAATGTGCTGCTGCTCTGTTTCTTCGTCTTCTTCATTTTCGGCATCATTGGCGTGCAACTGTGGCGGGGCATATTGCGTCAGCGTTGTTGGGTTCCGGAAATGCCAGTTATACCATTTCCGTAAGTACACCCTTCTTAAAGTTTACGAAAAAAATAAAATTGAAAATTTTCTAATTTTGCTAAACGAAATATTTTAAACAATAATAACTTTTCTCTTTCCGCATTGCTACTACTTATTCTGCAACGTTTGTCTTTCTCTTTGGTTTTTAATGAGTTATCGTTTCACTTTCTCTGTGCTAAAGAAGCTGCTATAGTATTTGTTAAGCTTTTTTGCATAGCATTATTTTTATTTTTGTTTTTAGAAAAAGCTTCTGAATGTATAGCTTATAAATGGACAGCTTTTTTAGGGTCAATAGTGACTACTTCGGATATAAAGAGTTAAAATTTCAATCAAATTAATGTTAAGACAGCAAAGCAATAAAAACAAATAATTTTTATTATTATTTTTAATTTAAAAATGTTTAATTTTAATTAACTTCCTAATAAAAATAATTATTTTTATTTTAATTAATTTTTTTTTAATTATAAAATAAAATAAAAAAATTTAAATTTTTTTAATTTAATTTTTTTAATTAAGAAAAGTATTTTAGAATTATGTCTAATTTTAATTAATTTCTTAATACCGAAAAATATTTTTTTTTATTTAGAAAATTTTTTTTCATTATCAAATTAAATTAATTAATGCTAATTTAATTTTTTAATAAGGAAATTTATTTTTGAATTATTTTTAATTTTAATTAATTTTTTAATAACGAAAAATCATTTTTTATTAATTTTTGAATACAATATTAATTAAATAATTAATTTTTAATAATTAAATTAAATGAATTAATTTTTAATAACGAAAAATATTTTGTTGAATTTTTATTTTTATCAGAAAAAATATTATTATATAATTTATGTTACAATATTTTTAAAATGCAAAAAGCTTTCGTAAAGCTTGCTTACAAATACTCCCCCACGCTCAATAGGCTACAGACCTTGTGTAAACCGTTTTCAGGTGGTAATTGTACAGATTCATATGTATATAGACATACATCAACATTTGTATATACCGAGCAAAGTAGATAATAAAAAATATTACAAACGAGCTTTTTTGTCAGAACTTTTCAATAAAAGTTTTAAAACCAAGCATGCAATTACGCATAAATATTTTTACTTTATAAATTAGGAAAATACTGTGTTCTAATGCTAATATTTTGATCAAAGCTTTTTAAAAGCTCTTTTTGTAAGCTTTTAGATAACTTTGGAGCTTTAGAAGATTCTAACTAATCGTTTTTCCCTAGATTTGTATATTAATATAACAAAGTCAAGCAACGCTTAGGCGTTCAGAGCTAAAGCTTTGAGCTTTTAGTGTAAGCTTTCGTGTAGATAATAAATTTTATTTTTTATGTGTAATTGACATGAATAAAACTTGAAGTTTGTGCCAAGTTTTTTAACAAAGTAGTATAATTAGAATTATGTTTTTTAAAAATACTAAATAACACGCCCTTGAAGCTTTTGTAGTTAGCTTTCTTATATTATTTTCATAAGGGTAGCCTCTAATATTCTTTTAGGCTTATTAACATCCTATCATGTAACCTTATAATAACTTTTAAACCTTATAAAAGTTTTTATTTTAAATTTTAAGATGCTTTTAGTCAGCTTTCATTTTTTTACTGATCTTTATCGATATTTTCATTTATTTATTTTAATATGACCTGTAAATGAAATTATTATTTTTAAAGTGACACCTTTCGATGGCATTATATTATAAAAGTTCTAAATGCGATATCCTGCTTGTAAAAGCTTTTAGCGAGCTTTATCATAAAAAATTATTCCACCACTGAGGTTTCTAATTCTGTTGTTATAACTCGAAATAAGGAGCAAATAGTGGCGCAAGCTTTCATGAGCTTTTGCGAGCTTTTTATACAATGGTTTCCACCACTGGAAAACAAATAGGTTGAGCTTTTAAATTCTGTTCTTATAAATTAAAATAAGGAGCAAATAGTGGTAGGAGCTTTCATGCGCTTTCGTGAGCTTTTCATACAATACTTTTCCACCACTCACCGTTGCTAATTCTGTTGGTTTAAATTAAAATAAGGACAAAAAGTAGTGGGAGCTTTCATGAGCTTTCGTGAGCTTTTAACAAAATGTTTGTAATTATTAGAAATGTTTTTCGCTTATAATCCACCGACCATCTCTAGAGCCGAATTATAAATAAATATACGTTTCCTGGTAAATTGAATGATTTCGACACTCAGCAACATAAAAAAAATTATACTAATTATAAAAAATTCCCCGAGAGGTGCAAAAAAAGCATTTTAACCGTGTTAATTTCTGACGATTGACACAATTCTTTCACTCAAAAAGAGCTTAATTCAAGATAACCGCTGTTGTAAGCCAAATTATGCTAAATTTTAAACATTTCTCAAATATTTAGATATAACATCCCTGAAATCTATACTGTGCATTATTGACTACTCGTGTTTTATGCAAATTTCTTCCGTACAACTCTCAATTGAAATGTCAGCTATCTGCCGTACTGTCATTGACTCTAAGCTGCCGCAATCACTGTTAGCAGACAGCTGACTGCTGACTACCACTCTGGTAAAAAGTAAGCGTTCAACACATTGACAGTCGTTTAGTTGACTCCCTACGGGCGCTCCCAGGCGCCATGTGTCTCAAGTGCTGCGCTGCGCTTTGTGCTTCAGCAATCACGTCTCTGTCACTTAGCAGACGTGTTCGCAATCGATGAAATTCCATATACATATTTACGACAATAAATTTTCGATTTTTCATTTTCATGTGAGAAAGTAGTCATAATAAAAATGACAAGTGCGCCACGAAGCTAATCGCTATTGAAAGCCATATTTGCACCCACTCTGTCGTGCTTCAGCTGGCTGTCGGTGTATTCGAAATGCAAATTAATTGCTGACAGACTTCTTTGCCTTTTCCAAGAGTCACCGTAGTCTAGTCTCCTTGCCAGCGCCCTAGCGGACCAGCTGCCTGTGCGCTTTCTGTTGCACACACGCGCCACACATACCCTCGTACTCACATATAGATATGTGGTAGTAAATTATGCCAACTCACTCATATATCGTACGGTAAACATTGACTGTCTGAGCATTTGCAGATTTCAGGCGCCCAAGTAGCGCTGTATCGGCGTCTTGTCGTCATACATGGCGTATGAGTGTTTAGCATTTTCTATTTAGTATTATGTCCATACGTACATATGCATATGAAAACACGTAGGTATGTGCATATATAAGACTCTGTTTACTTAAGCGCTGCTTTTGGTAAACAAAGTGATATGCAGGTATCTGCTCAGTATATATTTTTGACAGTTTAGAAAACAGTAGTTGTCGGCAAGGCACTGCTGAGTAAATAAATTAAGTTTTGAAAAAAGAAAACAGTGTAAAAGTGTAGAAATATAAAACTGGAAGCATGTGAATATGAAGCTGACAAGATGGCTAAACAAAAACTGAAAAAATATATCAGAAAGCTTTCATTTAAAAGCTCACTAAAGCTTATATAAAAATTAGGATTTTTTCAATTTTTATTTCTGTTCAAAACCTATCGCTGGTAGCTAAAGTTATTGCTTAATACTCAATATTTTAAAAGGATATTATGAGAATTTCGACCTTCTTAAAAATATATGATATTTACCACAAAAGGTGCTTGTCATAGTTAAACTTTCATTTAATTGAATTTTGGTTTGTGCCTCTACTAAATGATATTTACCACAAAGGGTGCTTGTCACAGCTAAAATGTGGTTGAGTTAAGAGAATTTTGGTTTGTGTCTCGACTAAATTCAAGTCGCACACCCTAAATATCAAAAAATAGTTAAAAGTTTAATAAAATTAGAACTAAGCAGTCTCACAAACGACGATACTTCAGTCCTAACATTATGAGTTTAAAATAGCTCCCTTTCTACTTTTGATTTTTCATACATACTACTTATTTCCTTGATATATTAAGTTAGTATTCCGAAAATATTACATTAACTATTAGATAATTATTAAAAAATATTATGCTTATCAAATTTTAATAATTTTAATAGCCCAAAATTGTGGATATTATACAGGAATACTTATATTTTAGCTTTTGAGCTCCACTTTAAATGTATGAATATTTCTCAGAAAGTTTAAGCAATAATACATGAAACTTTTTTTAATCTAGTCAACATTTTTCTGCTTCGAAATTGTATTATTCAAAATAATTTAAGTATTTATATTCGATGAAAGCCTCCGTGGGCATATTTCTAGTCCGTGACTTCAATATATTCATATTAGACTATGTAGAAGGTATACTTTCAGCATTTGCTGAGCATTAAAAAAGAACCTTACAATATTATAGAATATTAATGAAGGAGAATAAATTTAATATTTTGAAAGGAAGTTATTTTTTCGTTCGTCTAAAAAATGTTGAAGATTATATTTAGCACCAGAGAGACCGAAAAAGTGGGGAAAATAAGCTTACATTTTGCAGTCTGTCAATTAATTGTTAGCAAAATTAGAAATTTATGTTTTATACTAAAGTTTTAGAAACAGTGTATTGTTTACAAGCAGTTACAGAAAAATTAATTAATTTCTTCCGTTTTGCATTTATTTTTTAAAATACTTTCTTGTAGCAGAATATTAAAATATTTAATTAAGCAATTTGTTATTTTGACTTTCAAAATTATACATTATAAAATTCAGGTAGTTATTTCTGTAAATATTATATTTTTTTTAATTAGAATTTTTAATATTTTTAAATAAATTTCTTTATTTTAATTTTACGGTTTTTTAATTTAAATTACGTTTTACAAAACACAAAAATTTACTTTTTTAATAGTTTTATTTTCTACTTTTTATGAATTTTAATATTCTAAATATTTTTTTATTTTATTTAACATTTTTTTTAATTATTTTTTTATTTATTTTTATTGCTTGTTTCTTTCTTATGTTTAAATTTTTCATTTCTGAAAATATTGTTTTCACTCTTTTTATTTTTTTATAATTCTTCTTATATTTTATTTTTCTTTATTTTCTTTATATTTTATTTTTTATATTATTTGTAAATTTTTAATTTTTATTATTTATTTTTATTGTTTAATTCTTTGTTATGTTTAAATTTTTCATTTCTAAAAATGTTGTTTTCACTCCTTTTATTTTTTTATAATTTTTCTTATTTTTTTTATTTTTTTTATTTTACTTTTCTGTTATTTTTTATATTTATTTTTATTTTATTTGTAAATTTTTAATTTTTATTATTTATTTTTATTGTTTAATTCTTTCTTATGTTCAAATTTTTCATTTCTAAAAATATTGTTTTCACTCTTTTTATTTTTTTATAATTTTTCTTATTTTTTTATATTTTTTATTTTTATATTTTACTTTTCTGTTATTTTTTTATATTTTATTTTTTATTTTATTTGTAAATTTTTAATTTTTATATTATTTAATTTTTATTAAGTTTAAATTCTTTTTCTTATGTTTTACTAATTTTTTTATTTCTATATTATATTATTGTTTTTACTCTTACTTTTTTATTTTATTTCTAAGTTTTTAATTTTATTGTTATTTTTATTATTTATTTCTATTATGTTTTATTATTCATTTCTATATTTTTTACATATTTTATATTTTTATATTTTCATATTTTTATATGTTTTATATTTTTTTATTTATACATTTATATATATATTTTTTATATATTACTTTTATTTTATTTCTTTTTTATATTTTTATTTGTTATTTTTTTATTTATTTTTTAATATTTTTATTTTTAATTTTGCTTGTAAATTTTTATTTTTGTATTTTTTATATATTTTTTTAGTTTTTATTTTTAATTTTTATTTTTGGCTTGTAAAGTTTTCACCATTGTAAAATTTTAACTTCTATAAAACAAGGAAAACAATTATTAAAAAAGAAAAATTACAATTTTTAGCTTTTTAATTTACTATATTAGGCTCTTGTTTTCGAAAATTTAAGCTTAATTTCTTTCTTCACAGTTTCACATTAAAAATATGTACTTATACGTGTTTTCGAGAAATGTTAAAGGGTTGTATTCCAAATTTAGCGAGTAGGCATTTAAGTCGGTTAGTTGTAAATACATTTTAAAGTACTTATAATCAATTGATTAATAGATTATAAAAAAGTAGTGTAGCTTAAAAATATTGCTTAACTTTTTTAATTTTTTCTAAATAAAATATGCAAAATTTATTACTTTTCTTTAAATATATTTTTTATATTTTTATTTTTTATAAATTTTTTTCTGCAATTGTTTATTTAAAAAGTATTTCTAGTTTTTACTAAATTTCCATATTCATATGTACATACAAGTCCTCACATAAAACTTGTAAATACACGCGAATAAATAAGATTTTAGCAAAAATACAGTAAAAAAAAGTAGCAAAAACAGTGAAAGCTTAGGTAAAATGCAAAACTCACGCTTTAGTATGAGCAAAATGCACGAGCAATAAAAAAATTATCAAAAAGTAAAACAAAATATTTTCAAGAATTCTCAGGTTTTAACAAGATATTTAAAATAATTTAAAAATACATTTTTTTTTACGAAAATCATAATTTTGTCTTTAGGAACTGAAATTTGTTTTCCAAAAAAAAATAATAATAATTGTGTTTTTAAATACTGAATTTTATTTTTCATTTTTGAACTTCTAAATGGAGAGCATTTTGTATATATATATATATATTTTTTATTAAAAAAAATTGTTTGCTAGTTATTTTAAACAAATTATGAATTAAAAGTAACAGGTCAATTGAAAAGTCCCCGGCCTGACACATAAATGGCGCTACTAGCATTAAATTCATATGATTTTAGTTAGCCCTAACCTCAAATTCAATCTCAAAAGATTGCCTACTGGGAAGAAGTTTTCGCCGAATGAAGTGGAGATCGCCGAAACTGAGGCCTATTTAGAAGCAAAATATAAAAATGGTAACGAAAAGTTGGATGGTCACCATAATCAGTGTATAACACTTGAGGTGAACTAATGCTGAATAAAAAAAACACGAATCTGCTCTAAAATATGAGGTTTGCTATGATAGGCCGAGGACTTTTCCACCGACCCGTTACAAGTTACCAATTTGAAATTTTTTTTTTTTAATTTTACTGAAATTTTTAAATATAAAAAATGTTAACTTTTTGTGTTTAAACAGTTTGGGGGCAGTTTTTCAACAAAATTTCTCGATTTTTATTGTTTTTTCAATAATTTTTATTTTTAATAAAAAAATTTGTTTTTTCAATAATTTTTTTATTTTTAATCAAAAAAATTATCTTATTATTACAAAAAAAATCTTATTTTTAATCAAAAAAATTATTTTTTTTTTATTCAAAAAAATTCTTTCTCAAAACGTAAAAAAAAAAATCTTTAATTTTTTAATTTCCACATTGGTTAGTCTTCTTGTTCAAAAATACAATTTTGCCGTAAAAACCAAAAATATATATGCCACAATCTACATTCAAAATTTGGCATCAGCTTTGTATATAATCATAAGTAACATATAAAATTGTATATATATTTTTAGTTATATATAAAAAGTTAACGGAAAAGATTTCAAACCAAACCTTAGCTGCAGATATGCATTTTTATAGCAACTTGAATACTATTTTAAAAAATTGTCTTTTCAGCCCTTTTATTAACCAATTACAACCCTTTTTAAGCCTTTCTCAATCTTCGCTGTTTCCACCTGTCTCCAATTCCATAAGTCATTGCCACCATATGCTGCTGTGAACTGCATATTTATACCCCTTACACACACACTAATTCCTCTCAATAGTGCTAGCTATCCAACGAGATCTTCCCGCTGTCTAAAGATTGCAGAATGAGTCCATTTGTTTTCCAACCATATTTTTTGTGTCTCTCATTACATGCCATTAGCGTTAATACTTACACGATCTAACGCCATAACACTCCTTTACTCCCTTGCTACATCTCTCTCTCTCTCCACATACATTTTCTTCTAAGTACTCCTTCATTACACACTACCTCTTCTTGCTGCTGCCCAGCTCTTGAATTCTCACACACTCTACCACTCACTAGTGTACTCTCTTTTCCTCTTTTTCTCTTGCTCTCGCTCTCAGCTATCTTGTAGTAATTTTGAACCCAACTCAATATAAACATTTATACTTAATCGCCCAATTTCGGAAAAAACCAAGAACCAAAACAAAATCTTAGCTAAAACCCCTCAATATTTCCACCCCCCAAAAACAAAAACTACCAAAATACAACTACAATTACAAAAAAAACATTGAACTACAAGAAATTCAAAAATCATACGGGTTTTTTTGTTTACAGGGACCTACCTAAAGAGTACAGAGTTCGAGTCCGTGTTAACTCGTAAGATAAAATCCATTTCTTTCTTTACTTGTATTTATGTTAAACAACTGATAAACATAAACGTAAATAAATATCTAAAAAAAATACAAAAACAAATTTACAAAAAATATATATATATCTAGTATACTAAAATACGATTAGTATGAAATATATTGCAGATGCCTTTTAGAATCAGCGTGTTTTCTCTAAATAGTACCTTTTTTGCTACTACTAATACTATCAATATACTCCTAAATACACCAGTACTTAACATACTCAAAATTTAGCTGCTACTACATGAGCACCACTGTATTCTACTACTATTAGTAACTTATGCGTGCCACACTTAGTACACATTTTCACATACTAAACTAGCTAGTTTCATGGACTCTTAAGTAAATTGAATAAAACTCACTATTTCTCACACACTGTAGCGCAGCATAAATACTACTATTTTACTCACCACTAAAAACATTACTTCAAACACGCTCTAGTACCTTAGGTACCACTATTCTAGACTACTCTTACTTTCGACTCACAGCACAAACAGTATTCGATGTCGGTTTAGTGTGTAATTGTAAAATTCTGCGCAAAAATGAAAAGGAGTTTTACAGTTACATAAATTTTTTTTGTTCTTAATGTGTGTATGTACTTGAAATTGAAATATTTTCTTGCTAATATAATCACTACTATTTTCTACAACCCTTAGTTAGCATTGTAGGAACACTTGCTATTCCCTAGACATACCTTCTGAATAAATATTATATTCCAAAAATAGTTGCTACTACTTTTCTACAACTATTTACTACCTTTCATTGTGATTTGAAAAAATTCTTTTCAAGAAACACTTGCACTTAACTAAGTTTGAAGCTTTCTCTTGATTTCTCTCGTTTATTTTCTTCACTTATTCTTGCTTTTTCTTGTTAGGTTTTTCTATGTTCTTGCTTTCGTAATATTTCACACATTTTTGTTCAGTTTCCTGCCCTCTTCTTGAATACTATTTCTCCTTAGCTTCTAATACTTTATTAATACGAAGCGTTCCAGAAGTTCATAAAAGACAATTCTCTTTAGTTTCCTTATTAAAGCAACGACAATTCATATCCTTATTAAGAATGTTCTCCTTAACTTGCCTCATTTCGTTTTTCATCTATATTATGCCCTTACTATGAAGGAACTTTTCATATTAGGAGATGTTCCACAAGTTCACATAATATAATTTACTTACAATCAACGATTTTTTTCATATTAGCCGGTGTTCCACAAGTTCACATAACTGTGTATACCCTCCTTTCTACTGGTTTTGCTTCCTATTCCTGGAATATCTCGAAATTATTTTTTTCCAATCGTTGTTTCTTATTTTAAACAGGTGTTCCACAAGTTCACATAACAGTTTATACCTTCATTTGTATTTTTTTTTGCTTTTTATGAAGGAACTTTTCATATTAGGAGATGTTCCACAAGTTCACATAATATACTTTACTTCAAATCAACGATTTTTTTCATACTAGCCGGTGTTCCACAAGTTCACGTAACTGTGTATACCCTCATTTCTACTAGTTTTGCTTCCTATTCCTGGAATATCTCGAAATTATATTTTTCGAAACGTTATTTCCTATTTGAAGCAGGTGTTTCACAAGTTCACATAACAGTTTATACCTTCATTTCTACTGCTTTTGCTTTCTATTCTAGAAATATTCCGAAATTATGTTTTTCCAATCGTTATTTCCTATTTGAAGCAGGTGTTCCACAAGTTCATACAACTGTTGTACCCTATTTTCCTTACTTTTCCTCATTTATTTTCAAAGTTTCTTATAAAATTCAATAAAAAGTATTTTTGTGATGCAAAATTATTAAAATTTTTAAAAGACATATCTTGCAAAATATATTCCTAATCCACTACAAAATTAAATAGTATTACATATAATGTAAGTATACATATTTTTTAGAAGAATCTAAAAAGGTTTTGTCAAATATTAGATATATAATCTAAGAAATGTCTTTAGACCTATTATATAATTTGAATTCCATATTTATATGAAGATTGCTAGAATAGACGTCATTACTTTTATAAATTCAGCTAGTAACCCTTATACTTAAATAGAAAAATGTTTATACCATCCACCATTCCTAAAACCTCGTGTAGCCTGTATGCTCTGTTAACCCCAACGCGTCCTAAGTGTTGTTCTCCCCGTAGCGTTGTGCTGAAAATATTTTTCAATTTTGCTCAATGCCAAGAAGCACTCAAATGAATGCGATTGTTCTTTTTACAGGAAAAATCATCATTTTCTCTTGGGAAGGTATTTAAAGCTACCTTTGAATATGAAAATATAGTAGTGTGTTATTGCACATAATATATTTATAGCCAATTAAACAAATAAACACACTATAATAGTTGCGATTTAAGCACAAAACTGACTAAAAGAATTATATACCCGTTAAAATTCCACAGAAAATTTTCGTATTTATTAAATATCTTTCATAACTAATGCAAGAACAAATAAATACTTTATTTAATAAAATATGTTTTTAAACTCCCAAGGGAATCAAAGCCACTAATAAACCCCGTAAACTTTCAAGAAATTATATAAACTTTACACAAAAATTTCCATCATTATCACTTAGCTAAGAAATTTCATTTAAAACATCTTTTATCCATGCCCAGAAACTTGTGTTTCATAAGTTCACAAAACATGAAATCATGGCAATATTTATATGAAGCATAAATAGCTGCGTTCCACAAGTTTAAAGTATGATAAATCAAAATAACTTATTTCTCAGAGTATACGATTCTATTCTACAAGCTCACAGAACGAAAACTCTGTATGAAATTCGTTTCTAGGAGCATAAGGGATTGTGTTTCACAAGTTCACAAAAAGAAAGTAGAATGATGTGGTAGGTAGTTGTAACCAGTATCAGGTAGTAAATAAAGCCTTACTTTTAATGTTGCTAAAACAAGTTCAAAGTCGAGTATAGCAGTACAATAAACTTGCTGATTTTTCAAAGTTTTTGTTTCTTAATTTCCAAGTTTACATTATAATTGTAGCTGGCTTCATAATATTATTTACTTCTACTTCCGAAATTTGACATCTAAGTTAGCTTTATAACTTGTGTTTCAGAAGTTCAATACCGCTTACTTTCAACTAATTTCTCTGCCAAATCTCCAGCAGTAGTTAGTTATTCGCGCTCACGCTAATTTTAATGCTTTCTTCTTGCCTTCAATACTAATTCTTATACTTTCTCTATGCTAAACTAACTTCCAACACAACTTGCTTATTTTCTCGGTGTTCTTAGTGCTTTGGGTGTTGTACATCTTTAAGAAAGCTCTTGATGTATATGGTTTCGAAATATCAGAACTATTAGTTAGTGAAAATTTCTGTTGCTGTTTCAAATAGGCTGCTCCAGTTGTTTTTTTTTATTACGCTCAGTACTAACAATAAGTTTCATTTTAATTTTGACATCTGCTCACAAAAATAGTTAGAATTTATTTATTTTTTTTTTTTGAAACTATTAAATACTTTGCCTCTGGGTCATCTAAGTTTATACACTATTTACCGCTGGCTCATGTAACTTTAAACTTTATACACAGTAGTTGCATAAAGTTACACAAATTAGAATTGGTTGCAAACTTTTAATAATAACACATGATAACTTAAACTCAGACGCTCACCAAACTACAAACACTCAACACATACCACTCAAAAATAATTTCTCATTTAAGCGAATACTTTTATATACTTTACTGCTCTTTCCTAAATTTCAGTAATTTACTCAAAGACGTTTCAATTTTAGAACATAATTTTAACAACAATAATTTACTCAATTATTTCGTACTTTTTCACTCAAATCTATTAATTACTTCTATACATATTACTGACTCACTATTGAACAGTCAATTTTACTAATTATGTCCCTTCTTGATTATCATTCGATTAAATTCACTATAAGACAGCTACTGCTTATGGTTTCGTGCAAATCTAACTCAATTATTTTCACTCAAGTTTAGCATTTAATTTTGAACTAATAATTTTTAATTTTTTTTATTAATTGTTAAATGATTTCACATTGTATAGAAAGTATTAAATGGCAATGGTAAACGTTTTTCTTCAACACATTACTTGGAGTATGAGCCAAAAAAAAAAAAATTCACTCAATTTCCACTCAATCTTTTTTTTAATTTTTTCTTGCTTATATAAAATGAATAATAATTTTTCTTTATTTTTTAAATACGGTTTTAAAAAGCATTGAGTAAACCGTTCACTTCAAACTAAAGCTTTGAGTATGAGCAAAAAATTATTACTCATTTTTTCACAGTATTTTCTTTGTTATACAAAAATTATGAAAAATGTTTATTACTTTTATATATCTTGTTTTTAAAAGTCTAATAATAAAGGAACTTTCCAATTAAATTTATTTATTAAAAAGATTTCTAAAAAAATTTTTTCAATTTCAATATTTCTTAAAAAAAAGATTTCTAAAAAAACTTCTTTCAATTTCAATTTTTCAATTTCAATTCTGTTTTCTTAAATGAAGAAAAATTATTTCAAAAAACATATTTTCTAAAAACAATGATTTAAAAAAAATATATTATTCAAAAAATTAATTTTTTCTATAATTTTTTTCAATTTTCATACATTTTCATGTTTATTTTTTTTTTGAAAATGTAATTCCAATAAAAGAAAGACGTATTTCTTAAAAATAAATAAATTCTCGTTCAAATTCAACTTACTTTGAAACTTTGAAATAAAAATTATGTGTTATTATTTATTATTTTAATTCTTTTTCATACAAGATATCAAAAAATTACATAAAAAATTTTTTTCTTCCCAAAAACAAAAAAACATTAAATTATTTTGTAAGTTATTTTATTATTTTAATTAAAAGAAACTTAAAATTTTATTTCAAACATTTTTTGTTGATTTGTTTTTTTTTTTTTTGGTAAATTCCAATGAAAACAAAATTTACTTAAAAAATAAACAACTAAAATGTTTATAAGACTTTGAAATATATATTTATTTTAATGTTTTTCTCACACTATACATCAAAAAATATATAAATAATATCTATTCTTCCAAAAAATTAAAAATATAATTCTGCTTTTTCTTAGGAAATTTTAATTTAAAAAAAAAACTTTTTTCAAAAAAACAATATTTCAAATATTTTTGAAAAAATATTATTTTACATCTTCTTTGGAAATTTTAATTTAAAAAATACTTTTTTTCAAAAAAACAATATTTCAAATATTTAAAAAAAAAATATTATTTTGCGTATTCTATGGAAATTTTAATTAAAAAAAAATACTTTTTTCAAAAAAACAATATTTCAAATATTTTTTGTTCATTTATTATTTTGAAAATTTCAATTAAAAAAAATTAACTTCAAAAAAATTAAAAACAAAATTTTTTACAAAACTTGCAATATTAAAAATAAATATTAAAATTTTATCTTAATTTTCTTCTCTACTTAAAATATCACCAAACATTATTAAAAAATATGTATTCAATCAATACAAAAGATATTTATTCTTCCAAAAAGATAAAAAATATTACTACGTATTTTTTTATTATTAATAATTTTTCTTGGTCTCTTAATTAAAAAATTATTTCTTGCAAAATATAAAACATTTATTTCAGACAGTTTTTGTTCATTTGTTTTTTTTTTTTTTTTTTGTTTAGAAATTGCAATTTAAAAACATTTACCAAAGAAACGTAAGCAACATAAGCAACAAAAAAATTTATTTTAAACTTTGAAATATTAAATTTTTTTATAAAAATTGTATTTTAATTTTTTGCTCACACAACATAACAAAAAATATATAAAAAAAAATAAAAATATTATTTGATATAAGAAAAATAATAAAAACATTTCTTTTTTTTTGTTTTTTTGATAATTTTAATTTAAAAAAAATATTTCTCCCC
Organism: Bactrocera zonata; assembly: GCA_037783105.1. NCBI lineage: Eukaryota > Metazoa > Arthropoda > Insecta > Diptera > Tephritidae > Bactrocera > Bactrocera zonata. The sequence continues at coordinate 390,985 of JBAWJQ010006290.1, read as the reverse complement.
AAAAAATCAAAACTTTAATTTGTGCATTTTTCGTTCACTTCGGTTTTTTACAAATTTCAATTTCAAAAAATTTACATACAAAAAAATAAAATTTTTATAAAAATTTTTATTAATTTATTTTTATAAAAATTTTATTTTAATTTTTTCTCACAAAATTTTATTTTAATTTTTTCTCACACCACATGTCAAAAACTATACAAATAATATTTATTCTTCTAAAAAAATTATATAAAATTACATATTTCTCTCGTTCGTTTCGGGTTTTTAGAAATTTCAATTTCAAAAATTTACTTACAAAAAAATTTAAATTTTTTTAATAAAATTTTATTTAATGTTTTCTATACAAATAATGTTTATTCTTCTAAAAAAATGATATAAAATGATATATTTCTCTGGTTAGTTCGGGTTTTCAGAAATTTCAATTTCAAAAAATTTACTTAAAAAAAATTTTTTAATAAAAATTTTATTTCAATTTTTTCACACCACATGTCAAAAACTATGCAAATAATATTTATTCTTCTAAATAAATGATTGCTTAAAAATAAAAAAAATGTATAAAAGTTTGAAATATTTAAATTTTTTTTCGCAATAAAAATTTTATTTTCCAAATTTTATATTTTTAATTTTTCTTTATATTTTTTTAATTTCTTTTAATTTTTTATTTAATTTAATAATTATGATTTTGCATACTTGTTACGATTCAGCTCGCTACTCAAGTCTTTAAGCTGTCATTTCTCGAACTAATTTCATAAATTTTTAGCTACTAAATTTCTCTTACACTCAATACTCAGTAATCAACTCTTCATTTACCACTCATTCATTCAAATTTCTACGTGTCTGAATAAATGTTATGAAATGTCTTGAATATAAAAAAAATTTATAAATATTGTGATTTACTAAATGTCTCTTTTTTGTATGTATTTTTCTCTTCTCTTATTCTGTTCTCGATAACACACACTGCATATACTGTATGAAAAAAAATTAATGCAATTGAATTGCCGTACACTGAAAAAATTACGCATTTTATTTTTTTTAACGAAATATTTTTTTTTTATAAAACGAAATATGTTTTAATTAACAAAATTGTTTTAACATAAATATTTTCAAATTGATACTAATTTTCCACACAAACAACTTTAAATTTAAACACAACGTTCAAATTATCATAAAAACAAAAATTTTGTTCAATACTGCGCAAAATTCTACAACAACAACTCTACTCTTTACAACAACTACAAAACTTCAACATGAACTATGGAAAAACCATAAACAAACCACCACAACAACAAAAAATACTCTAGTGTCTCCAACTACTACGAATTCTCCAAGGAGCAGGACTACATTTGCTCGAAGCCCGAGGACTCTGGCATGCATTTATGCGCCAATTTGCCACCCTATCGTGTCGGCGACATGATTTGCACGGGTAAGTAAGCAATATACAACAATATACACAACAATAGCAACAACAAGCAACGGCTTATTGTAATAGCTGTTTGATTATGCAATTAAGTGTAGGAAAAAATTAATTAAAAATCGTTGTTAGAAACGCGCGCGCGGAAGTGAATGAAGTAAACCAATTTGTCGGCAACTCAATTTAAAGTGCGCTAAAGCGAGCGACTGCGCGGCGCGCCTTTGGTAGTGGGGACGTACAACAACAAAAAGTGCGAAAGAAACTTGGCAGCTTGTAAAAGCTAGTCAACTGACCGTAGCGCGCACACACACACACAATTGCTGTTGTTGTTGCTGCTGCGGCTCATTAAAAAGTCAAGTTGCCGGGCGCGCGCGCCACAGCATTAGCAGCGGTCGGGCGGAAATGGACAATGCAACAAACTTTAATTGCTACTTGAGTGATTTTTCATGCTGCCAATTGGTGTTGTTGCCATAGCATATTGTTGTTGTAATTGTTGCTTATGTTAATGAGCGTGATTGGTGGGACGTGGCATGCTCTTATTGTTGTTGGTTGCTGTGTGCGCGCAAATTTTTCATTATGATTATGATAGATGAAGCAAAGCAAGCGCGCTGCGGGGGGTTTACAGGTAGATTTTTTTAATTAAAAATACAACAACCATAAGCGCAGAAGTATGCAGGAAATGAAAATTGTAAATTGGTGGCGAGGAAAATAAATAATTAAAAGCGAAATTGGCAGAAATTAAAAGCAGGCAAGTAACAAAAAAATTAAAATATAAATGAAAAAGAAAAATAAAAATAAAAAAGAACAAAAACAGAAACACGCAGCATAAAAGCAATTTTTGTTGTTGCCAAAAAAGTAAGCGCAAGCTTGGCAGCACGCCACGCATTCGCGCGCATTTTATTATTAACGCTTGACTTGAGCATTTCCGCAACCTTCGGCGTGGCATAATTTTAGGCGCCACAACAAAAATATATATTTTTTTCTATTTTTCTGAACATGTGTATGAATTTCGGAATTACTAACGGTTATTTTACACACCAGTGCGCAAATTTGCGGCAAATTGCACTAGGAAATTGTCAAGTAGTCGTCAATTAGCGCTAATTAGCGATTCATTTCTGGAAATAATTTTTGTAGAAAAAATTTCTTACTTTTTAAGCGACTTTTTTTTAGTAAAATTCGTATAACTGGAATTATAATTTAACAAATCAGAGCTTTTTAGTAAGCTTTTCAATGAAAAAATGCTTAGTAAGTTTATGAGTGTAGAAAAAAATAGTACGTGAGAGCCACACAGGCTTGCCTAGGCTTACGTACAAAGCAAAAAATGGAAAAAGGTTTAATGTTATAAAATTCCGCTGGTGTTTTACAAAAACAAAGTCTGCGCTTTACACACAAAATCTTCATAAATGACACTAGAAGAAGAAAATGAGACCCTGGTGATCCTGAAACAGGATTATCACAAGATCAATCAAGCATTGTTAATTCGAAGAAGTTGACCAAACCTATGGGGATAATTTTTTCGCTAACTACTACAGTAAAACAGCTATATTTCAGGCAATTGTGAAAAAAAATCTTCTGCTGAGAGTCAACTGACCTCAAAACTCACTCATAATAAATCCCAAATATATGACAGAATCGATCTGGCAATGAATTTGTGAATTTCTGGCACTACATATACAGTTTTACCATGGATTGAATCTCCCACGTGGCTCTAAGACACTATGTGTGTAGTTAAAAATAAGTCAAATTTTGTAAGCAATACTTGCAATTACAAATCTTTAAAGCTTTCAAAAGCTACACCTATAATTTCTCCACCTATAATTTCTCCTACGATGTCTAAAACGTTACTGAAGTATAGAATAAAAGTATCAAAGCTCTCGGTCATATAGTATAATTTCCTACAGTGGGCAAAAAATAGTAAGACTTTTTAATTTAAATTTCTTGCGAAAACACATTCGCCGAAATATGTTTTTTCTAGGTTGGTATGACTGTCAGTGACATCTTTGCCAAATGTCGTATTAAAATAGTCACTATGGTTTAACATATGCTTGTCTTCCTGAAGTACGTAAAGTGTATCCGGCGATTTTTACGATAAGTGGTAGGATCGAGAAAGCGTTGACGACGAACCACGTCCAGAACAGCCACCAATATCAACAAAATAAAGAAATTGGTTCTTGAGAAATGACGATTAACATTCAGAGGTCTTACTAGCATCTTTGGAATATCGAAAGGACCAGGTTCAAAATCACTTCGAAAAACAGCGTCTCGTAAACGTCTGTGAAACAATGTTTTCCGACTACCAGGATGTCATCAAACGTATTATTACTGACGATGAGTCTTAAATCTATGCTTACGACCCAGAAACAGACGATCAATCGGCCGAATATCGTGGCAAAGGTGGGCCAAAGGCAAAAACAACCACGTCAAGGCAGTCCAAAAATCAAGGTTATGTTGACAGTTTTCTTCGATTATCGAGATCTGGAGCACTCCGAATATCTTCCGACCGGCCAAACCGTCAACAAGGAATACTATTTGAGTGTTATGAGTCATTTGCGCGAAGCTGTTCGTAAAAAGAGGCCGGAATTATGGGCCGAGAACTCTAGATTTTTCCACTACGATTATGCTCCGTCGTATTCTGTCTTGATTATTCGTAAGTTTTTCGCGGCGCAACCATCGTATTCGCCTGATTTAGCTCCGTGTGACTTCTGATTATTCAGCAAACTCAAACGATCGCTCTGGAGAATTCGTTTTGAAGGCTTTTCCGCAAATTTCTATAACAGCTCTTTCGAGGATTGTAAAAAACGTTGCCACAAGTGTATTGATGCCGAGGGGGTTTACTTTGAGTGGAACGACATAGATTTTGTAGAATAAATTAAGAATTTTAAAATTATGAAGAAAGTCTTACTATCTTCTGCTCATAGTACTAACATATTTTACATCTGATTTCTGCGCATAACTTTTAAAAATATAAAAAATAATAATATAAAAAAATTTCATATAAATTTTTCAGAACCCGCATCCAAATTTAGTGACAATCTACCGACAAATACCTCTTGCGTCAATTGGAATCAATATTATACGGATTGTCGTCGGGTTGGTCAAAATCCATTTCAGGGGACAATATCGTTCGATAATATTGGCATGGCATGGGTGGCGATATTTTTGGTAAGTAAAGTAATATTTGTGAGCGGATAAATGAGAGAATGAGAGCGAATTGAATAATATTACTATGCATAAAAATTTTGAAAAAATTATTAAAATTATTTATGAAAATTTACAACTAAAAATAACTAAGTTTTTAAAGTATACATTTAGGGTTAGCAATACAGAGCGCAAAAAAGCTTGCCAAATAAGCTTATTTTTTATAAAAGCTCCACAAAAGTATGCATTAATTGAGAAAGTATAGAAGTGTATATAGTAAGGTGTTATATAGCCACTGCTATATATTTTTTAAACCAGACAACAGAGTATTGAACTGGAGCGCCTAAAAGGCAGTAGTAATCCTGACAAAATGTTTTATCTTTCAATGACAAAGTTAAAAGAAGAAGTACTGCATAGCTAATAAGATGAGTTTCAGGCATTCAAGTATTAAAAAATAGAACTAAGTAATCAAAAGTAATTAAAATTAATATCAGCAGTGAAGGAGCATGCCTGAAAATATGCTACTAACCAGAAAAAACATATTTTATTCAAGTGTTCGGAGTTAAGAATTGCCAATTTATTACTTCTAGTCTATGCATTACTTTCAAATACAGAAAGATTACCTCAAGTAATTAAAAGTAATGTTAAAATTAGACAAGTAGACCTCAAATATTCAAAGCGGACATACATTAATTGTAATATAATGTCAAGTAATTGAAAGTAATACAGACATTATTTCAAGTAATTAAATGTAATGTTTAGTAATGTAATGTGTAATTAAAAAAATTAGACAAGTAGACCTCAAACACTTAAAGTAGACAAAAATTAATTATTATCAATGTCAAGTAATTTAAAGTAATGTATAATTTTTTTCAAGTAATTAAAAGTAATGTATAACCTATACAAGTAATTAGACAAACACCTAAAAATATGCTACTATCTAGAAAATAATCTTTTATTCAAGTTTTCGAAATTAAGAATTGCCGTTTTATTACTACTAGTCAATACATTACTTTCAAACAAAGAATGATTATCTCAAGTAATTAAAATTACCATCAAAATTAGACAAATAAACCACAAATATTTAAAGGGGACAAACAATGAGTATAATAGATTGTCAAGTAATTTAAAGTAATGCATAAACTATGTCAAGTAATTTAAAGTAATGCATAAACTATGTCAAGTAATTAAAAGTAATGTAAGCCCCATACAAGCAATAAGACAAATAGCCGAAAAACTTACTAAAGATGGAAAGCATAAATGAAAAGCATAAATGTAATATTAGTTAATGAAATATGAGTACATTTGTGTTTCAAGCCTAAAAGTATGCTTATTCTTAGAAATACTTTAAAATTACTGCCAAGTAATTATAAGAAAGGCTAAAATATATTAATGGCGTCTGAAAATAGTGCTTTAATAAAGAAAAGCGAAATAATTTACTGTTTCAAGACTAAAGGTATATTATTTTGATAAGTAATTAAAATATAATGCAAGTAATTAAGAGTAATTTTATATAATTTTTGACTACAAAACTAGTTGTCAAGTCAATAATTATATATTTTAATGAAAAGAATGGTTTAAATTAAGAAAATGAAAGTAATTAACTAATTTAAGACTAAAGGTATATTATTTTGATAAGTAATTAAAATATAATGCAAGTAATTAAATGTATTCTCATATAGTTTTCGGCTATGAAAGCAGTTGTCAGGCCAATAATCATATATTTTAGTCTTCCTAAACTATTTTAAGAAAGATTTTAGTCAATATTTGCTGCGAAACCAGATATAGATGCGCACAAAAGTATGCAGCATATTTCAAAAGTCTTAAAAAGTTACATAGTGGTTATGCAGAAACTTTATAAAAGTATGAACCGCTAAAAATATGCAAACAAGGCTTAGTAACTACCTAATTTGTATTTTTTGAACATAACTAACGACCCTAAAAGTATGCAATTATAAAAATAATTTGCATATGCAAAAATCTGTTAGGTTTTGTTGCTAAATATTATTAAATTCATTGTAAATTTCGATATATATTCGATTCCGAGTCTCATATGCAGCCTAAAAGTATGCAACATCAGGAATTTTAAATACACGCTACAAACATTGACGACATACTTTTATTAGACATATCTTTTTCATAACAGTCTCCTGCCACATCTGCACCACAACATTTCCATAACCCAAAGTGCAGCTCAATTAATTTTCTACACCTAAAAGGCTGCTACATGCAAAGCATACAAAACACACAGTATCGCTTACGTTCATATACAAATTATAGGCGTCCCAATTTCCGCGTGTACGCTACGTGACACTTTCAGTCGTTGGTGCTTTTCGGGACTTCGACAAAATTGACACACCCACGCGCACACACAGCCCTATTGTATGTACATATTTATACTGACACACTTATTTGCATAATTTGCGCCAGTCATCTGGTGTGCCGAAAACCTTTTATGTAGCGCGGTGGCGTTTCGGCGACGCGTGCATTGATGCGCGCACTCGAATTTCGTGTTGGTCGCACTTTAATTTCGCATTTCCCACTCGCATTTGCATTTACGCCGAAAAGCACACAACACTAAATACAAACAACAAGCACGGAGACAGACACACAGCGAAAGGTTCGCCGTTGAAATTGCGAAAAGGATTTGAGCACGACGGAGGCGAGAGCAAACAACAAACAGCGGCATGAAAAGTATACCCCACAACAACAACAACTACAGCAGCGTAACAATAATTAGAAATTCGTTATTTGTGTAACCACAACAAAAGCAGCTGTTTTGGAAGTAAAGAAAACAGGCCGCCGCTTAAGAGCGGTGGGGCTGTTTATATATGTTTTGTAAGCGCATATGGCCGATTGTTGGTGTTTATTTGCAGTTGAATTTGTTGTTTTATGTTTTTATGGCTTGAATTTCGGCAGCAATGTATTAAATGTTAATTTTAGACGCATTACACATGCGAAAAGGGTGCGACCTAAATAAATAACAACGCCTCATATGGCCGTTAAGGCCGCTACAAGGGTGCAGACCTTTCTTAAAAATGTCAAATATATAACAGAGAGAGATAACTAAGCTTCTCATGTGTAAATTTATTTTAGTAAATTTACGCACCTACCTTTAAGAACTGAAGAAGCGCTGAAACTGCAGACCTGAAAGTACATAAGAAAAAGTATATTAGAAAAATATTAAAGACAAAACTTAGAAGTATTATGTAATCAAAATAATAATATTAATGCTTCTAATAATTGTAATAATAATAATAAAACGCCTAAGAGTATGCAACATTTTTAAAATGAAAACATATTTTATAAATTTATAACAGATTTGAGGTTTCCTTTCTCTTTTAGATAAAAGTTAAACCAGAAAATTACTCCAATTTTCTAGCCATCATTTGAAAATCGAAACAAGAGCTCCTAAATGTATGCTATAAAAATTTAAATAATTTAAAAAAATAGAAGCATAACTCCAGTTATAAACTTTAATACTTTTTTCACTCTTAAGAAGAAGAAAAAATATTGCTCTTTTCTTAAAAAAAAAAATATTACAAAATTTCAAAACCAAAACTCGCAAATAACAGAAAATATGTATGCGCCTACCACTAGGCAATAATTTTTTATAGCAAAAAAATATTTTATAAAGTTTTTATTAAATTTATAATCAATATGTGTTCCAATTTTGTAGCCAGAATTTGAAAGTCGAAACACCGGCTCCTAAATGTATGCTATAGAAATTAATATAATTTAAAAAAATTTAATTCCAATTATAAACTTTAACGCTATTTTACTGTAAAGACTAATAACTTTGCTTAAAAAATTTCAAATACAAAGCGTTTAGCATTATATAATAACAAAACTATATATGCGCCTACAACTATGCAATTATTTTTCATAGCAAAAAAAATTTATAAAGTTTTTATTAAATATAGCTGTTGCAAATAGTGATTTAGATGCGAAATTATTTTCACCTACGGCCAGTAGTCGAAACGCCAAGCACCAACCCCCAAATGTATGCAATATAAACTTATATATTTTAAAGGAAAGATCTAAGAAAAAATTTAAGGATTAACTTAGTTAGAATTTTAAAATTCAAACAGTTAAAAAAATTAAATATATACTATGCGCCTAAAAGAAAGCAATAAATTTATTAAGTGTTATTAGCAATGATTTCAAATTCAATATTACATAAAAAATTTAGCAAAAATTTTAAGGGGCAAAATCTAAGACAAAATTTGAGAATTGTCTTAGCTAGAACTTTAAATTTCATACAAGAGTTAAATAAATGATATATATATATGTATATACGCCTAAAAGTAGAGCAATAAATTCTTTAAAGGTTATTTACAATGATTTTAAATTGAATATTAAATAAAAAATTTATTAAAAATTTAAAAAAATTAGTATTTTTATACAATAGCAAAATTTATGTACACCTAAAAGTATACACAACATTTTTAACGTATTTGTAGCTACACAAAATATTTAAAAATATTAAATTTTTTTTATTCATGGACATTTTTTTATTCATTCATTACAGAGAGTGTTTTTTTATACTGTAGAAGTGTACCAATGTAATCATAAGATCCTAAAAGTGTGCTATACAAAATTTATATAAATTTTTATATTCCAACAGCATTTGTATTTCAATCTCTTCATCCTAAATATATACCACGAAGACGCATTTTTTATACTAAATATTTTTTTAAGATTTATACACACTTATTTTTGTTAATAACAAAATTTGAAGCATACATTCAGGTGTCAGTATTTACTAGCAATACATCTGTACACTTTATCACCAAAAAATATTTATTTGTTTTACAAACGTTTTCGCGCATACACTGTCAAGTCATGAATTATCAGAAAAGCGTGCAGAAAAAATGCTCCTAAATGTAGGCAACAATTATGAAATTAATGATATGGGTTTTGGAACGAAAAATAAAATTTAATTCCATAATTTTATTGCAATAATTACACAGCACTGAAGTTGAAGATAATTTTTTGTATAAAATTTTACAGTAACAAACTCGAAATTATAACTGAGCCTAAATGCATGCCTTAAAATATACAATCTGAATGATAAAATATGCATAAATTTTTAAAATATACAGTCTGGATGCTAAAATATCCACAAAATTCTTTAAAGCGAATAAAGTTTAAACTGGAAAATCTGCAAAAGTATCTTTTTGAAAGTAAAAATTCGGTTAAGCCCTAAAGTATGCAAAGAAATGTTCAGTATATTTTAAGTATATTTTAAGTATGCGGTCATAAAATATTGAAATAAAAACAATTTTATACAAATACGACGCAATTCGAATTTTTCGCAGTAAGAACCCTAAGTTTTTGTGGCTTGTTTTTTTAATATTTCAAGACCAAGAATAATACTTGGTATATTTCAAATAATTCATTGTTAAATACTCTTCATAGAAATAGCAGTCTCAGCCGTAAAAACAAACGTCTCATAACACTTTCCACATCTTTAAGGCATTTTTAAATATTTTAACTGCCCAAACATCCACAAACCCACTTTAAGTAACGACGACCCCTCAGACATGTACAAAATTACAATTAATTTAAATTGCACAAAAACAGATTTTCGCACATTTACACCACCTCAAAGTCGACAAATTTATTTAACGGGCTTCACGGAAACCTACAACTGCACGCCGTTTTATGGCGGCTCTGTTTCATTTAATTGCGGCGCGTCGACGCCTAAAACTATGCAACTACATTACATTAAGTATACAATTTACCACATTGCCGCAAGTACGCTGTTTACGTGCACACAATTGCCGACAACGACAACAGCAACTGCGACTATGATGACGGCGACCTTATCGATGTGCTATTATCTGCTCGAAAATTCAATTAACATTGGGTGGTTGGCAAGCGGAGATGGCTGCTGAGCGCGAGCGGTGCGTTAGCCCGACAAACAGCAGCAACAACTGACAGTGTTACAGTTACATAGCAATTTTATGTGCTGCTGAAGAGCGGGTGCTGCGTTGAATGACAGCTAGGTGTGCAAGGGCTGCTTGGTAAGCGGGTTAAGCAAGGACGAGCGTTCGATTAGCGGCTATTTAAAATTTACCTTGACACTGTTGCGCTGGAGGCGCACTCCACAGCTCACATACCATAGAAACTACCAGCCAGCTTGGTTGAATATTGGCAGTGTAAACACCTATTGAGCGCAGAAAGGTTAAAAGCGTTGGAAGGTCCTTTCACCCCTTGAATTTAAACCCGCATTTTATGTGCGCATTCGCTCGCTCATTCGCTAATAAATGCAAATTGACAGTTACAAGCAGACTAGCAAACATATACACGCATATGTGCATATGTGGAGTGGGTGTGGAGATAATATTGAACAAGTTTACACTTTTGCGCCTGACGTTATGCTGCAAATTTTTCTTTGCCTACCTTTTGGAGGCGGAAACATAGCTACTAAAGCTATAGAAATTTGATACCATGTAAATATAAACTCGGTTTGATAACAAATTCTATACAATCTATATTTATATCAAATGAAAATTGATGGCAAAAACGCCTCGAAGTATGCTACAGCTATACTAGGAGGGATTAATTGACAATGATGATTGACGATTTGTCACTTTTTGCATGACTTAGAATATCTGACCTGTAACACTGGCAATGTTTTACAAGCGGCACCATATATTCCCGATCTATTTCTGTCACCAGACATAAATATATATACATACATATATACCTTCCCAAACTGCTTAAACCACCAATCATCTGCCTCTTTCACTTCTTTCTACACTCATACACCCTCATCATAACCACATTTTCACACTCTCATTTCAACTTTCGCAAATATGCTAAGTTACAAGTGTAATAAAAATTTTATTGCATACCTTTTGGCGTTGGCGTTGGCTGAAATTAAATTTCGCTCACGTTTGTTAGTTCGTTTGCGCTTTATTACATTGTTATATTTAATAGACATCTTTGATGCGTGTTAGCGAGTTTGCTAGACGCATGACAAGTGTGTGTGTGCCTAAAAGTATGCAAATAAACGCTGCTATTTTATTTGCAAAAGCTATTATATTGTATCATCACGCGACACAATTTGTGAAGGCAGTACTACGTGTATCTAGAAGAAATTCGTCCCACGCACACACGCTTGAAAAAGTTTGCTTGCCTTCTTAAAAATAAATAGCGCCTGAAAATATGTTTCATGCTTTAAGAACATCAGCTTTAATTTGCCTAAAACTTTTGTGTTGTAAACTTTTATGTCGAGCTGACTTACATTTTTGTAGTAAAATAATATATTTGGAAGCTAAATTTAGAAATAAAAAAATGACTATAATATGATTTTCTCGTTTATTTACGCCTAAAAACATACTATTTTTATACTCAACTTATTTTTCTTTGCAACTCCTACATGTATGACATACCATAGGTTAAATTAAACATTTTTTAATGCACAAATTTTACTAAGCGCCTAAAAGTATGCCAGTCAAATTCAAATTAAATATGTAAAGTAAGTGAGATATTAAAGCAGATTTTAACAAAGCGTCTAAATAAGACTATTTCCGATTTTATTTTTGCAAAACCACCCAAACCTAACATATGGTACCTATCTCACGAATAAGAGCCAAAAAGTATGCCACACAAAAAATTATAACACAAAAAATAAGAAATAATTCATGAAAGTATCTTTTTCACTTGGCATAACTCAATTAAAACTTTTAGTTTGCTGCCGCCGAGCCATAAGTTTCAATATGTGCGCCCAAAAGTAGGCTGTTAAGAGCTTAGTAATTTATCAGGCAAATATTTACAAGTAAATATTTAATTTCCTTGAAGATTAATTAAGAGCTCAATATATTTTCATATATTTTTTTATTATTTATTTACGTAAGCCCAAAAGTATGCTACGCTAACTATTCACTATTACTGTCATACTGCTTTCGTTGTATTGGTATGGTATTTCTCTTAGTGCCACATATACTCTCACAAGTTGCTTAAAAAATTTCCAAATTTACCAACGCAAATATTTTTATATTTTGGCAGCGATTTGGTTAAAGTTACCGTTATCTACCGCCAAAAACCGAACAAACTTTCGTTAAAATATGCGCATGAATGCAGTAGTTTGTCTAGATTTGTTTTAAAAACTTTATCATAATATTTATCAGAGTATACTAGGTTGGTCTAAGCTGCAGCGCCTAAAACTATGCCACCTATAATTTGAAATTCGAAAAAAATAAAACTTTCGCTAAGCTCTAACTGCAGTTTTAGCATCAGTAGAGATATGCACAAACGGCTTTTGCAATATCTCCAGTTTCTCAAAATAATTACGCCAAAAAGTATGCAGCGGAAATTGTAATAAGTGCGTACAAACAGCACAAAACTAAATTACGAATTTTCCGTTTCGAATAATTGCAAATCTTCTAGTAAACCGCTAACTGTGCCATGCAGCGAAACGCCCAAAAGTATGCAGCACGATTTATTTAACGCTAAATACCCAAAATATTGGCGGTGGTTACCGACAATGTAAGCTTTGTGGCGATGCTGGAGCGCAAAATCCCGTTTAGACTGGGCGAAACTTTTGATTATGCTTATATGTGTGCGTGTGTGTGTGTGTGTAGAAAACCAACAACCCCAAAAGTATGCTACGCGCAAATAACTTTTTCCATCATGCCATTGAAAACTGGGTAAAATTTAATTTTCCACGTGCTTTTGTGTGAGAGAGTGTAAGTGAGACGAAGGGAGGCGCGGCGGGGCGTGCACGGCAAACCGTTAGAAGTGAATATTTGTTTGTTTGTTGTTTTGGTGAGAAAAGTCGTCGCAAAATATGCTGCTTATTGAAAAGTTTGCGCTAAACACTGAGCGGAGTACGGAAAGGGAAGTAGGTGCGAACGAAACGGTGAGCTGAGTCAAAGCAGCAATGAAAGCATGGAGGGTGGAAAAAAGTTAGTCGTCGTTTATGGCAAACTGAGAGTCACATTACAGCGGCCAAAAAGGGGTGCACACGAAAAGGTGTAGCGCAGAGTTGGAAATTAGTAAGTCGAGCATTGCGGGAAGAGTGGTGAGAGCGGTGCTGTTCGAGGGCAGACAAGCTGAAATTAAATTGGCGGCGGGGTGGTGCTTAAACAAAGCGCTGTTGCAGAAAAAGCAAAGGGCTGACAAAGTTTATGCAACAAGTAGGGTGGCAAATGTGATTGTGTAAGCGAAGACGCAACAAAAAAGTTTTCGAAATTTATTTATTTCTTTATTTTATTCCGCAATTTTCGCGGCCACACTGAAGTAACGGCATCTTTGTGGCAAGCACCACACATATTTCAACGTTTTCTGGCAGTGACAGCATTGTGCTAATGTTGCCACTACAGGTGAACGACAACAGCGAGGGCAATAAAGTTGTAAGCTAAAACAAAATAAGTTGCGCATTACAATTGCAGCCGAGTTGTGGCAACTTTGGCTATGAGACATTACAGCAAGAACATGCTCAACCCTGCAACACGCAGCACTTGCAACATGACAGCTTACAAACCGCCTTGAACTGGCGGCAAACAATTGTAGCAGCAAACATTTTCACAATGAGCACAACAACAACAAGAGCGTAGGTAATCAATTACAATTTGCGGCCAACGAAAACCCGTTACCCGCACCGCGTATGTGTGCGCGGCCAGCCAGCAACCGTTGCAGGGCCAATCATAGTGGCCGCCGCACGCATAAACAATGCAAATAACTTAATTATATAGTGATTGAAATTTGCCGGCTGGCGCCGCACAGGGATGCTATGCTGGCAAGCTGCTGAAACCACTAATTTTCGTGCGCCGCCGAATTGCCATAGATCTTTTCGTGACGCTGCTGACGTCATGAAATTTATGAATCCACAACCGACTGGTGTCAGCACCAGCGTGCTGTGGCAGACGCTAATTCAGTTACCCCTTTGCATACATATGCATATTATTTACCTGCCATACGCCTATTTATATGCCTCAGCTCTTTGTGTGTGCCAACATAGTCGATTGCGCCCGCAGCTAAATTAATTAAAGGCCACCTCTATGCTAAAACCTGAATCGTTGCATACTTTTAGGCGCATATGAGTGTTTATTGTAGTCAGCTATATGTGTCAATACCGATTTAATGCCGTCGCGTTTCAATAACATACACAAAAGTACTGCAATTTTAATAATAAATTGTGGGTATTATTCTAATACAATAGGTAAAAGTGTGATTACAGGCGCTTGCACGCATGCAGGCAGCACATGCGCTTAAATGCTGTTGTATTATGCAATTAACGCGCGATAACTGACCTTGACGCAGGCAATTTGAAACGATTTGTGAGTAGATAGTCGATTAGGGTAATTATTACAAGCAAAATACAGCATACTTTTAGGTGCGCGTGCATATATTTTTGTGCTCAGTACATGGCAGTTATATGACTAGAATAACCTTCAATAAAAGTTAAGATAATCAATATTCGAAATATTATAAAATATTTAAAAATAAACTTGAAATTTTGAGATAATTTTAGGCGCAAATGAATATGGAATAAAAAACACCTCCAAAATGTTGAGAATGCAATGGTCTAAATTTAAAAAATTATTATATTGATATTGCCATATATGGAGAAAAATCAGTTCAAAAATATTTAATCTACTTTTAGGCGCAAACTATTAAAAAATATTAAGTAATTCAATTATTTTCTCTAAGAGTTAAGCAAAATTAATATTCCAAACACTACGAGAACAACAGAAGTTAAAAACAATCAATATTCGACATATTATGAGATATTGAAAAATAAATTAAGAAATTGTAAAATAATTTTAGGCGCAAATGTTTAGAAGTGAGTAATTGGAATGAAAAATATCTCTAAAATATTAAGAATGCAATGGTCCAAATTAAAAAAAAATTATAGTGATATCAATAGATATTAAGTAAAATCAATTTAAAAATGTTTAATCTGCTTTTAGGCGCAAAATCATTAAAAAATACTGTACAACTCAATTATTTGCCGCAAGAATTAAGCACAATTAATATTCCAAAATTATGCGATATTAAAAAAAGCAATTCGAAAACTTAAATTATACTTTTAGGCGCAAATGATTAACAATAAATAATTGCAACGGAAAATATTTATTAAAGTGGTAAAGTATTAGATGAACTAAAAAATCAATAGGATACCGAATACTAAAAAAACATAAATAAAAATAAAAAATAATATAAAATAAATAAAAATAAAATATGCTTTTAGGCGTAAATGATTAAAAATAAGTAGTTGATTATATTAATGGAAAATATTTATAAAAATTTAAAAAATATATAATAGTGTTAAATTTATTTTGAATTCTATAAAATTTACTCGAATCTACTTTGAACTAAAAAATTAATAGCATGTCTTTTGGCGCAAGCTTTATTAGCAATCCACTACAAAATTCATTTAGAAAACTTTGTCTTTTAAAAGTGAAATAAATGTCTTCTCCGAAAGCGCTACAATAACATAGTACTAACAATGTTAAGCAATGAATTTAAACAATCCAATTACCATTGCGTACTTTTAGGCGTCTGACTGTTCATTAAGTACAATATGTGACAATTGAATAAATAGTTTGTAGTCTTAATTAGTGCACATCATGTATAATCGTTTATAAACACATTTATAAATACAATTGTATGTTTATGAAAGCACTACATCTTTTTAGGCGCATGCCCAAATAGTACATCTTAGTAATATAATTAACAAGCTATTAAAATAGTTAAGGTAATTAAGCCAGTTGTTTAATATCATAGCTAAATATCAGTGTTAACATACCTAAGCACAAAATACATTAATCTAAATGCTTTATAGCATACTTTTGGGGCTCAAGGCGAAGCAAAAGAGTTAACATTTTTTAATTAAAAAATTTGTAAGAAAATGTCAATCGAAAATGTTAAATATTTACAAAAATATAATCTATAAACATATTTAATTAAAAAAAAGTCGGAACAAAGTCTCTTAAATTATTCTACTTTTTTCCCACCTAAATAGGTCATATCACTCGAAGGCTGGACGGATATTATGTATTACGTACAAGACGCTGACAGCTTTTGGGATTGGATCTATTTCGTGCTGTTGATTGTGGTAAGTAAGCCAAACGAAGGTATAAACTGTTAAGGGGAACTGAAGTCAAAGTATGAAATTTCGATTTATATAGCATACATTTAGGCGAAAATGGTTTAGAGACATGAAAAGCACTCGAAAGAGATATTTTCTAGAAATTTCTGGGGCATATTATGCATCTAATATCGTTCTAGAGTAGAAGATGTTAAATGAAATTTAGTTCCTATGAAATTTCGAATTATATGGTATACATTTAGGCGATAATGGCGATTTGTGCATTGGACAAATGAAAAACCACTCGCAAGCAGGTTTTTCTAGAATTTTTGTGGGTACATTAAGCTTCTTACATCGCTCTTATATAGAGTAGAAAATGTTTCTATGAAGTTTCGAACGGGAACTGAAGTCAAAGTATGAAATTTCGATTTATATAGCATACATTTAGGCGAAAATTGTTTAGAGACATGAAAAAGCACTCGAATAAGATATTTTCTAGAAATTATATGGGCATATTAAGCATCTAATATCGCTCTAGAGTAGAAGATGTTAAATGAAATTTAGTTCCTATGAAATTTCGAATTATGTGGTATACATTTAGGCGATAATGGTTTAAAGACATGAAAAAGTATTCGGAAATTTTTTCTAGTAGTTTTATGGACATATGAGCATAAAACAACGGAGGAGAAAATGTTAAAAAAATTTTGTAGAATTTTTAGAAATTTCGAATTTTGTGGTATACATTTAGGCGGTAAAGCAATTTATGAATGTAATATATATTTTGGAAACATGTAAAAGACACTTGTGAATTAATTTATAGAAATTTTGTGGATAAATGTAGCATCTTTCATCGGTTTTAGATAGAATATATATATAAACTGTGAATATATTGATTATGAAGATTTTAAGTACCAAATCGTAAATCTTTTTGCTGTTATATTTGCAGTAATATGTTGTGAATATTCACAAGAACACTGCATCTGCCATAAAAGGTGACACAAGTACTTTTCTAAAGCTTAATAATATTCTCAAAGTATATCCATGAATAACTTCACGCCTCTCAACATATTGTTATAACAAAGTCCAGCTCCGGGAAAAGCTCTAAGTCAGCGCATACTTTCAGAAAATTAAAATAAAGCTTTGAGGCTTACTTAATGTAATTCAATTCCTCATAAAATTACCATTTAGTTGATTGCTTCCTAGAAAAATTTAATTCAACACTTTTGTTAAATTTATACCACTACTATTTCAGTTGAATTAAAAGCTTTGCTCAGCCTCTTCAAACCATTTAATTTCAATTTAACTAAATGCTACTAAATGAGACCACAAAATCGTGAATTTATTTTATTTATTTCCAAGCATTTTTCTACTTCTTTATATGACCCTTTTTACACTGAGATGTAGGGTGTGTGCGTAAATGTATGCCCAAGAGCATATAAAATTGCCATAAAAAGTAGTGAGAAAAAGGTAATCAGAGAGAAAAAAAAATCAATTTACGCATAGCTCTGCTGAGGGACTACAAGTGCTCCCACAGCGCTTTCGACGCGCGCCGAAGCAAGGTCAGTTGGGCTGGCACATGCGTTTGCGGGATTTATACCCGATTTATTTTTTTTTCTCTGTTTTTTGTCGGTATATATGTGTGTATGTAAATGTGCGTGAGAGCATACAGTTTAGTGGTATTCACTTTGCTTTGAGTTTCACGGCTTTGTTTTAGCTAACCAAAGCCCAAAATGTTTGAGCAGGGTAGATGTATGGGCACAGAAAGGTTCAAAGCGAAAGTATTAGTGAACTCGCACACTTGGACCTCTAGTTTTTGTGACAAAAAGTAAGGTAGCATATAACCAAAATAAAAAATTTTAAATATATTTTACCAAAAATACCTACATTTACCTTGTTTTGTTTTTATCTGCCTGTGATGAGCCTCACGAATCACTAAAACTAGAGAAGTTTAAGTTTAAAGTGCCTAAAAGTATGCTTTAACGACCAAACCTACAGCCTTTAGTATACAAAACTTTGAAAAGACAAGTTTTCAAACGCCCCCGCAGTCGTACAGTCAAGTCAACCTGTGTCTCTGCTTACACAAACAAATAACGCCTAAATTTATGCCCAACTTATGTATTTTGGGCTGTAAGGCGCTTTTATAAAGAAAAAAAGGACCAGAGACCAACAAATGAAACGTAAAAATTTAATATTTCATATGAATGAAAATTCAGCGCTTCGCAAAATAAGGGCGGGTAGTGTGCTCATTGTTGGCAGGTGTAGGTAAGGCTGCTGCCGCCAACAACTGATTAAATAAGCGCTTTGTTGTAGCGTTGACTTGTCTGGTTGAATGATTTTTCATGCCGGGAATTTTGTAGCATGCTTTTGGGCACACAAACTCAGCATCAAACACATACCTTCCCCGCCTTCATTGGCCTAGCTGCCAACGGCTGGATTGGTATCGTTGCCGCACACGGATTTATTTATACCTATTCAATATTTCCGTTTAGCTTTCAATTGATTTTTAACATTTCGCTTGCCTACACTTCAGCGCACCGCAAATGGCATTTAATTTAGCTTATGCCTTGCATACTTTTCGGTGCTTTTTGCTTAGTCGGCAACTACATTTTGTTACACATAGGTATATGTTTACAGGAAATGAGCAGGAAAAGCGAAATTGTCTACGTCAGCGGCAAACAGCGAAATTTATCAGCCAATTAATGTGCGCAATCATTTGTGTGTTACGCCTGAAAGTATGTTAGAATAATATTTTTTTACTGGCACGTGTAGCAATCGCATAGAATTTTCGAGGAGGAATGAAAACACGAAATTCAAAACATATCGATGGTATACACATGTATATATGTGCAATTTTATGTTAAGTTTTGCCTAAAAGTGTGCTAAATTAAATATAAAATATTTGTTATGTGCAAAGAAAACGTATTGATACTTTATTTTATTTATTCAAAACTAATTTAGAGCAATTAAAATTATTCGCCAAGAAAGAAATACATATTAAAGCGCCTAAAAGTATGCTAAATAAAATAAAATATAATTGTAAAGGTTAAAAACACGTACTAGGATCTTATTTTATTTATTGGAAAAGAAATTAAGGCAGTTAAAACAATTCGCCAAGAAAGAAATCATATTAAGGCGCCTAAAAGTATACTAAATACCTAAACCCAGCTTCAGTAAATTGATGCCTCCTTTCTATTTCCGCACAAGATCACGTCCCAAAAGCATAAACTACAACTTTGTTTAGAGTTTCAACCAAGCAGGCATACTTTTAGGCTTAAATAAGTTTTTTTCTTACAAGTGAATAACAACAGCTGGGTATTACCAACAAACAAGCGCCCATGCATGTGTTATGTGAGGCATTCATGTGTTAAAATAGCAGCCTGTAAGTATGCAAATACATGTCACAACTATTTACGCACTTACGGTAAATTAACTGGTGATTTATGTGACGCACTCTCTACTTTCAAAGTTGTTCGAAATATATTTAGAAATTCAAGGGAAGGTACGCTTTTGTTAGACTACCTTAACAGCTAATTAAATTGCAGCTTGTTTACAATGTGTGACATATGTAGCATACATTTTGGGGTAAAGTAAATAAATTAATATGTAAAGAAACTACAATATTTTGACTTGAGCTTGATAATACTGAGAGCGTAGGAATTAAAAAGTCAATTTTGTGTAGGTAGAAATGCAGGAAAATATATAAACTTTTTAATAGCGCCTAAAAATATGCAAAGAAATTAAAAAAGGTGTTTTTAAGCTTTTTTCAATTAGAAATTTTGTATCATTTTCTCTAAAATCATATAATGCTAATTACCCATTCCTCAGAAATTCTCTTAAATACATAATTGCCTACAATTATGCAGTAAAATTGGTCTCGAATGTCTTCTAATACTTTTAAAATTACTATAATTTCATTAAATTGCTCCATAAAACTCATTAAGCATACTATTTTTATGCCAAACAGACTTAGAAATTCGATATTTGCCTATTTGTAAATAGTTGCGCCTAAAAGTATGCTACTTAAATGTCCAAAACTATCAAGCTCGACTAAATTCTTACATTTAATTTAACTTTCTGGAACTTTTTGGACTTAGTTTGTGATACAACATCCTAAGAAATAACTGCGCTTTAAAATATATATATGGGCCATTCCATCAATTGGCGACATGGTTTTGTACCCGTGGTTCTCCGATTTTGACCAAACTTTAGAATATCATAATATAGACCAATAGAAGAATATCTGTTAATTTTTTAGTGGTCAAAGTTGCTCCATTGTTTTTTGGCGCGCACTTTAAATTGAGATCAAACAAAAAAATGACTTTTCTTTTATTTTTTAACGACCTCAAAATTGAGTGAAAAAAATTTTTAAATTATCAATTTTATGTAAAAAAAATCTCAGCTTTCTGATAAAAATATTTTCAAAATCCAAAAAAAACATTTTTTTTCCAAAAACCCGGTTTTTTGTGCTTTTCCCCCCAACTATTTTTCAAAATTTACTTTTCCATTTGATTTCTCGTTAAATTTTACATAAGAATCAGTGTTCAAAAATATGGGACTCTGATCCCATGAACAGCGAAAAAAAATGCAAAGTTGTCACCCAAAATCCAAAAAAAAACATTATTTTCCCAAAAACCCGTTTTTTTTTTGTGCTTTTCCACCAACTTTTTTTCAAAATTGACTTTTCCATTCGATTCCTCGTTAAATTTTACATAAGAATCAGTGTTCAAAAATATGGGAATATGTCTCTCTCTCTATCTCTCATATTTTTCCCATCTGATTCTCTTTTCTTTTCCTATTCTATCTCTGGGTCTCTATTTTTTGTCGGTATTAGTTTTTAATGCAGCGGCAAAAACTACCCCAACTAAATTTGGAATTCTTTTTCTACCTCTCTGTATTTCTTGCACTCTCTCTGTATTTTTCTTGACTACCTCTCTCTCCAAACGAACTAAATTTGAAATCCTTCTCTGACCTCTGTTTATTTTTTGTAGTCTCTCTGTATTCTCTGTATCTTTCGTTACCATTTTTCCTACACTATCTAGTTCTCTGTATCTCTCTGGCTATCTATCTCTATCAATATCACTCTTTCTATAAATATATATTTTGTTTCTCTCTATCTATCTGGCTAGCCTTCGCTATATATTTCACTCTCTTTATAGATATATATATTTTTTCTCTCTCTCTACCTTTCCTACTCTACCTAGTCCTCTCTGTCTCTCTGGCTATCTTTCTATATCTATTTCTCCCTCTCTCTCTCCAAACATATATATATATTTCTTACTCTCTCTTTACCTGCCTTCACTCCCCTCTCTCTCAGTATCGCCTGTATACCCCTCCTAATCTAGTTCTCTCTATGTCTCCGTCCTTCTACTCTATCTATTTCTTTCTCTCCATATATTTATGTACATTTATCTCTCAATATTGATTTCTCTAGCTCTCTCCATTTTAAGAATATTTCACTCTCTTTCATATATTCCTGCAACTCTGTTTTTTTTTATTTCTATTCCACTTCCACTTTCTATTTTTTCTCCTTTTCTCTCTACCCTCAGGTCTTTTGCCTCTTCTACAATTATATTCTTCTAAATTTCTTTTGAAAATGACCAAAAGTAAAGAGAAACTAAACATTTTTGCACATCTATTAGCCACTTTGAATACACTGTGCAATGATGCACGATAGGAATATCAACGCACACGTAACCACACGTGTGCCAACAAGCCGAGCTTGTGGTTAGGATTTGTAGGGATTTTTGCGCCCATAATACAATCGCTCTACACATTTGTCAGGTAAAAAAATATACATTGTATATGTGACTGCGTTTGACAAGTCAAGTTTTTACGCATTCCGACATTTTTCCCCAGCACACTCGAGCTGCTGCTGTCTTGTTCCAGCTGTCTGGCACGGCCTCAAACTGTCATAACCTGGCCAAGTTGCCACTCATTCATTGCAAGTGAGTGTGTCGAGAGAAAAAAGTCCAACGTAGCATTTTATCGTTATTCGTATTCTAACCAGGGCAATGGCTGTGCATGCGCCTTAAAATATGCCAACTGCTTTGTTTGCACCTACTGCGTGCACGGCGTCCCGACAGCAGCGCCTGCGACTGACAATGCGCCAGCAACAGGCAGAGTTTTAAACTTTTTCTGCAGTTCTTTTCGCTTTCAACTTCCTTTTTTTACTTTTTATGCTGTTGTGAGTTGATTCTCCCACAATTTTTTGTGTGCTTGTGTGCTTCTTTTTTTGTGGCAGCAGCTGCTAACGCTGAATTTTCATTTCAAACTTTTACGCTTTTCACACAATGCGCCATAATAACTCAAGCGCGTTCAGAGCGCGTGTGTTTTTAGGTGTTCCCATGCTTTTGTGTTGTTGGTTTTTAATTTTATGTGATTTCCTCCATTGTGTTGCTCGACGCCACATCCTGTTGCGCGTTCAAAAAACCGTATCTTCCTACTTTTCTGTACGAGTCGCGCGGCAGCTGAGTTTGGTCTCGAGCTCGGCGGTGATTCGCTTGAAGTTGAGTGCCTATGCTGCGGTTTCGGCTGCAAAATCCACAATTATTTGGAACTAAATAGGAAGGTAGCGCAGTGTGTACAAAGCCCAGTGGTAAAAGCATTCTCTTTTTTGGGTTCTAAAGAGTTTCAGAAGCAAGAAGCATGATCTTTCAAAGTGTAACCAGTGAATAGTGAATAAAAAATGGTCTGAGTTAGCAAGGTTCCAGAGTGAGTTCTTTCATTGCTTTGTCAAAAGGCTTTCTCTCAAGCCGTGGATTGATTGAGCCTATAATCTTCACGAGTGAGTTCCCGATTTCGACTGTCCCATAAAATATTCTACATTGCCTTCGAGCCATAGCTTGTCAAAACTAAGAAATTTCGAGCAAACCTTTAGAACTTGTCAGAAAATCGTGTTTACGCGAGGAAAATTTGATGTTGAAAACCCATTTGATTGAAGACCTATTTATAAGAACCTTTGGTAAGTTTTTAAAACTTGATCTTCCGCTGGTTCCGAACAGTTCTTCGTTCTAACGTTAACAGACTGGACTGAACTTAGCCTCCGTCTAGAACAAGAAACGGCTGACTAGAGTGTGCTTTAGAGTCAAGTTGATCCTATTGTCTCTTAACAGGAACAAAGGAAATTGAAGATCAGCAGAGAGCTTCGATAAAAATGCAGTTCCTTGAAGCAATCTCAACAAGTAATGTTTACGTATCCTCATGCTGACTCTTATCGGTTCGAATAGCACAAATGGAACTGGTTTTATGGGATAAGGAAAAATGGTTTTTATTTTTATACGCACCAACTCATTTGGGACCAAGGTAATGAGACTAAATATCATATTAGAGTTATCAGCCTTTGGCACTCGAACTGAGTAACGTCTGTACCGAGACAAAACACTACAACCGCAAAAGTTAGAGAAGTATATAACCCCTACCTTCTCGATAGCTTTTACCATTTCTACTACATCTCCTTCTCACTCTCCTCGCATTCTCATATACACTCTCACATTACCAAATCCATTCGATTTCTTCATCCATACTTTTGCATAAAAAGTTCTTCAATACTTTTTTTGCTGCCAACACTGTACATAACGTATTTTCGTTCTTGCTCTTGTTGAGATTAAGCTACTTTTCGTTAATATTTCCTTTTTTATCGTTTTTCATTAAATTTATGTTTGTTGTTTATACACTTAACTTTGTTTTTATTGTTGTTTTGGTTTTTGTCGTAGAGAAGCAGTGAAAAGTTTCTGCGGTTGTCACTTTTCCAAGCATTTTTTTCCTGTGGCATTGGTTTAAAATGTTTTGTAGGGGTACGCGCCTCAAAGTAGGCTACGAAAAACAAAGTTATTGTTTTAAGCGGCCTCCAAGTTAAGTCTTTGATGAGATTTGCGTGAGGTTTCGACATTTGGCACGATTTTGTGGCACCTTTTCTTGTAGGGGAGTTAAATCTGTGGTGTTATGGACATATACATACGTATATATGTATATTTTAAACTTAATAAACTTTGAGGTGAAATCAAGGTTTAGTAGAGCCTGAATTGTTTTAAAAGCAAAATATTTGTTTTTTCATCAGCAAAGCTCACGCTTGCACAATTTGACCTGTTATTAAAAAAAATATTGTAAAGGGTTGCCACCTAATTTTTTTTAATTATTATTTATTTTCTACAACTTACAACTTCTTTCAGAATAGCTTTCAATTATGCCATTTATAGAGTTTAATTACCAAATATTGCACAGGGTTGCCACAAATTTTTAGAAAAGTAAATTTTATTTTAAAACTTGAAAATTTTATTAAGCATCGCACAAGGTGAAAACTTCAATTACAATTAATTTCTTATGGTCCAAAAAGTGTTGAAGGTTGCCATTATTTCTTATCAAGAAAAATATATAGTACTTACATAAAACATTTTTTAATGTAAAAAATAACTGCAAAAATTTGCATTGCTCAGAATTTTTATATTTGCATTCTTTCGTAAATAAACACCAAATCTGGCAACCCTAGATTTGTAAAAAAAAAATTATTTAGAGTAATTATTTTTACAAATTAGAAATTTAAAGAAAAGGGATTTGATTAGCAACATCTGCAGATAATTTTCAATCGAAGTTCCATAGTAAGGGTTGCCATAAAAAATTATTTGAATACTATACATAATTATTTTTGTTAACGTTTGTTTAAAAAAAATTGATAAATTGTCATTTGAATAACAATATGCATAAGTATGTATGTATATTATATTTAGAGGGATAGGGTTGCCACATGGAAACTGGTAATACAAATTATTAAATGTACAAATTCTCTGCCAAACCATATAAGCTTCGCTCAAAATGTTTACATCAACATCATTTTGTAAACAAATGCTAAAAGAGTTGCCAGATTTATAAAAAAGGATATTTAGAGTAATTATTTTTACAATTTAGAAACATGATGAAATGGGATTTGATAAGCAACATCAGTAAATAATTTTGAGCCGAAGTTCGATGATTATAAGAAAAGGGGTGCCACATTAATACTTTTTAATTTTTTTTTATTGAAATTTTGGGACAAATTTTTGAACCAAAAACAAAATTTTGTAGAAAATAACTTACGAAAAATTTTGATTTTGTAAACATTGCGTGGGAGCTACTGTTTTGAATGCTTCTGTGCATAAAAAATTACACTAGAGTTGCCACACAGTGTTTTTGCTGTAAACAAAAATTAAACTAAACTAAAAAAAAAATTGCAATTGTCAAGTGAGAGCTAAAAGCTATTTAGAGATTACTAGGTTATTGTATTAATTATTATTTTTGCACGAAAAGTTTATTTTTTTTTAGTATTTACAGCTAAAAACTGAACTTTTTTATATATTTTTAGAACAGTTGTCGATTTTTATATGTAAAAATATTGTTTGAATTAATTAGTGAATAATTAGTTATAAAAGACAGATTTTTATAAAAATTTAGCATGTTAAAGCGTTACAGCGTTGCCATATTGTTATTATTATAATTTTTTTTTCATTTCTTTAAATTAATTGATAAAGAATTAATTATAAAAAACGTGCTTTTGCAAGTTAAAGTGGTACAGCGTTGCCACATTATTATTGAAATTATTATTATTTTTTTTAATATTTTTTTTATAATTTAATTTTTCCTGATAAAAGTGGTACAACGTTGCCGCATTATTATTATGATTATTTTTATTTTAATTTTTTTTGTCTGTTCGTTGCTTTTACAGAGATTTTACGCCTTATGGCAACATTCCAAAGCATTATTTCTTTTATACAGCAAAAAAACAAAAAAAAACCAAATTTGTAAAGCACACTGCAATTTCTGCTTTTGACTGCAAAATATTTTCAAGAAACTTGTAAAAATTTTTATGAAATTATGACATTAGTATTTATTTAATATTCTCCTACAAACTCTGCAACTTCTACATAATACATTTTCCTGTATACATGCGCTCGCATACAAACTTTCGACCGTCAAGCAGACTTGTCGACACAAAGTTAAATAAAAATAAATTAAAATTATCCAAGCAATCTGCAATTGTCAGCAACAGACTTTGCATTCGCAAGTGCTCGACAGAAAATATAAAAGAAATAAAACAACAACACACAAGACCAAAAGCTGCACACAATGAAAAGTACAAGTAAAATGTTGCGTATACGACGTGTGGCACACCAGCAAACCAACCAGCCACACAGCTGGCAAACTATGTAACAAAAATACAGTTACGGCATACACACACATGCATGAAACTGTTAAATGACAGCAAAAACTTCGAGCGAGCGTGTGACTGACTGACTGACGGACTGAGTGTCTGAATGTTTGACTGTTTGTATGGTAAATTGTAAATTAAAAAGTTTTTGGAGCACGAAAATTTCATTGCCAACATGGGTCACAAATTGCAATTGCCCATAATTCCTCAGCATGTCAACAAGCTGCGCACACATGTCCACACATACATGCATGTCTGCGTTGCATATGTAAATCTAAGATAAAATGTAAATTTAATAACGACATGAGAATAGAATTTGAAAATCTGTTGCAACTTCTCGGCCAGCAGCCGACGGCAGGACAAAGTTTTCGCATTATAAATGCGTTATGCAATATATATGTGTGCATGTGAATGTAAAAGTGTGATGCACTTCAAACACGCAAAGCTTCGATAGTCTCCAAATACCACACAGAGAATGGCCAAAATTTCGCCACGCCCCCGCACCGGCAGTAAAGCGCTACTAAGCTGCTTGCAAGAGTTGTGGTTTGCACTGACCACTGCAAGTTGCAGCAAAATTTTAGTGTAGCAAACTTCGACAACAACAATGTATGCATATACAACAACAAAAATAGAGATAACAACAATAGCACTTACAACAAGAAAAAAACCAACAAATACAACAACAATAACAGTGACTAAAAAATTAACAATTACAACAACAAAGGCGATTACAAAAACAACAGCACCCACAACAACAACATGAGTTATAAAAAAACACTAGCACTAACAACAACAACTGCAATTAGAAAAACACTAACACTTGCAACCACATAACCACTTACAACAACAACTACAACAACTGTGCTCAACAACTACCGCCCAGCACAAGACTTGTCGCAAGCACACACACACACACCAATTGCAGATTGCAGCTATTAAAAGTTTGTAGATTGCAATGAGCTTTACAAAAACAACAATAAAATATTTTACATATGCATGTATTAATGTTGGCAAAAGTACAACATAACATAGTATATTCTTACGCATATTCAGTATCATAACTAAATCAGCTGAATAAAGTTGCAAAGCATAATAAAATGCCTGTGCGCCTAAAAGTATGCATGTATGTGTGTACATATAGATACGAAACACCTGGAGCGAACATGGTAGGCATGTATTATTTAAAAGCTATCGGAATATAAAGTTTTAATACAAGAATGCAGTGATTTGAGCAATAAACCCCAAAACGCCTAAAAGTATGCAACTACTAATATATATATTTTGAATTAATCTTCAATTGAACTTGAGCGCTGACAAGACAAATGCTGTCAGAAATATTGCAATGGGAATATAATTTTCTCATAACGCCTAAAGGTATGCAATGTATTTATTTAAAAAAGTTTCCGAGCTATTTTCTGTAGTTATTTTTGTTGAAATGCTGCAAAACGTATTGAAAGAAGCATCTACAATGAGATTAATAGCAAATTCTATTAGCGCCTAAAAGTATGCAATCGTTTTGATCTAAAATAACATTTTCTTATAATTTTATAGACAGAATTTAAACATAAATATGTATATTAAACCTAAATATTTTTAATTACTTTTAAGATAGAACTATTTCTAAATTTAATCATACTAAAAGTATGCAACAGTTATTTTGTTTGTTGACTAAGTAAAATTTACATTTAAACCATAAACGTTAAAATTTTTTAAAAATATTTTTAAGATTATTAATTGAAAAAATTCTAAATTTACTCATACTAAAAGTATGCAACAGTTATTTTGTTTGTGAATTGAAATTTCTTAAGTAAAAATTTGAAAGGTTTGCCGCAAAGATTCAAAAAGAAACTTTATATTAAGCTTCAATTTTACCATATCAAAGCCTAAATGTATGCAGAATAATTTATAATTAGTCTTTTTATAAGAATAAATGAGTTTGGTGATTTTTTTTGCAATAAATATAGCAATTTATTGGAGAATTTAGAAAACTACCTATAAAAATGTTATATAATTATATCTAATAGGAGGTAGGAAAAGGATTTATTGGAGAAAAAATAAAAAATTAACAGTTTATTGAAAATTTATGGAAAACTATATAAGCAAAAAATGTATACGCCTAAATGTATGCTACAGAAGCATGTATAAAATAACTCGTAATTCCCTTCCAACTGCTAACTAATTTTCTCATCTCTTGCTCTCACTTCACAGATTGGCTCCTTCTTCATGATCAACCTCTGCCTTGTCGTTATTGCTACACAATTTTCGGAGACGAAAAAACGCGAAATGGAGCGCATGCGACAGGAGCGCGCACGCTACACATCCACCTCAACACTAGCGTCCAGCACCAACAACTCAGAGCCGGCCACCTGCTATGCAGAGATTGTCAAATATATAGCACATCTTTGGCGGCGTTTCAAGCGACGCATGTTAAAGAAGTACAGATTATATAAGTATGATAATTAATGTTTTGATTTGATTATGTTTGTTTCGTGATACTTTCAGTTACAGTAAACCTCCCCCAACAAGAAAAAATTGTTCAAGAAACTATCCGAAAAATATAGATTTGTATTTGCGTTCGATTCGTTTCGTTAATGTGTGAGCATAAAAGTAGATAGCTTACTAACCCAACCCAAATAAATTTGGTAGAGCGTTACTAATACACATGTATGATAAAAACATTATTAAGTAATCCCTTAATTTATGCAATGGGGTTTTTGAATGTATCAATATTAAACATTAAATAAAAGGCTTTAGGGAATTGAGGAAGTAAGAGTGATTGAGAATAGAACGTACTATGAAATGCGCCAAAAAGTTGTCTTCAATAAATTAAAAAGTATAGCAAATAGCTGAAAATAAGCTGGAAATGCTAGCTTTCTATAAAACTAAACCAAATCGCTTGCAAATAGGCTAGATATACTAACTTTTGAAGAATTTCATGTTTCCAGGTATGGAACATGCATAACTGTAAACCTTTTGAAGCAAATTAACAAAAAATAAATATAAAAAATAACATATACGCCTAACAGTATGCAAATCAATATAAAAACTAGCACAGGCGCCTAAAACTATGCAACCTTCGTGCATAACATGCAAATTATTACGTTCACACCATATATTTCACAAAAATTTGTTCGTACTCACTTTCAATATTAAAGCAAGTCAAATCATTTAATTCGCCTAAAAGTATGTAAAACGAAATCACGCATTTATGGACAAAAATGGCACATCATTGCTTGCACAAGTTTATTCACTTTTTGGTACAAAAACATCGTTGATTTTAATGCTCAAAATCAAGCAATCATCGAATGGCGCCTAAAAGTGCTCTTTGATTTTTAGCTTTACATTGTATGCACTTAAAAATAGCGAATTTGCAACGTCCAACTAATAAATAAATCGTATTTAAACGATATTATAGCAAATTTAAGCCAAAATAAATCAAATTATAAAAATACGCCTAAAAGTATATAACAAAAAATTTGCGCAGACATTTTGGAAACCACATTAGCAGGCCTTATTTGGTAGAGTTAAGTTGAAAAATAACACAAAACTAGTAATTGAGTAGTTAAAACCAGTTTTCATTTAAAGCCTAAAAGTAGTCAACATAATAATTAATAGTAAAAATAGTATACGGTACAAATTATTTATGAAATATTTTTTCGAACACAATTAAAGTTTTCCACCAGAAGGAATTTAAGGAAGCTAAAATTATACGAAGATTTAAAAGACTCGTACATAAATAGATAGAAATTCATAATACTTTACAAATTGTCAAGCTCAGTTACAATGCTTTAGAAATGCAAATTATAGCACACTCGCAATCAATAAAATCTTACAGATATTATTCTAAGCCATTCAAATGGCCAGTTAAGCATAATTCAACTAAAGGCGCCTCAAGTTAGGCAACGAAATATTTGCACGCCAACAGATCACAGTTGATATATTTTTATTAAATCAAGATTATATTGTCAAAAACGTCTACAAACTTATTAAAATCAATTATTTACTTCCAAGCTATTTAAAGCGCCTAAATGTATGCAGTACAAACTCAAAATTTAAAACTAAATTCAACACGAAATGCACAGTTAGTTCCAAAAAAATGTTTTTCTATCAAAACAACCAATATAGCTATATGCATACTACTAAATTATATACAGCCCCTAAATGTAGGCAATATTTGCAGAAAACCAAGCAGTAAAAACGAAAACCTTAACAATTTTAAATATTTCAATATTTACTGCGTAAATATCATGATTTAAAAACTTCAATGACAGAAAAATCAAAATTTTTTATCACAACGCCCAAAAGTATGCCACAAAAATTCTGAATAACCACTCTATAGGCACTATACACAGTGTGGCAAAACGCAAAGAGAAACTACTGACTGTACGCTATTTTAATTACTTATTTTTTCAGTTATTATTTTTATTAATATTTTTGTATGATTTTTAATATAAAAAAATTTTATTTAGCTTATGTGGCAAATATTACTTGCTTTGTGTTGCGTTCGCTTGTTTAGTTCCAGTTAATTAAAGTTATTTGCCTTTTGCTTATGAAAGCATTTTATTTTCATATTTTACAACTAATTTATGTACAAGCTGAAATATGTACATATTTACTATGTATAAAAAAATGCACTTTGCATGCAGTTGGCATTTATTTACTTATTTATGGTCCTTAGTTAGTGAGTTAGTTAATAGTAAAATATTGATTTAGTGAAATATTGAGTGCAAACTTTTTGAATAACAAGTGTTTTGCATAGGATTTTTGAAAACACGCACACACACATACACACACGTACATATAAAGACAAACAACCAAACACATTCTGGCAATTTTTTCACCATTCAGCATTTGTTGTTGTTGTTGTGTGAATAGTCGTGTATGTTAAATAAAAGCATTTGCAAGTGAAATTCAGCAGAGTCAACTGGATTTTAATTATTTTCTATTAATTAGAAAAAGTCTTTCATGCAAAAATAAGCTAATTTCAAACAAACAAAGCCAATATTGAAAATGTTAAAAAAATATTTATATTAAAATTTTTTTGTTGGCAAAAATATGAAATTTATTTCAAATGACAAATATTTCAATTAAAACAAAAATATTTGGATTATTATTTTTTTTTATTTTAATTTTTATATTAGAAAATTTTTTATTAAAATTACAAAAAAATATAAATTCAATAAAAATATTTCCAATCTTTTATTTTTGGGAAAATATTTTCATTTTTTTTAATTCAGTAAAAATATGCATTTTATTTTATTTTATTTGTTTTTATTATTTGAAATTACAAAAAAATTCAGTGTTTTTTAAAAAAAATTTACAATAAATCATTATTTTTAATTTTTTTATTATTATTTTTTTTATTCAGAAAAAATATGAAATTTATTTCATTAAAAAAGCAATAATTCCAATAAAAATTAAAATATTTCAATATTCTTTGAAAAATATTTCCAATATTTTCTTAATACTTTCAATTTTTAATTAGAAAAATATAGATTTTTATTACAATTTATTGTATATTTAATAAAAAAAAATTATTTTATTATGAAAATTATTTTGAATTTATTTTTAATATTTATATTTTTAATTCAGAGAATATGAAATTTATTTCATTAAAAAAGAAATAAATTCAATAGAAATAAAAATATTTCAATATTCTTTTAAAAATATTTCCAATATTTTCTTAATACTTTCAATTTTTAATTCAGAAAAAATATAGATTTTTATTACAATTTATTGTATATTTAATACAAAAAAAATTATTTTATCAATGGAAAATTATTTTGAAATTTATTTTTAATATTTATATTTTTAATTCAGAGAATATGAAATTTATTTCATTAAAAAATAAATAATTCCAATAAAAATTAAAATATTTCAATATTCTTTGAAAAATATTTCCAATATTTTCTTAATACTTTCAATTTTTAATTGGAAAAATATAGATTTTTATTACAATTTATTGTATATTTAATAAAAAATAAATTTATTTTATTATGGAAAATTATTTTGAAATTTATTTTTAAATATTTATATTTTTAATTCAGAGAATATGAAATTTATTTCATTAAAAAAATAAATATTTCCAATAAAAAGTAAAATATTTCATTATTATATAAAAAGATCAATCGCTTTTTTTTAATATTTTCATTTCTTTTGGAAAAAATATATTTTTTTAATTAATTTTAATTTTTTATTAGAAAAAATATAGAATTGATTTTAGAATTTAAAATGACATTGAAAAATTTTTCAATTTAAAAACTTGCAACATTTACCTTACTTTTTTTTAATATTTTCATTTTTTTGAAAATATAATTTTTCATTTTTTTTTTTTTTTTTGTTGAAAAGTAATTTTAATTTTTTATCAGAAAAAATATGGAATTGATTTTAGAATTTAAAATGACATTGAAAAATTTTTTAAATTTAAAAACTTGCAACATTTACTTACAACTGCTTTTATTCATACACCAACTTAGCGCAGAGAAAAAACCATTTCAAGTCATCTAAACAAATTTTTGAAAAGCCGCAGCTTAAAATTCATCATTACAAATTTCCATAAAAATATTTCTGCTTCACATATTCATAGACAATACAAAAGCTTCAAACACTAGACCATACAATCGAATTTCTCATTAGTCCCGTTCAGTAAAATAAAGTGCCAGGGTTGTATTTTCGACGTTTCTAATTGAAATAATTATTCCAATCAGAGAATAAGTCCTACATTAATAACCATCTCACGTTTTGGTCGAAGCAAAATCTCTGTCGAGCGTTTAACTCAAGCTCGACATTCCCAAAAATGCTTTAGAAACTACTTTCTTGTGACAGCTGTCAACAGCTAAACAATTATGGAGTAAAAACTCGCCTTTCTTCAGGTATGAATTTTTTAAACACTTCATGTAGCAATATGAACTGAGTGATACAATTCGTTCACAGTTCACTGCCTATGAATAATTCTGCTACCTGGAGAAGCATACTCAACTATACTGTTAGTTTATAGACCTTTTTTCTGAACTTTTCTTTGTTTTTTTACCTCTAGTACCAAGAATATCTAAGTTCTGGTTCCGATGCTGAAGTTTTATACTTCAGTTAAGTTTTTCCAGCTTTAACTCGGCCTTAGTGACCGAGTCGCTTTCATTTGGAAAGTGGCAAGTAGTTCCATATTGTAAAGAAAGTTCTTTTTCTACATCAAATGTAGTGAAGGCATCAACTTTTTTCCCATCTTCGGACTCATAGCTGTCTTGACAACATGTTTTATGCTACACTAACTAGTCTAAATGATTTTTCATGCACGAAAAATTACATATTATTAAACAAACTCGTACATGTTATAAAATCAAGCCACATAAACTCGCTTTTGTAAGCTTGTAAGCTTGTGTCACTAAACAAAGATATCACAACACGCACTAACAATTCGCACAACCAAGCCGACACTTGCCACAGACACAGAGATTCAAAAATAAACTAAAATAGACAATCAGTCAGTCAGTCAGTCAATCAGTCAGGCATGAGAGTGCTCTGCACTCAAACAAAAAACAAGAGAACAATTTTTGAAATGAAATTTCAGCTGAAATGCGACACTAATATTTACACTCCGCTCTCTATTTATGCTTCTTTCATTCGAACAAACGAAAAAAACAACACAAACAAAAAAATCGGCAAACGTCAACAACAACAATGCAATCGAAATGACATGCATGCCACCCATGCACAATGAAATGGCGATAAACTGACGCAAATTTGCACAACTGACAAATAACTGTGCACACATGTCAAATGTCAACAAATTGCCGCTCGTGTGCGCGCCGATGCTGCGAAAATGCAAACACACACACACGCGAACTCTTCAAATGTCAAACAACTTCCGTCAACTGTCATAAATCAACGACAAAATAATTAACAATGTGCGCTAAAATGAACAACAACAACAACAACAACAACAACAAAAATGTATGCAACAGATACCAGAAACAACAGCGCAACGAAGGTTTGCTGCCGAACGCCGACAATTTGACATTCTCACCGTCGCGCATCAAATGCCACCACCCGAAGTGCCCCAAGTATGGCAATCGCAAGCCGTCGAGTATACAGGATCAAATGATCACCGTCATGGTGCCGCTGAACTCCAACAATAATAATGTAAGCAACAGCAGCAACAACAACAATAATGGTGGCGGAGGCAGCGCTGCTGCTGTGGCTAATGGCACGCGCAGTCATGCAGCAACAACGACAGCAACCAGCACAATATTAACGCCACCCACAGCAGCGGCAGCAGCCACAACAGCGGCGACGGCGGCGTCTTCTACACTGGCGCTGCCAATGGGTGGCACAACGACACCGCTAATAAATGGCACTGCCAACGCAGGTTTACCGCATAGCATCAATAATAACAATATAAGTGTGGTCGGCCAGCAACAACAACAGCAACAAGCACAGTCGTCGCAGCAACAGCAACAGCATTCCTCTTCGGAGAATTCTGTGCAATCATTGGAGCATACAACACGCAATTCCAACCTGAAGAAGTCGTCAAATCACTTGACACCGGATGTGGCCAAGCAACAAGCGCAGACGCTGGGGCAGGGTCAACAGCCGGCGGGACAGCAGAAAACGATTTTGCTGAAATTTCCTTCCAATGGTGATTCGGAGCAATTAATTGTGAGTTTTGTTTGATAGAAATAGTATAATTTTAATTTTTTGTTATAAAAGGCACGATGATTCAACTATTTATCGATTTTTAATTATCGATAAGTATAATTGTTTATGTTTAAATGAGAATAAAAATTCGCAATGCTTTTGGTAAGGCTATCATGAATTCAAATATTTTAAATGCTGAATATTTATCGATTAATATATTCGATTTTTAGTTATTGATAACTGTAAATTTCTGTATATTAAGGCAGAGTAGAAATGCAAATACTATTTTAGTAAACTTTTAAAAATTTAAAATTATAAATTCGGAATACTTATCGCTGTAACAAAAAATCGAAAAACTAAATTTATCGATTTTTTTGTTATCGATAACTGTAGATGTATAAGTTTAGGAAGAGAAAAAACGCAAATATTGTTTTGTAAGCCCTTCACAAATTCAAAGTGAAGTTTTTCTGAGTATTTATCGATATATCAAAAATGTTAGTTATCAATAAGTGTAAGTTTCTCTGCTTAGATTTTACTCGGCTGCTATAAGAACATAATACAGTAAAGCTTTTAGCAGTTCAAAGATTATACATGCTGAGTACCTATCCCAGTAACAAAAAGCCGATAAACTAAATTAATCTAATTTTTGTTATCGATAACTTTAGATGTATAAGTTTAGGAAGAGTAAAAACGCAAATCTAGTTTTATAAACCTTTCACAAATTCAAAATGAAGTTTTTCTGAGTATTTATCGATATATCAAAAGAGTTTTAGTTATCAATAAGTGTCTCTGCTTAGATTTTACTCAGTTTCTATAACAATACAACATATTCTGAGTATTTATCGATACATCAAAGTTCAAATTTCTACGATTTATTGGAACAACATTTGAAAAAATCGATTAACTTTTGTTTTTACTAATGCTATTAAGGTTATAAATATTTTTAAATTTATTGATTCAAAAAAATGTTTTATAGTGGAAGAAACATGTAAATCGTAAGAGTTATCGGTGTATTATTCGATAACTTTTTATCGATATTTTTATATTAAATATGAATTTTATACATTTTTAAGATAAATTTATCGATGTCTTAACCGATAACTTTTTATCGATATTTATTTTTGAAATATGCATATAAATCTAAAGAGTTATCGGTGTCTAAATAGAATTTTATACACTTTAAAGGTATAATTATCGATAACTTTTCTATCGATATGCTGATTTTTAAGATACAAAACACATTCTGAGTATTTATCGATACATCAAAGTCCAAATGTCTGCATTTTATTGTAACGAAATTTGAGAAAATCGAATAATTTTTGCTTTTATTAATTCTATTAAGGTTATAAATATTTTTAAGTTTATGGAATCGAAAAAATTTTTCTAATGAAAGAAACTTATAAATATTAAGAGTTATCGATGTCTTCACCGACATCTCTTTATTGATATTTTTGCGTTTGTTTTTGAAAAAGTGAGAAAATGTAACCGTTTTCTCTCTCTCTTCGCTTGTGTTATGACGTTCTTAGCTAATAGTTTGAATCAACGTGCCTTTAAAATATAATTTTAAACACCAAAACATAACAAAACAAAACAAGAAACAGCAGAACTCGAATTTGTGAATTCTACAAAGCTACACCTAACCTTCAAATTTTGAAAAGCCAATTCAAAAATCTATTGTCAAGAAAACACATTATTTTACAAAAAAAAAAATTATAAAGGAAAAGGGTCTGAAAACACTCTTGCCAGTTGCCTTCTTACCAAAAAACTCCTACAAACAACACACAACCGAAAAACTATACACAACTACCCGATTTTATGCCATTTCTTATATATTTTGGCGACTTCTAAATATTTTTCATAAACTACTTGTATCAATTACGTAACAATTTAGCTGCAGTTGGGAAACTTGGGCAAGGTATAGATATATTAAGTAGATTTTGGTATATAATTTTTACCGTTAAAATTTTTACGCAATATTTTAGACATTTTCTACCACTGTAAATATACAACCTGCTGCTTTTATATTTTTTAATTGCTTTTTTTATATTTTCAATATTTTTAAAAACACGTCTTGACCTGTTTTATGCTTACACCAAGTCAGTCATACCAAGTCCCAACAGTTTTGAGAGCAAAATTTGTAAATAGTAAAAATTTCACGAAGAATAGTAAAAATTCTGACCCCGCTCTTTATCTGCCATCAACCACATGTACATTATAACTTGAAATATAACTGTTTACCGTTGAAATTATACATGAATATTTAGTAGAAAACTCAAAGTTCAAAAGCTTACATTTTTTATTCCAATGCTATGGTACCTTGAGAATTATGCAAAGTTTTTGCTTAAAGATTTAAAAATATAAAAATGTAATTAATCCACATTTTCTTCTTACATATGTAACCAACCACCTCTTCAACATTTTTCCTCAACATTTTTTAATTTTTCATATTTTTCTTTACTTGTGTTTTACTTTTTCTTCTTCCGCTCCCACCTTCCCTCCGCAGAGCAATCCGTGCACCTCGGGCTTCCTCAGTCCACCCACATCGGCTAGCCGTCGTCCGTCGGTGATGTTCAACGAATATGTGCTGCTGCATACACCGCCTGCAATTAGCGAACCGTTAACAATACCAAGCACAACAACAACAAATGTGGCAGAGAAGAGCGGTACCGTGTGCTCGTCGGAGAAAATGACGCAGGCTGGTGATGGCAGCATATGGCAGGTGAGTCGTAAGCAATTGGAAGGTGGGAAATTCGCATTTCCAACTCTTCGCCATAACTCTATAACTGATTTTGTTTATTTTACGAGCATCTTCGCAAGCTTTCACCGTTAGAGCTTTTTTGAACTTTATTTGCAATTTTTTCTACCTCTCATTATATTCGTTAATATCTCAATCCTTGGTCAAATTTGCTTTATATATTGCATATTATTGTATTATTTGCTTGAAATTTTATATATTTGTCGATCTATACGAAACGTTGATCTTTTCTCTTTGCCTTCAGTGTAGTAAAAATAATATTAATTTTTAATTTTTACAACAAAAACAAAAAAATGTGTATTTAAAAATTTTCTTAATGCATTTTGTATGAATTTATATAAATTTCGTGTTATTTCATATCATATGATTTTAGATCACATCATGTTGTGTCATATGATATCACATCACATGACATCACTTTAATGAAAATCAATTATTTTTCGTTTTCACGGCTAATTTAATATGTTTTCAATTTGATTCGCAACATTTTTTTCATATGATATCACATCAGAGTATCACCATCACATTTTATATACATTTTTAAATCATATAATTATCATTTTAAAGAATAATTTAATTGCTTTTCATTTGATTCGACAAACTTTTTCGACATCACATCCCGTTCGCATCACATCACTTATCATTATATGACATCGCATGACAGAAAAATTTTAATTCAGCCTCTTTAAATATTGTATATATCTTTTATATATATAGTTTATTGTCATATCTTTCACTTTGGTGCATATTAAAGACTGTAGCTTCAGTTGCAAATATCACGAAACATCACATCACGTTAATACTTTAATTCAACTTTCAAAGTATAGAATTTAAACACCGTTTCTATTATATTTTATTTTTTGCCAATTTCTTTCACTTTCGTTTTCAATAGAAAATAATGCGATCACATCACATCATTGCATTCCAGGTGACATCACATTGTGACATCACGTCATGTCATTAAAGTATTTATGGCTTTTGTTTTAAGTTATTTTCTTTCATTATACATTTTTATCTAACAAAATTTTGTTAACATCATATCATATCACGTGACGTCACATCATACTATTGAACGTAATGTAAATAGTTTCTATTCCAACTTTTTGCTATCCGTATAGTATATTTTTGTGCTTAACCCTCTCTTTTCTTAACATATCTCGCTCTCAAAATTAATTACGCTCTCTTCAGCGCATCCCCACTACATCATTACCTGACTCTCTTTCACTCTTTATCTGCTCTCATAGGTTAATCTCCCCCAAACGATCAATAGCGGCGGCAGCACCATCGCCAATCCGTACGCCGATTGCTCCGAACTCGGTATACACGACGCGATGACATGTCAAGAGCTTTTAGCATTTTCTGTGGCCTTTTCAGCGGCCCTACCCACCGGCCAGAGTACGTTGGAATCGTTTTACACCTCATTGGCGCGCTGTGATCCACATACCGCTGAGGCGCTCAAGAACCAACACAATCGCCAGCAGTCGCAATTAATTAAACAGCAACAGCAACAACAACAGTCAAATTCAAAGGTGATAAGCGAACGCAAGCGTTTGGACAACAACAGCAACGCGGGCAACAACACCGCCAACACAACAACCGGCAACTACATCGAAGACTACTCGTGTTGCTATGATTTATACCAGAATGCGCTGTCACCGCTGGGCGAGAAGAAGCAGCACTCGAAGCCGATCAAGATTGTGATCAGCATTTATCGCTGCCTGATGCGCGTTTGCGGTGTGATGCGTCGCTACATAAAACTGCTGGTGGAGCATAAATACTTTCAGCAAGGCATACTGTTGGCCATTCTCATTAATACACTCTCCATGGGTATTGAGTACCATAAGCAGCCCGACTATTTGACCGCCATTGTGGAGAAGAGTAATATCGTTTTCTCGGCGATATTCGCTGTGGAGATGTTGCTTAAGGTGGTGGCGGAAGGTTCATTTCGTTATATTGCGAATGGTTTCAATGTGTTCGACGGCATTATTGTGATACTCAGGTGAGTAGCGACCAGGTATACATTAAATTATTACATAAAATTTACCTTCAAAAGCTATGGAAATGAATTGAGGAGCTCATTGTTCGAATCACCAGTTGAAATCAAGTTATTTATCTTCGAATCTGGATCTATTAGACAGTAGGTCAAAGTATGGGAAGTCAAAAGCCCTCAACCAAAGAAAATCGAATAAACTCTACAATCAAATCTGTGTCCGTTCCGATAGCTTGATTCAATGCAACTTCAAAATAGCTTCATCTTTTCGTATATCGATCTTGAGTTTACCCTGTCTCCTACGCCTTTTCTGTATAAAAGAAAGTCATTCCGCTTTCAAAGACTTCTATTGGAGAAACTCAAGCACTGTGTTCTAAACTAATCACTGCTAATCACAAATGTATAAAAGATCTTTCTAATACGGAGGATAACCTCTTTTCTAACACACTGCTAATTTTTTTATCTATCCTTGAAGACCAAAAAGGTTACAAGCTTCTTTGCGAACCTTTGTAAGATATTTTCACGAAGAAGTATTAATCTGACGAGATTTCAACAGATACTACTATGAGCAAAAATTTTTTTGATA
The DNA here is from genome assembly GCA_037783105.1 of Bactrocera zonata. Taxonomy (NCBI): domain Eukaryota; kingdom Metazoa; phylum Arthropoda; class Insecta; order Diptera; family Tephritidae; genus Bactrocera; species Bactrocera zonata. Next base: position 350,251 of record JBAWJQ010006290.1, on the reverse strand, counting down.
ATTTTAAAATTCTTAATTTATTTAAAGTCTTACTATTTTTTGCCCAAAAGAGTATATGAAATACTTAAGCTTATTTGAAAGCGCTTCGATCGTTCAGTCTCAGCAGACCGAAGTAGTTGCTTCAGCTTAATCGACAGATAAGACATGTTTTAAGATATCTCCATCAGGAAGCACTTCCTATGCTTCAGAACCTACCACATCCAGCTATCTAACTTCAGTTTGTCTCGAAGAGGCCAATAAGTGGACAAAAATGATTATAAATCTTTGAAGATACTTAAAGAACCCTTAAACGCTAATTCAAATGCGGACACTTTTCCTTCGATGTTACTCTGGCGACCAGCAACTTCTTACTACCAGACCAAATGTATTAGATTAGAGCTCAAAGACTTGTTTGGCTCTACTTAGTTCAAAAAAAGCATATTCTAGAGAACAATTTCAAAATTTTTTTGCAACTTATAAATCTCAATTGCTTCGATGGTTACTAGGCATGCATCATCTTCTTATTTCTGGACCAGTTCTGAACAGTTTTAGAACAAAAGTACATATGGCAGAAAACCTAGTTCGAAAAAAAGAGTTGTGAAGACATTTCTCAAGTGTTTGATGACTGAATTGACTTGATATAAGTCTAGAGAGCTTAAATTGAGGTATCTCTATCAGTTTCTCTTTAAACCTAGGACCCGAACTTCAAGGCTTTTAATTACAAATAAACGTTAAAGAAAACCAAGAAGATACTGACCAACAAATAAATGTAGAAAAGGTATAGAAGAGGCTTGAAACTAAAAAAATATGCAGTAAATATTAAAAAGAGAACAGTATCAAGCAAAATGCTGGAATTTCGGTTCATTGTCTACCGCACTTCAAACTGAAGAAATACCGCGGAGTAATTTTAAAATCACAAGGTAGAGAGAATTACTCAAAGAAAACAAATAAGCACTAAAAAAATATATGAGGAATGACCTCAAGTGATTATGGAATAATAATTTAGATTGTTTAGAGATCAAATGGAAGAAGGAGAAGAGAGAAAAAATAGCTTAACTTCAAAATTTTTAAGAGTAGCGATCTAAATGCCATTATTAAACCTAGACAAGCTTATTAAGAGCTCGAGAGGGAACAGGAAATTATTAAGGCTATTAGAGAAATCTTCAAAAAGTAAAATAATATCGGTTTCAAAACGGAGTTTGAACAAAAGTGTTGACACAAATGTATTTGGAGCCATAATACGCCATATAAACTACTACTTTGAGAACGAATGAAAGGAGAGTAACTTTAAGAAAATTACACAAATATTTTAAAATTTAGAATACGTCACCTTTCTATGTTTTTATTAGACCGAAATGAATCCACGCTGAGTCCACAAAACTCCACATTGTTCAAACTAATAACTGTCACTCAAAAAGTCACCGACTTGTCAAACTGCGCTCATATGGTTAGCAACCAAAGTTATTAGCATATCACTCATACGCCACGGCTGACCAACAAAATACGACTATGAACGTCTAAATAATGTGAATACTCAGTGCAAACAAACATGCACACACACGCTGGTGCATCTCAGTCAGAAACATACACAAACGCGCGCTCGCCACTTAAAATGTTACTCATACGCCATGTGCGGCCAACCGCATAACTTGCATGGCACAACTTTATGCAAACAATTTGTGCAAAGTTAATTTGAAATGTGAAAAATTCGTGCTATTTAAGAGCCGAACACACACACAGGCAGGCAACTCGACATTGTAGACGAAAGCAATTTGCACATATATATTTTTAGGACGCCACAAAACCACTGCTTGCTAACCATTAAATGTGGCATGCAAAAAGGCAAAGAAAAAGGAATACAGAAAAACAACAACAAAAAGGCAACGCTCGACCACTTGATTGTCGTCGCCTGCGCCTCGAGCGGACATGCTCCGCCTCGGACTGCTGCGAATGCTGGCAGCGCGGCAATTTATTGCTGGCGACGTTAACATATTCTCAACTTGTTGACTGCAGCGACACAGCGCGCACTCACATATAGTTATAAAATGTGCATATGTGTGTGTGTATGTGTGGTGTAGCAGCATAGTTCGCCTCCACGTGCCGCGCCGCAGCAGCAATTTTCACATTCGGCAACGCTTCAATGCCTTCGTTTGCCATTTTCACATTCGCTTTTTTGGTATTCTTCTAGTTTTTGGTTGCTACTCAGCGCCTGTTGCACACACACACACACACCGGCAGTTGCATACATCCGCACAGCCAACAACACAAAGTAGAGCATCTAGCCAACATTTGACAGCGACGCGCAAATTACTGTGTGGTTATGCCTTACCACCCACTCTAACCCTTCAAACCACCGCCGCCTGCTTGTGTCGCTTCACACCGCTGCAATCTAAATCTTCGGCAATCGTATGTCAACAGTGAAATTATCACTGCTCCAACACGCCAAAGTAGCAAGGATTTGCATGAGCGGCATGCATTGTGGTGTTTGGGGAAAAATCGTGCGCTTTTCCGCCAGTCAGCGCAGACACACACACACATACATACAAATGTAATATATAAAAGTGTGTGCTGCCTGGCGCTAAGGCGTGAATTGCAAGCAAATACTCGTGTTACTTGAGCGAACGCGCATGTGTCTGTGTGTGTGTGTCAATGGCAATTTTACAAAATTTGCATAGTCATGAAATTTATTGCTTAGCATAGAAAGCGAAATCTATATATATTTTTCGACGGAAAACTCATTCACCAGCTTTGTAGTTGATTCATGCACAAGCTCTTTGAGGTAAAAATTGTATTTCAATTCATATGCCAAGTGGTAGTGGGTGTCCGGAAGGAAAAAAATATTCCCACTGAGATAAGTGATACCAAACTCTCTACCTTTGCGATTAATAGACGCTCAAGCCACAAAGGTGACTTCGAGAATGAAAAAATTTCGACAACCATACCCTGATATATTTTGACCTCAATCCAAACCGTCTGCTCATATGGCGTTTAGAACCTGAAAAACGAGTCTGTAGAGCGGAAGAGTGTTAGAATTGTATTGAAGAACTCTCAAAAATGTCTTCTAAGTCTATAAAAAAAAACTTTTAAAATGTCCCGAAGAGTCAAATATAGATTTAGACCTAGTGATTCTCCAGAAATACCCCCAAAATGGTTCCCACTAAATGGAAGAGAAACAATTTTGTAGAATAAAAAATTTTTGGAAAAAGAAAAATTCCACAATCCCTTAGAGATGAACTTTCAAGCCTCAACACTATTACCCGCGCCGAAAAGGCTGAGTTCACATACATATATACGAGATCTGACCAAAAACAGGGAATGTTTTTTTCAATATTTTCCTATAAACAGAAAATAGTTGCTTAAAAGGCCTCAGAAAAGAGAAATGCAGAGTTCAAAGCTTGGAGTTCAGAAAAGATAAATCCATAGTTTAAAGCTTGGAGTTCACAAACATGTAATCTGACTAAAGAAAAGATAATGTTTTACCGAAAATTCTCCATTACTCGAACCCAAGTTGCTTACAAGATCTCGGAAAAAAAAATTTCCAAAGCGACCTGACAATTGCGGCTTCTTTTAGTGAGATGTGCATCCTCTTCGATAGCAGAGCAGCTGACAGTGAGCCTCAAGCTAGTTAGGGAGTTTATGATCCAATGAACTTGCAAGAAAAGGAACCCATACCCAAATTCATCATCCATCAGACTATGAAACGAGCTGAGGTTCCCCTGTCCACTTGCCTTCGGGCGCTGAAGCTATGGGCTTTGCGCGAGACTTCTTGCAACCCAAAATAAACTTTTAATCATACAATAACCACTGCTAAGTTCAACATCTCGCTGATGTCCAAAGAGCCTAGCGTATGGTAATAATATGACATATTCTCTTTTTGCAAGCTCATCTCAAATTGAAAAGAATGTTGACTTAACCAGTTTCATCAAACTTTAATTTGTCTGCTGTGACGATATAAAAAGTTAAACTTTTCAAATATTACAGTAATTATACTGAATACATACTGAAATTTACAATGTTGCCAATTTTCACAACTTAATTTTCCAATAAATAGCGAAAAATGTATAGCTCAATTTTGAAATTCAGACATTGTAGCACAATAAATGGCGCAAATATATACAGTACATAAACAAAAAATAATATTCTTATGCCAAAATTTAATATGTTTTCGAAATATTGAAAAAATTCTCTATTCCCTTTCAGCGTCATTGAGATTTTTCAACAATTCCACAGTGGCAATGGCAGTAGTGGTGGTGGCTCTGGCCTCTCGGTGCTGCGCACATTCCGCCTACTGCGCATACTCAAGCTGGTGCGTTTCATGCCCAATTTGCGGCGTCAATTATTCGTTATGCTGCGCACAATGGACAATGTAGCGGTATTCTTCTCACTGCTCGTACTCTTCATTTTCATATTCAGGTGAGTGTTTGTTAAAAGTTTGTATAGCCCACCCTCCTTAACTAAATTATGTTAGTGTTAGTAATAAAAGTATTGAAAAAATATTTAGTTACTAAAATATATCACAAATATAGACGCAAAAAAAATAATTGAAATAAAAATAAAAAAAAAATATTTTAGACCTAAACAATTATGTTAGGCGGATTTAGTGCAAAGCAGATGAACGAAAATGATTTACAAAACAAATCTATACAAATATGAGGTAACACTACTAACACATACGAAAATCAAATACACACACTAACTCAGTCTATTAAAAAAAATATATAGAAAAAATACTTGAAATCATACAAAAAAAAAATTACAAAAATTTCATCGAAAAATTATTTTTAAAAATTAGTTGAAGCAATTTTTATTTAGTTTTACGTTTATTATGAGTAAAAACCATTAATAGCACTCAGGACAATTTACGTTTTCGGCTAACATATAACTTAGTCATACAACTCTGTTATAAAAAAAATATTATTTTTCTAAAATTTTAATTTTCTTATATTTCTCCATATTACTAAAGAAACGCTCCTTGTTCCGGCGTCTCACTTATATCTTCTATATTTTATTGTAACAAAAATTAATAATAAGCTTTAAAGCTTCTCTTTTCTGCCTACTCTCGTAGCCCTTTTTATAAAATTTTTAAGTTAACTCCAAGCTTTTAAAATAACCCCTTGCAACTTTTCACCTTCTATTCTATTTTCTAAATTTCTGCTCAAAAGTTCTCCTTGGAATGTAGCCCCCAAGCACTTTTCTCTTTCAAGTACTACCGCCACCACATTTGTCCCCCTTTGTAAGCTTTTAATCTCTCCTATTTTGCCTAACTTTTACTTAAATGCAAATTCTTCTTTTTCATATCTTACATTTTTATCACGAATCAACCATTTACAGAAATTAAATTCAAATTTGAATTTATAATCATAATTAGAAATTTTTTCATTGTAATGAAAAAAATATTATTGAAGAATTATGTTTAAGAAATAGTCTATTTGAAAAAGTAGCATAAAGTTATTACTTTCTATATAGAATTCTTTCATTATAGCGTATAGTCCCATGGTAGTGAATCTAAGTCTTTAAAAAAATATTTAAAAAAAACCATAAATAAATTCTTTCAAAAAAAAAAACAATTAGAAATATAAAAGAAATAATTCGGTAACATTATATTCTAAGCGTCATGCAATCATCCGTGCCCACATATTTTTTTAAAAAGCTCGCTAATATAAAATTTAAAAGAACAATGACTTAACAGTATACCGTATAATCGAAAAATAGTTATAATTTTTTTTTTAATTTTGACATTTACATATAGTTTTCATCATTTTTTACTTTGGGTGCAGTATCGATATAAACAGGCGAAAAACTTTTCAAATATTACAGATATTATATGCATATTGATATTTACAACGTTGCCAATTTTCATTAGTTGATTTTCCAAAGAACAGCGAAAAAAAATATTCAATGGACTCCAAAACATTCCATGTTTGCCACTTTTCACTACAAAGTAGCCATTGATATACCTAACTTAATTTATTTAAATGAAATCCAACAAATTCAAACATTTGAATTTTAATTTCCAACGGCTACAGTAAATGATATTTCAATCGTGCTGCCACTTTTCAATAACCATTTATTTTTCACTCCTTGGTTGTCTGATTCCCAAAATACAAAACCAACCTTTCAATACCCTATAACAACGTTCACATCAGCTCATCTCTCGCTTTTTTAATTTAGAGTAACCCGCTTACCAAAATTCTACAATGTTGCCAATTTTCTGTAACTGCCCATAATTACTTTTGAAACAAAAATCGATATGTCTCAGCTCTACTCTAGCCTCTCTAACTTAGAAAAATGCCTTACAAAATTGTACAATGTTGCCAATTTTCTGTGACTGGTCATTATTGCTTTTAGATGAATTTCATAGCAAAGCGATTCATCTCAGCTCTCCTCTCGCCGAACTAATTTAGAAAAATGCCGTTTCAAAAAAATTACAACTACCAATTCTTCTTTTAGACCATAACATAGTTATTTATCTGAGCTTTCCTTTAGTTCAATTCTCTATGACTGGCAATAATTACTTTAGGACGAAATTTTATAGCAAAGCGATTTAGCTCAGCTCACCTCTCGACCAACTAGTTAATAAAGTCGCCTTTACAAAAATCATACAATGTTGTCAATTTTCTGTGAATATTTATAAATTTATAGCAAACTATTTATATTTTTTACGAAGAATAACTAATTTATTTCTAATATAAATAATCTCTACAGTTTTCTCTAAACTTATCAACTTTCCACATATTCTCTTTTAAAACATAAAACTCGCTTGCTGCTCTCTTTCAAGCATTTTTCAAGCATTTTCAAAACAATACATTTTGAGAAAAAAAATCTTTTATTGATAATTTTCATTTCTTGCTTTTAAAGTACGAATTATGTTAAATATGGAAAATAAATGAGTTACTTCTAAGAAATTCTGCCACTATTTTAACTTATATTATATTTTTCAGTTTGAAAATTCTGAGTAATCGCTTAGCTTGACACACAAAAAATTGTTTTCATTTAATTTTCGTTTAACATAAGCATAAGCTTAAGAAAAACACATTTCGCTCACTTGCCGTTGCACAAGTGCTCGCAACTGCTCACAGCTTAAGGAAAAAACAACAAACGTCCACTCCGACTATCTCTTATGCTCACTCTAGCTCTTTCACTCACTAAACACTCAATTCTAAGAAAATTTCTCACAATAACACAAAGTCGATTTAGTGCTTCAGTATTTAGTACGACATTTTATCATGGTAAAATCGTTAGTTAGTCTAGTAATCGATGTGTGTATTTAGACGATTTAGAATTTAGTGTAACTCTGGATATGTTTTGGTCATAGAGTTGGTCAACAGTCAAATAAAAAATGTAAAAATTAATATATTTTAAAAAAATTTATTAAATAAAATTAAAATTTCCAAAACTCAAAATTTCAAAACCACTTACTTCTACTTCATAAATCCAACGCTCATTTATTTTTGTGAAACCGTTTATTTTTTAGTACAACTGTGCTAGAGTTTTACTCATTACTATTTTTACACATACATTCTCTCTACACAAATATATTAATGTACGTACATATATATTACAAATATTTGCAGTAAAATTTTACGCCTAATTGTGTAGTTAGTGGAAAGTATTCTTCAATTTCGCCAGTTAGTTAGTTTCATTGTTGCCTAAAGTAGTTAGTAAAACACCAAAAACAACAAGTCGTATTTTTTGAAAAAAAAGCTACAACTATTTGATATAAATGTTTTAATTTTTCACCAAGCTACTTATAAATTTATCGAAAATACTCATTAAGAAAAAATAATATTTTTAAAAATTATGAAATAAACTCTGAAATTTAAATAATTGTATTAAAATACCACACAACCAACCAAAGCCACATACGCATAGCACCACATATTTAAAAACAAATACATAGTATTAAATTGCAAATTGCTCTCACATTCTCGCATACATACATATTTACTCAGCCAATTGACAAAAAAATTCACTTACTTACATACCTATAATATATACTCGCCACATATTTTTGACATAAAAGAATTTTTTGGTATAAATATTTAAACCAGAAATGTCTAAATCTTTTTATATAATTATAATAAATGATTTATAAAAAAATCTTGAGCAAGATTTACTAGTTTTAAGCTTTCCATACTGTTTTTTCGTTTTCGAAACAAATTTCAAGCTATTTTTTAAGCTCTCTGTCGGCAGTTTGTATCCCTATACTTTCGTTTTTACAGCCTTATGCTTTCACAATGATTTCCAAACAACACTGTTGCCAATTTTCCAAAAACAAAATAATAATAATAATCAGTTAATATTATTTTTTTTTATTTTAAATTTCAAAAATATATATACAGATATGGCAATTTTCTTCAAAAAATGCATTTCCACTGTTGCCAATTTTCTATGAAAGTATATATCGAGAGTTTATACCAATATTAACGAAAAATTTAAACAATTAAAATTATAAACTATTCAAAATATTCCGCAACATTTCATATTACAGATAATTCAACTGAACTTCTGTGATAAGTGCTCACAGTGACAAATTGCGTTAGCTGTGCTGCTGAGAAAATTTTTCTCACGATGAACATTTAAAATATTTCAATACATTTATAATACAATTGCTTTTCAAATGTCTTCGTCAATAAGTATACAACGTTGCCAAATTTCATTAGTGATTTGCTGAGAATAACATGTTAGTGAGAAGAACTCCATGATATATACGTATTAATTAAAAAATAATAATTTTAAAAATATTTCACAAGACTTCAAAGTCTACATTTGGAAATTTTTCTTTCAGTAAAAAAAGCAATACAAATTTTACACAAAAGTTATAGTTAACCTTTTAAAAATGTTCCGCAAGACTCAAAAGTATGCATTGGAATCTGTGTTTTTGTAAAAAAGTATGCAATGTTGCCAAATTTCATTAGCAATACTTTGAGCTAGCTATTTTTGGACAATTGCAATTTAGATGAACATAGTTCTCTAAGACACTTATATATCATGTTTTCTAATGACATAATTCCACTAATTTCATGGTATTTGCACAACGATCTTCCAGGTGTATAAAATAGTCGCTACTTGCCTTGCTTATTTCATAGGTTCTGTATCCGTAAATATATTTCCATCACGAGTGAAAATTGGCAAATGTGTTGGTTTGGAGAACTTTATTCTGTCTGTATTTTATTTTATTCGATTCTGATGTTATTTAAACTCCTTTTTCAACTGCACAGTACTTTCGTTGTGTTACAAAAGGACCTTTTATTATCACACGGTCCTATAACTCTAGCATTTGCGAAGCCTTCGCTTCTTCTGTTTCATTCAGAAGATGATTTTATATGACTGAAGATGTTTGATTGATTTTTCTTACGTTTGAAAAAGTTATTTTTGTAACAATGACAAGTAATTTTATACATATTAAATAACTTGGGTCCTCTCACTGTAAAAGTTCAAATTTCTGAAGGAAGAACTGCTTATTTGTTTTGTCATTGTTCACTTATATTAAAAATCTCTCCTTAAGAGATTACACTTTTCATATTAAGGCTAGGGTTCATCATATCAGATAAATATAATTTGATTATTTTCTGTCGACATAGTCGAATGCTTAAAAAGAAATTCTCACGAGTAGCAAAGTCTAAGCTATAGAAAACTCGTTTTAAGAAATTTCGTTTCTTTGCAAGCAATTTCAAAGTCCTACGACATTCCTGTGACGCAAAAAGTTGCTTACAAAATTTCAACAGTTATTCCGAAACAAGCTAAAGCATTTAAAATGCTTTAAAAGTCGATGAACATCAAATAACATATTTGAGGCAACATCGCCCGTACGACAAGCTAAAGTTTGTTCTACTTTTGTTTATAATTATTTATACCTATTACCAACACCACTGGCCCGTTTATATGCCGGCATTAATTTCCCCCTATTTTCTTTTACCCGAACCACAGTTTCTTCTTCCACGCTCCTTATTTTTCTTAAACTTTTAATCTTTCGTTCTTACTTCCTCTTGTTTGCCGCTATGCTACGTTCTATGCTCTGCTCTTCACTCTGCGCGCAATATAAAATTTCTCTCTTTCTCTTTTGCTCTTACTCTCTCTCTCTCTTTCTACGCTCTCTCTATTTATATATCTCTTGCTCTCTTTTCTAACACTGACTTATGCGCTATTTCACTCTCTCCAATGCGTTTCTTTAAATTTTAACGTATTTGCGTATAAACAAAAATACTTAAATATTGAAATAAAATATTGCTAAAAATAAATATTAAATTACCAATAAATATTTCAATTATGCTATCAATTATTTATAAATATATATCATAACTAATAACTCTATACTTTATATATGAAAAAAAATATATATACTTATTTAAAAATATATCTCAACTCGTCACAAATTTCAATTTATCAATTTAAATAAATATATATACATACATATATGATATATATAATATATAAAATCAATCAAACCAATCGAACATCAATCAATTTAGTATACTCGGCATGAATCTATTCGGATGTAAATTCTGCGAAACAATTAACGATGAAAGAGTATGCGATCGTAAGAATTTCGACAGCCTGCTGTGGGCGCTCGTCACTGTGTTTCAGGTAGAATTTGCTAGAAAAATACCATAATAACTATACAATACTTAACAACTTTAACTACTACTACTATAACTATTACTATGACTATTGCTATATTTTGTTCGACTAACTAATAACTAATCTAATGCATTTTTTACGAATATGTATAAAAATTTAGTAAGGAAAAGTCGTATTTTATATAAAATGTTTATTACAAAAAAATACAAAATATTTAAAATGTGAATTGCTGTGTTATTTTCTGTTGTGCCCAAATAGCGAAAAAAGTAAAAAAAAAAAACAATATATTGTTGTAATTATTTTTAGTGCATACTAATATTTAATTTATATTTTCATTAAATTTTTTTTTGCGTAAATTAATTTTTAGTTTATTTCTCGCTATTTTGCTATTTCATTTTTTTTTATTTTTAAAAATTAGTAATGTTTCTTTATAGATATTACAAAATAGCTACAGAAATGAAGAAAAATGTATATAATTTTTTTTACATTAGGGTGGCAAAATTTTAGTTTATTCCTTCCTTATTTGTAATAACAAAATTTTTTAATTATAAAATTTAATTGGCTGTATAAAAATAAAAAACAAATATTTTTATAAAAAAAAATTCATAAAAAAATTAATTAATTGTAATTAATAAAAACTATAATTTGAAAAATAAATTTTTAAATTAAAAATTAATTTAAAAATATGTAAAAAAAAATCATTTAATTATATCAAATTTAATTAAAAATTAATTTTAATTAATTAATTAATTGTGAATTTTAATTAATTAATTAATTTTTTTATGGATTTTTTATAATTAACTAAAAAACAATTTTTGCTTGCGCTGCGCTATTTTCTACATTATTTTTTTCTAGAAAAAATTTAATTTTGTGGTGTGTTGCGTATAAAAAAATATTTCAAAAATTTTCGAAAATTACAAATAGACACTAATTTTATTTAATTTTTTTTACATAAAATTTTTGTATGTGAGTATATACATATAAATATTTTAGTAGTGAAACTCATGCCAGCGAATTGGTAATTAGTTGAAATTTAAGAATACTTAGTGACTAGTAAAATTTTTTATTAGAAATTTTATGTACAAAAAACTAGCAGTATTATTACCTTAGGTATAACGAGTACAAGCAAAACTTATGACTTTTAAAAGTGTTTTATGTATTCCGCGCATGTTTTAGTTAGTGCATATGTTTTTATTTGAGACAGCAGTTAGTTGTTAAGAAAGCAAGTGCAGCAGAAAGACTAAATCTATCACAAAATCAACAGGTAAGCCTTTTTTAACAATTTTCTTGTGCCCTTTTCAATTCACTCGATTCGTTTTGCATGACAGCATGAACCCGTGTAAATAGCTCAAGCATGCGCACTTAATCACTCATGCAATATAACTCATTTGAGCGCATACTCATAATGCACTCGACTCAAAACTCACAGAGAAGCGCTTAAAATAGATTTGAGTGAAAACGTCTTTACTAAAGTCAAAATATGTGAACTTCAACAAAAATATTACTTTAGTATTCCGTAAAAAGCTCAAAAACTATTTTAAATTCCATTAAAAAACACTCTAATGAGTATTCTCTGCAGTATTTTGTGCTCTAAATTAATACTTTATTTGATTTTACTCAAAACCACTACGATTAACCAAAAGCGAAAAATTAGTCTTGCTCTACCAAAAGCACTCAGCCGAAAAATTACTCAATATTTTTCTTTAGACAGACTATAAGATCATACTATACATATATATTGCTACTCGAAAATATTATTCATTTTCGAAACGGTCAATGTGTACTCTTTGGCGAAAAAATCTTAAGAAAAGCGAAATACATAAAAGATAAGCACTCAAATTTCACTCAAACAAATAAAAATTATATTAAAAGAAATTGGCAAACTGTTAAGTCACAAACATTAAAAAACACAAACAAATTTAATTTCAATCAATTTCTACGCTAAATGAAACTATGGAACAATTTAGAGACCTCAAACAATTTTATCCACTGTTCTTATGATATAAGGTATCTCTTATGAAAAAATAAGAAAACTTAAAGTTTTCACTCGATCTTTAACTCAATCCAAAACATAAGCTCTCTGTCTCTCAACTACGCAAGCATACGCTCTTTAAACATCAGCCAGTCAGCATTGCACACTCATTTTGTCAACCAATCAGCGCATAACTACTCATCGTCACTCACTTAATCGCTAAAACACTCACACTGCTTGCTAAATATTATTATGCACGACTTTATTGACGTCTCTCAAGCAGCACGTTTTAAAATTAAAACAAGTATATAACAACAACAGCATTTTGTATATCACTCGCTTAATCATGACACTCAAATTGCTGACATTTTATGCTCAACTTGTATCTAACGAACTCACACTCACACCACGCTTAAAACATGCTTTAAAATCTTTGAAACTAAAACCCAAAAACAACTAAATGCGCTCTTTAAAACATCAGTGTGTTTACTTTAAGCTCTTTTTTTACTTTGAATTCGCTCTCTCTCTGTTGTGTCTGTCTCTTTTTAATTACTTTCTAATGCTCACAGATAATTTTGAAATTATTGAATTATCAAAATCCTTTTCTAGTACCCACTTTACTCATTACTTTTATGTCTAAGTACTAATTTTTAAGATCACTTATACGCTCTTGCTTACAAATACCCCACAGAGAACAATGCTACTCTCTCAAACAATTTACAATGCTCTCTTACTTTTAACCCAACTCACTTCCTTTCAAATGCTTTTGTCTCACCCCAACCCAACGTCCACGTACTACTTTTCTAACCACAGAACTACTCACTGTTACACGCTCTTACTCGCTCTCTTTTACCTACCAACGCGCTCTTCACCCACTCTAACCAGTTTCCAAACAAAAACATAATTTCAAAATTTAGTAAAAATTTAAAAAAAAGTGCTTAACTGCTAAATTTTTGCGCTCTTTCAAGTTTTATTTCTAAGTTTTTTTTTTCAATTTTTATTTTTCTGAAAAGAAAACAAAATTATAAGAACACAATTATATCATACATACATTTGTAAATTCGACGCCAAATAAAGAAAAGCTTTTTGTAAATAACTCGCAAACCAGTTTTAGGAAAATTTTTAACTCAATTCATTGAATTTGGATTTTTGGCTTAAGTTTTTTTTTATTAATGTCTCGAAAAGCGTTTAATCATGTACAAAGCGTATATATATCTGCAACATAGCTGTAAATTAATATATATAAACATATTAAAAATTACGAAAATACAAAAACAATACAAACAAACATACACAATTAAATTTATCGAAACATAAACAACAAGAACATAGCCATTTTTTTGGAAAAGGAAATATTTTTGAAATATAAAACAGAAAATAGGAGCAAATACGCATAATTTCCCGCAGTATCCCAAACAAAGTTCCCAAAAAAATATTAAATTCCCTCATAAACACAAACATTTATAACAAAAAAAAATATTGAAAAACCTTCGAAAATACATATTTTCCAAAAACTTTTTTAAAATTATAACAGTGCATAAAAAAAATAATAATTTCGAATGTAAACATAAAAACAAGAAAGAAAATAACAACAGTTCGCACACTTTGAGTTATCAAATTTTGAAAAAAATTAAAAAACCACAATAACAATATTCGAAAATGATATAAAAAGATTAATTTTTGAACTTCGAAAAAACAATTACAATATATTCGACAATATTAAAAACATAATAACTTCCTAATATCAATAAATAAACAACAAAATAACAACTACCAAGTTTTAAATTTTCAAACTTCAAAAAAAAATTAATAAACTACAACAAATTTTTTCGAAAATATAAAAAATAATTTTCGAACATGGAAACAAACATAAAAAAACAATAAAATGATTTTAGAACATTACTTCTTACGCTCCCACATTCTAAATTTTTCAATTAAAAAAAATAAAATATAAAAAACTACCACAAAAAATTTCCAAAATTATAAAAAAAAAGAAAATGAAAAAAATAAAATAAAAAACAGCAATTAAATGATTCGACAACATTACTACAAAAGAAAAAAAATCGAAAGGCTATAAAAAACATGGATGAAATTAAAACATGGCATCGAGTCTTTGAAAAAATAATAATTGTCAAAAAATTTAAGCAGAGAACATTACCACGAATACCAAACTTTCTTATGTTCTCCGCTAAACAACTTGACTCAAAAAAATTGGCTAAAACTATCACATTAAATAAAAAATATTTCTTTGAAATATCAAACAACGGCCGAAAATTGTAATTTTTGAAAAATAATATACATTAATCAGTAATTGCGAACAAGGAATATGAAATGAGATAATTTGGTTAATTAATTAAAATAAATTAAAAAAAAATTATTTAAAAGTTTAAATTAAATTAGGTGCTGTTAGTTAGCCACCAAAACCTAAACCGCAAAATACCTTTTGCAAAATACAAAGAAATACAAACCCAACCCCATCACTCCTCAAATAAAAAAATAATAATACATATTTTCAAAAATAATATTTGAAACATTTTTCAAAACAAAAATAATACACAAATTTCGAATGCAAAAAGAATTAAAAGAAAGGCACAAAATCTTTGAAAAATTAAATTTAAAAAATTATATAATAAAAAAAAAATAATAAAATATGCTAATAGAAACAAATAAAAAATTTATAAAATAAATAAAATTTTATAACTATAATTTAAAAAAATAAAAATTTCAGAAAACATTTGAAAAAAATAATTTTTTTAAAACAAAATTTTAGAAAATAAAAAAACTTTATTGATAACCATAACAGAAAACCTCATTATTCACTACAAAAATTTAAATTTTTTTAAGGAAAAAAAAGAAATTTTATAAGAAAAAAAATTAAACAACATAAAAACATTAAAAAAATAAAAATTTTATAAAATAATAATAATTTTAATAAAAAATATTATATTTAAATTAAATAAAATTTACAAAATTATATTTAAATTAAATAAAATTTTACAAAATTACAAAATACAAAATTTTAATAAATTAAAAATGCTAATACAAAATTAAAAAAATATATATTATAAAAAATACCAAACACGAAATAAAAAACCCTATGCTATTCACTGCATAAAAAAAATAAAAACTTTCAAATATTAAAATTATTAGAAAAATTAAAAATAATTAAAAGAATAAATAAAAACTACTATTTTATAAAAAAAAATTAATTAAAAAAAGCCAAAAACTAACTCAAACCCTCACTATCATATCCACTGTACAAAAAAAAAATAAAAACTAATAATAATAAAAATAAAAAATAAAGAAATTTAATTAAAAAGCCAAAAGAAAAAAACAAAAAACTTTCAAAAATAAAATTACAGCGAAAAAATTTAAAAAAAAAATTAAGTAAAAAAAATAGACAAATACTAATAGCAACATACAGCTTTCACAAAAGTTCTTCGATTTTTAACGAAAACAAATTTAATACAAAATTTATTAAAAAATTCAAAATAATTCATAGAATAAATAAAAAATACTATTTTATAAAAACAATTTATAAAAACAGCCAAAAACTAACTCAAACCCTCACTATCATATCCACTGTACAAAAAAAAAAAATAATAAAAACTAATAATAATAAAAATATAGAAATTTAATTAAAAAGCAAAAAAAACTAAAAAAACAAAAAAACTTTCTAAAATAAAATTACTGCGAAAAAAATTAAAAAAAAAATTAAGTAAAAAAAAAGCAAATACTAATAGCAACAGCTCCCACAAAAGTACTTCGATTTTTAACAAAAACAAATTTAATATTTTGACATTCAACATCCTTTCCTCTTTTTTTAATAAAAAAATTCTCAAAAATGTCGCTTTCCCAACTCCCTTTGCTTTATTTATTTACCACCCAATTTTATTTAATTTTGCTGTCTTACACAGCATAAACAAACCAAGCCAATACAACAAAATACAAAGCATATACCTTTTATATACTACATAGATATAAATAAATATGTTTACAGTGAACATTACTTTATATAAATTAATATATATATGATATATATATATATATATAAATTACTAGCTATGATTAATTCATAAACTACTTACTCTTACAACTACTTTTATACTCTTACTCGTATAAATATATACAAATATACATATATATATATATAAACCTAACACAATTTAAAAAAAAAATCCCCTTATATTTATATATATATATAAATATATACATATATATGCATATACTCGTGTGTGAACCTACAGCATATTGGGCATGTATCTATTTGGCGGTAAGTTTTGTAAATTTGTGGACGATACTGGACTCGAACGTGAATGTCTGTGTACCGAAATAATCAACAAACATCCACAATGTGAATGTGATCGCAAACACTTCAACAACATTTTATGGGCCACTGTTACAGTCTTTCAAGTAAGAACAACACACCAAAACGTTTACTACTTAAATACTAAAAAACCAAAAATAAAAAACTTGAAAAATTCACGAAACTTCACGCACCCACCTACCTATACACTCAAATACTACTTGTACATTGCCGCAAACAAAGCGAAACTTTACTTCTCACTAAACAGCGTAAACACAGAGAAATATATTCATACTTATACAATAAATATATATATATTACTAAGCATATAACCATATCACTAAGTAGTGGAACTTTCAGTTTTCTTTCCATTTTTAAATAATTTTCGTAGTAACTAGTTAAATATAGACACAGCTCTGATTTGTAGTTTCCTAAATTGTACTATGTATCAATACATAATATAAATAAATATGTATGGAAATTAAATAATAATTTTTTTGATTGATTATTTTTTTATGCGGCTTTTGCTTTCGATCTCACTAGGTATTTTTGTTGAAATAATTAATAAAAATAACTAATCTACTGATTAATTTAAGATTTGTTGCCTACATGCAGGCGCAAAGTCAATTAATTGCGTACGAATCAGAGGAAATGTTAGCTGAAAGCAAAAGTGGCATACAAATTATATTTTTTAGTTATTCAAACAACAGTTAGTATGATTTTCGATTTTTTATTTAATATAATTCTATTTTATATTATTAAAATCATTTTGAATATTTTTTTATATATTCAAAATATGGATATCTAATTATTTATTTATTTATTTAATTTATATCATTTTAAATATATAATTCTATTTTATATTATTAAAATCATTTTAAATATTTTTTTTATATTCAAAATATGGCATAATTTTAATTATTTAATTCAAAATGATTTATTTTTATTTATATTCAAGTTTTTATTTATTATTTATTTTTATTTAATTTAATTTAAATATGACTTACGAATAAATTCACAGACAGAATAGGAAACTAAAGGAACTGGCTATTTAGGGCTTCGTCTCACAAAATATTTAAAATATTTTTAATAAATTTAAATAAAATATTTAAAAAATTTTGTTCTTTACCAATATTAAAATTAATTTCTTTTTATGTAAAGTAAATATTTTAAAACCCATGATGGGCATTGAAAAATAATATTAAACACAATACTTAAATATTTTATTTAATATATTTAAAATTTTTTTTGTAAATTAAATTAATTTTATTTCATTTCACTTCATTTGGTTTAATTTTGGTTTAAATTAATTTAGAGATTTAATTTCAACTAAATTTTATTTTATACTACTTAATTTAGTTTCTTTCAGAATTTTAATTTCATTTAATTTTAATTATAAAATATATTTTATTTTTAATTTAGTTTGCTAAAAAAATTTTACAATATTGTATTTAATCTGTTTTTTTTTAATTTCATTAAATTTAATTAGCTTAATTTATAATTAATTTTAAAATCAGCCTTCATTATTTAATTCTTTTGCTTCATTTGGTTTAATTTTGATTTTAATTTTAGTTTTAGCTTTAGTTTCAATTTTAATTTAATTTAATTTACATATCTTAATATAATTTGATTTAAATTATTTTATATTTTCGCATTTTATATTTTTCAAATTTTTAATTTCTTGTTGTTTTAATTTAATTAATTTTATTTTTATTTTTTAATTTCATCTAATTAAGTTTAATTTAATTGTTAATTTAAATTTTATTTAATTAAAAATTAATTTAGTTTAGTTTAATTATTAACTTTAAATTTTTTTAACTAAAAATTAAATTAATTAATTTAATTAAATTTATTTAACTTTATTTGTTTTTTTGTATATATTTTTTTTACTTTATGTTTTTTAAATTTATTTTTATCTTATCCTTGTTATTTTCCAAATACTTTTATTTAAATAGTATAATATGATTTTGTTTTAAAGTATTTTTTTTTTGCCCATTCGTTTCTAAAACAAACTTTATTCTATTTTTAATTTTATTTTCTTTAATTTTCATAACTTTTTTTAACCATATTTAACAAAATTCAAAAGCAATTTAGTTAAATTTTCTTCTAGACTCTCAATATTATTTAGTTATCAAACAAAATTATATTATAAAATAATAAGTAATATATTTACTTAAAGCTTTCTAGCACAATTTGATTATTTTGCAAAACAAAATTAGTTTCGAATGAAGTTTTTTTGCATTACATGCAGATTATTTAGTCGTGTGTTTACTTGTAAAGCAAAATTTTGAAAGTAGCACCTGTTTTTTTTCATAAAGACGTCACATGAAAGCGTTCACAATAAGCGAAAGATATACATAACTACAAACAGACATACACAATTATAATAACAGTAAATCGAAAATAATTAGAACTGTGTATATAATAAAAATCCACAGGAAAATATATACCTATAAGAAAAAAATAATATAAATTGAAGCAATTGACTTTGCAATTCCGTTATAAAATCACTACATGTAATATATCACTATTTCAAATACTTAAATTTTGACCCCATTACTTAAAATAATCATCATGTTAACTGTAAGAGAGGCAAGCATTACCTATGCAATTGCAATTACTGTTCTAATTACTTATACCACCCATAAACCGCAATAAATTTCATGATAATTACTTTTATAACTACACATAATCATTGCATTACCATTATGCATACAATTGAAATTAGTATTGTCATAATAATAATATCCTTGATATACTCATCACCATCGCTTTTCGATATTCAAACCTTTAAACCTCAAATCGAGCTCTACCTATTAATCATTATTATATTTATTGAAATTCATTACCAGAATCATTACTTTTTTAATTACATTTCAAATTCCGCCAGCAATTTTTTAACAGCAAAGGTGAAATCAGCATTACCATAAGAATAATACTTTCTTAAAACTACTTACTTCCTCAGTCCGATCATAAAATTCTAAGTTTCGGAATCAAGAGGATGGACTGATTACTTGAGTATATCTAAATAACAGCAGGCACCCAATTCGCCCAAATTTTAAGATCAAGTAACATCAGTACAGATCTGTGGTTCATTATTACTTTCATTTTCGATTACAAACTACCATTAACCATTACTTTTAGCATTACCATAATCATTACCTTACATTATCGTCATTTATGAAACCAATGTTACGAAAATCACTACCATTGCGGTTAGTGATCTTACGTATTGCGATTACTGAAATTACACAGTACCATTACTTTTAGCAATACCATAATCATTACCTTACATTATCACCATTTATTAAACTACGTTTACCTAAATCACGCTCATTGTGATTACTGATCTTACGTATTGCGATTACTGTAATTACACAGTACCATTACTGTTAGCATTACCATAATCATTACCTTACATTATCACCATTTATTAAACTACGTTTACCTAAATCACAACCATTGAGATTACTGATCTTACGTATTGCAATTACTGAAATTACATAGTACCATTACTGTTAGCGCTACCGTAATCATTACCTTGCATTATCAACATTTATGAAACTAGTGTTACATAAATCACTACCATTGCGATTACTGGCCTTCAATTTAGTAGTTATAAGATTTTCAATTACCGTTATCATTACAATTATATTACCGTTATAGTTACAGTTAACAGTATAAGCACCAATTTGTGCCTTAGCCAACTTAAATACAAATAAAAATATTATATTTAACGAGTTTACACATCACTGCGTTCTCTTATCGTTATGCGGTTTTATACTTTTTTTACATTTACCGTTAACCAATATAAATTTTAAAATTCGAGGTTGAATTATTTACTATCGAACTTTAACTGTCTGTATCTGTTATGCTCACAGTTGTTCACAGTTTCACAAACTAAAAATTATAAAAACGAAATCCAACAGTTTTTAAGCTTTTAAGGAAACTCTCTCTCTCTCTCTCAATCTAAGTTATGGAGGCCCTAAGGTAATGTTAGCTCGTTTAATTGTATTCAATGTATATAACTATATATGACGACAAAAAAAAGTTAATGAAAAGCTCTCTACACACAAAATAGTTAAAGCTGAATCAAAGCTGAACTTAAAAGCTATGAAAAAGCGAAAAGCTCAAAAAAGCTCTTTTTTTTGAAAAAAAACGTCATTACTGATAATTCTAGCGCTACGCTACTACGTAAAAAATGTTAAACAAAACATAACAATTTTCAAGTATTATGTAAACATATAATATATACATTACATATATACTTAGTATATATACTTAGTATACATAGGTCTAAACACCAACACAATGACATTTCCACTAAATGTGGCACAAACCCATAGAGGTTGCTTTTTGCTGATTATTTCATTCTAAACGCTCGCTTATAACGCATTATTTCGTAGACATAGGTATAAAATTAATTTCTTTAATTTTTAAGATTTCTTGCATGCACTTTTTTTATAAATTGAAAAAGTTAAGAAAATATTTATTTAAAAAATAAGTAGGTTTTGAAAATTTTCTTAAGGTGTTAGGTTGCTCAGTACAATTTATAACGCGCTTAAATAACATATATAGCACATTTTAGTACACTGAGAGAAATTTATGCTCACTTAAGAAAAAATATAAGTAAAACAAATTCTTAGAAAAAGACAGCAAAATTTACTAATTAATAATTACTTAATACTTAGAACTCGAAACAAAAGAATTCTCACATTTAAAAAGTTCTCTCACTAGCTTATAATTTTACAGTTATACTCCAGCATACATACTCGTATATCGGCACGTTTTTAAAATTTTCTAAATTTTTACGCATAAAGGCAATGTAAAAAAAGAAAAAAATATTTTAGAAAAAATTTTGATTTTTAATATTTTACATATTTAGAAACAACACCACAAATGCTAGATTTTTATTCGCAGTAAGAAATCATACAATAAGTTGGCTTTGCTTTTTGGCTAATTTATGATTTATTTTTCGCAGTGTATTCTACAATAATTTAGCTTTATTTTGAGTTATTAGGCTTCTTAGTATTTTTTTTTTTTGTTTGATTAGCTAAAAATATATAACCAAAAACCAAATTTTTGCTTCTTAAGCTTTTTTAGTCTGCTTTTAATTAAAAATTTATTGTTCTTTTTTGCTTTATTGCGCTTTAGGACTTTAAAAATGCTTTTATTTATATATTAATATTTTGCTATGACTGTTATTTTGGCACTTTATTGTGACGTCTTTTCGGTTTTAGTGGAGTCTAAAATAAACTACACGCAAAAAAATATTTTGTAAAATATATTTTAACTTAAAATTTTTATTTTAAAAATATTTTGTAAAATATATTTTAACTTAAATTTTTATTTTAAATTTTTTTTCTAAATTTTTATTAAAAAAAAAATTTATTAAAAAAAGAATTTAAAAATTTAAATTTATTTCTGTTGTTTATGTTTTTTTAGTTCGAAAGATTGTTGCAAATATTTTCTAAAATAAATTTTAATTTAAAATTTAGTTTATGTATTTTTATTTCGAAAGTTTTTGCAAAGAGCTGAATGTGTTTTAAAAAATTTTAATAAATACAAATAATAGTTCTTTTTATACAAAAATGTCGATACTAGATTTCGGGATTTAAAAATTATTGAAAAAAATATTTTCAAGTGAGCAATTATGAGTTAAAAAAGTTTTATATTATTTTTATGCATAAATAAAAAAAATTATATGAAAAAATTTTCAGCTCCAAAAATTTCGGAACTATTTCGGTACTTCATTTTAAAATTTCGGGATTGTTTCGGGATTTCGGGATTTCGAATTTTGATTTTTTAACTATATCTGATGTAATTAATTTTACTGTTGCTTAAAAAAGTTGAATAAGTAAATAAAATTTAAGTTGTAAGTTTTCTGCAAAATTGAAAATTTAAGTTTCTGAATTTTTTTCTACAACATTATAAAATTGAAAGTTCCAAAAAATAAAAATTTATTTGATATACACATCGTAGCATAAAATTTTCAGGATTTTTTTCGGGATTTCGCAAGTGATGCTCCAAGAATTGAAAAAATTTCGCATAAAAGAATTTAAAAAAATAATAATAATATTTTAGTTTTTTTATGTTAAGAAATCCCGAAAACTACATAAAATTTTCAGGATTTTTTCGGCAGTTTTACAAATGTTACTATAGAATTGAAAAAATTTCCAATTAAATTTTTTTTGAAAATAAAATAACTTATGAGATTTTTATGGTTGAAAACCCCGAAAACTATATACTATTTTAAGAAATTTTTGTATTTAAAGTCAAAAACTCAATAATGAGTAGTTTTCGGATTTTTCTGACTATGTGGCACAGTTTTAGGTGAATTAACTTAAAAAAGCTATGAAATATTACTTTTACCAGTTGGAACACATCAGTAAACATTGTTTTTCAACTGCCACGGTATTTTTAAAACCTACTTTCAAAGCAAGTTTGTTTTCGGGATTTTACTGAAAACTGGACTTGCGGCCGAATTTGTGGTTATAATTTTCGAAATTGTATGAAATGACGGAAAAACTTTAAATTTCAAGAGAAAATTTGATATTCATAGAACTAGATACAATATAGTGACATTAATCCCGAAAAAATAGTTAGGAGATAACAGAAATGTTGTTTCTTTTTAATCACCGCGGGGACATATTTTAATTTAAGCTTACGTTTAATAGTCACGAATTTAACCATGTATTGATACCAAAATTTCAGTGCTAATTATCGGGATTTCGTAGATTTATAAATAAGCTTGCTAATTTTAGCAGAAAACTTTTAATTGTAAAACTTTTGATAGTTTAGAATTTTACAAAATACTGAAAAATAAAGTACTGATCCCGAAATTTCAGGACTCACTATCGGGATTTTGTAGATTTCTAAATAAGTTTGCTAATTTTAGCAGAAAACTTTTAATCGTAAAACTTTTGATAGTTCAGAATTTTACAAAATACTGAAAAATAAAGTACTGATCCCGAAAATTCGATTTCTAGATTTCTAAATAAGTTTGCCAAATTTTATATCATAAAATTATTTGTAATTAAAGAATATTCATGAATCCCGAAAAATAGTGCTGGCTCTTACTAAAATATTTTTGATTTTAAATATGAAAAAATATATAAAATATAATTTTTAGAATGAAATACTTTGCAGAAATCTTTGAGCATATAATTCTCGTGTCTTTTTTTTACATATTATTTTTATTTACTTTATGTGTATATGTGTTCGTATTTTATGTATCACTATTGGTTTTTAATTAATTTTTAGTTTTTTGTATTTATTTATTTAATTAATTGTATTTTATTTAAATATTTATTGTAAATACTTATAAATTATAAATTTAAGTTTTGCTCATATAAAAAATATTAATTTTGTGTGCTTTTCTTTGTATTTTTTTACGTTGTACAACACTTTCCTTTACTTTTCATTTCCTAGTCGTGTCTGTTAGTCTTGTTCCATTAATATATTACACTTTTGTGCTAAGTACATACGCTAATACAATTTTTTGTATTTACTTTTGTTTTTTCTTCGACTGCTCTACGCGCTTGCAGATTCTAACGCAGGAGGATTGGAACGTCGTACTATTCAATGGCATGGAAAAGACAAGTCATTGGGCCGCATTATATTTTGTGGCGCTGATGACATTCGGCAATTATGTGCTATTTAATTTGTTGGTCGCCATTTTAGTTGAGGGATTCAGTTCAGAGGTAGAGTTTTGCAAAAAAAATATTTACAAAAAAAAAATTTTTAATAAAAATTAAAAATAAAAAATCCGGAAAATAAATTTGAAAAAATTGGAGGCATGAAAAAATTAATGAAAAAAATATTTCAAAGCTAGAAATTTTATATATATTTTTTCAAATCGCCGGTGCTATAAATAATTTTCCACATAATTTTTTTCCCACAACAATGCATGGCTTTGGCAATTTCTTGCTGCAGCAATTTATTTAATGAAAATATTTATGCAAATTATTTACGCACTCAAAATATTAATAATAATATACACATATAGTATATAACTGTAAAAATTATGTATTTATAATTAGCAACCCGCTTGTTCCACCGTACGTACGCCTTTTTCCCTAGCGCACCCAATTAATAGCGAGTGAAAAATTGTTTTGTGGAAAATTATTTATGCCAGCCAAGGTTTTGAACGCATTTCACGTATTTCATACGTAACGTCAACAACCCAACCGCCGCCGCGTCTTCGCGCGCCTGTTTTCAAGCCATGCCCACATAAAACGCACACACGCTCAAGCTAAAGCTTGAAGCTTACCGCCCTTACAACTAGCATACAATAATAATATATTATATAAGCTTTATGTAAATGTATAACCACAATAAGCGTAACCCGCCCCCACCACACTGCCGTACCTTCCGAACCCCCCCAGAGCCGCGTTCATGCGTGTGTGCGTCTCAACTGTTCTTGGCGGCGCGTCGCGTTTGCGTGCGGCTGGCGAAAATTCTAATTCTTTGAATTCTCTGATTCCCTCAGCGAAATGAACGTCGCGAACGTGAACAACGTGAGTTGGTGAAAAAATTACGCGAGGAGACGTTGGCAGAGAATTTCAGCGATGCTATGTACGATGAATCGCGTAGCAGTGAAGCCGACTCAACATCGACTAATGAAAGTTACTATGAGGTACGAAATCGGTGGCATAGCGCCGAGGATGTGCGAAAAGTAAGTAGAGTTCGTAGTCGAAATTTTGTTAAGACACTGTGAGTATGTGAAAGTATGAATGAGAGAGAGTGGGAAAGCAGAAATATGAAATAGAAGAAGAGAGTATGAAAGTTTAAATAAAGACTAAAAATATTTCGAAATCATTTAGCAAGAAACGATCATTACATTACTTATATTATTATTTTTTAATAAATAAGAGAGATTGAAAGAGCATGAAATTGTGGTTAGACAGGAAGTAATTAATGCTGTATTCGTACTAAACATTTTTTATACATCAAGTGAGTCTATGAGAGCATAAATCAGAGAGAGGGAGAAAGAGAAAGTGTGAAATATTAAATAAGAGAGCGAGAAAGTGTAAGTAGAGATTCTTCAAACTCATTTAACAGGAAGTAATCATTACTTTACTCATATTTTTTTTTTTTTGTTTTATAAATGAGCGAGAGAGAGAGAGAGTGTGAGAGAGTATGAATTATTAAATATGAGAGCGAGAAAGATTGAGTAGAGAAAGAGAGAGCTCATTTAACAAGAAGTAATCATTACTTTACTCATATTTTTTTTTATAAATGAGCGAGAGAGAGAGAGAGTATGAAATATTAAACATGATAGCGAGAAAGAATGAGCAGAGATGCTTTCAAAATTCATAGGAAGTAGTCATTACTTTAATCACACTAATAAAATACTAATACTTTTACTTTCTTTAGACTCAATTCAACTCATAATTTTTAATCATTCAATTTTATATTTTCTAATAATTTTATTATATTTTAATCAACTAGATCAATCAATAAACTCTTTTCACTATGCTTAATACTCAAATACTAATCCGAAACTTTCAGATTACAAACTTTTATTTACATTATTACAAAATCACTCATATTTTCACTCATTACATTCTTCTAATTAATTGAATCATTAACAAAGTAGTCAAAATATTTACTCAAACAAACCAGAATTTAACACGAAAACACTTTTTAAACTTTTCCCAAGTGCCACATAAGATAGAACTCATCCTTTATATGAATATTTGTTCATGTTCCAAAAAACTCACTCATATTTAACTAAAACAACATATGAAGAACATGTTCGATTCATTGTCCTAACACGTAGTTGGCACTACGAAAACAAGCCAATTACAATGTAATTTTTTCGGAATGAATAAAATATTTTCACTCACTCAACTGATGTTTATAAGATATAAATTCACATTTAAACACATTAATTTTGCTAAAAATACAATTTTTCATTTTTACACTTCATTTTTATTCTAACAACCAAACTGAAAAATTACACTCACTCACTCAATTCAGTGCTGAAAACAGAAAAACTTGTCTAAAACAGAAAATCCCACTCATTCTCTCAATACACCGATTCCACTCTCACTCCATCAAGTCTGCCGAGAAAACCGAAAAACTTGTCTAAAACAGAAAATCGCACTCATTCTCTCAATACGCCGAATTCCGCTCTCACTCCATCAAGTCTGCGCTGAAAACCGAACAACTTATCTAAAACAGAAAATCCCACTCATTTTCTCAATACACACAATTCTACTCAGTCACCGCAAGCAATAGCATTACAAGTTTGCTCTTCATAAATTTTTGCTCTAACTAATTTCTCTATTCCCACACGTAACGTAGCTACAAGATGCAACCGAGTTGATTTTGGAAACGAAAAGTAATATGCAAAAGCAACAACATCAGCGTATGCTACTACAGCCCACACAAGATTATCAAATTAATGAGAGTTATTTGAGTGGTGTTGGTGGTGGAAGCAGTGGTTCGGGTAGCGGCAGTGGGCGTAAGTCCAGCGATAAGGATGGCAGTAGCAAATTGTCGATGGAGGATGACAAGAATAAGAATTTAAAAAAGGTAAGAAGTCTTTAAATAAGGTTATGCACAAAAGTACTACTTTCTCACTCAATACTGGCACTCATATTGAGTGATTGTACAACCAGTCGGTTAGTAGGTTAAACAGTTGCGGAATATCATTTGCTGCTTTCATAAATATGTTTTCTACTCTCCTCTCCTGTCCAGACATATTCTATAAGAGAGCGTCGCGGCGATGCACCACGACTTTCACGTATACGCCCATTGCGTGAACCGCCCATAATTACTACGACCGCCGCAACGCCACAAGACTCGCCCAACACCACACTGGACGGCGGCATGAGCTTTCGCAGTTGGAATCCGCAAGAAATGGAGACCGCGGACAGTGGCGCTGGCAATCAGGTAAGCTTTAAGCGTGGGCGACGCTTGATATGCAAACAGTTTGATTTTCTGTTTAAATTTCCTAATTACTAAACGAAACGACGAAAAAGATGTGTAGCAATAAAAAGGTAAAGTAAAACAGAATTTTTTTCAAATTGCTTTTGCCGCACAAACGCTTTTCAGTTGAGTCTTGGTGCAAGCCTTTGATATTTGTAATGAAGTGAACACGCCATTTTGCTGGTTTGCGTCTTTGCTAATAAATTTTCTATAGAATAATAAGTATGCTGGATGTTGTTTAGTTTTTATCAAACTTTTTCACTTTTAACGGCATTTGCGCTTTCTTTCTCTATCTTACCTACAGTGCCCGGGTTCGCCGTCATTACTCAGACCACCGACCATCTTTAGCGGCGGTCAACGCTCACTCGACGAGGGCATACCGTCAATTGATCTTATACCACCATCACCCGTATTAACGCACAAACCGTTGAATATACTAAACGGCAGCCAACTACAAGGAAGCAATACTAATCTAAGCAACTGTAATTTAGTGTCTAACAGTAGTAGTTTACTCCCTAGTGCCCTAAGTAGCAATAATAGTATGCATAGTGTTGTCATAGATGATATTTCGAAGAATTCCGATGCTAGCGCCTCGGGTCCGATCTTTGTGCCAACAACAATCTCGACCGTGTCCACACCCAGCATGTCGCTACCGGCGGGCACAGGAACCGGCACCGGCGCAGGTACCACAAATGGCACTGCTGGTGGATGTGGTGGCGGCAACGCAGTGAGCAGCATCGAAATATCGCCACTGAATGCCGCCGTTGTCGCTACCACAGGTGCTATATCCTTAACGTCGACAGCTACTACCGCAGCAGCATTGGTAACGCCGTCGAATGCCTCACAAGCCAGCAGCATTGAAACGCCGCCCACACTGCCGCCTACCAACGCTTCAGCGACAATCAGCACAACGCTGTCCGGCATGCAGCGTATACCGAGCCTAAAGCGTTTCAGACGCAGCAGTTCGAAACGTAAGAAGAAGCCCGCCGATGCCGGCAGTGGCGCCGAAGATGACGAACAACAGCAGCTAAACAATGGCAGTGACAACTCCTGTCTACTGGCTCCGCATAGCAATGGAGGCGGCGGCGGCGCTATGCGTTCGGATGCGTTTCTCAGTCCGTCGCGTACGCCGACTGCCAGCGGTGCAACACTCACAGCCAACAATCAGACGAATCAGCAAAAGACGAAAGATACAAATCGACTAAGTCCACAAAACTCAATACGTCGTCTCTCCACAACACTTAGTATTGGCAGCATACCGCCGTTGGGTAGCCGTCGTGCCTCTGCGTGCATCTTTAACTCGCAGCTCTATCAAAACCTGAATCAACCGCCCAAATTGTATGCGCCCTCAGCTGCTCACCGGCGTATGTCTTCATTTGAGTTGGCCTTCAGCAAGAGTTCACAATTGAATTTACATAATTTGGAGGCGAATCGCAAGTCAATGTCATACACGAACTCCAAACTCGATTTGGATAAGTGGCAGAATTCGTATATGAATCTGCCGGAGCCGGATATGTTGCAACAATACATACAGGAGCGTGAGAAGCGTAAGGGTTCTATTAGTCACTATTCGCGACAGCAGCAGCCGCAGCAAAAGCAGCAAAAAGAAAACGAGCTTGAAGATCCACAATATTTGAGCGCTGAACAGCATTCGCGTATGCAGAGCTCTGGTCATATGAGTAAGCTAAAAATACTGATCGAACGCTTAAAACCGACAAACCTCACCGAACAAAGAGAGTCATACTCGCTGTACATATTCGCGGAAGACAATAGGTATGTGTTTTGATGAAAGTATGTAGTTTATTTCAACTGAAGTTCTGAGTTCACTAATAACTTTATAAGAAATCCAAGATCCTCTGTGCACCTTTCACTTTCTGCAAGTTAACAGATGGAAGTTTTCATAGCCAGAACACGCCGCCGTGCGGAGCAAGATACCTGTAGGTCCACAAGCGTAATGCGAGGCTCGGTTTTAAAGCAGAGAAAGCATAAAATTCCCAGCTGTCTTTGTTTCCCCTTCATTTAAACAACCTATCTCTATTATAAGTAGCGCCTCAATCTAGAAATATTCACTGATTTGCCAAAGTTCGAATACCTATAAGACTTATAAGACCGTCAAAAGCTCCATAATTCGAACGTTGGTAAGATCTCAGCCTTAGAAAAAAATATTTGGAATGAAGTTTTCTATAAATTCTATGAACTCAATACTTCATTGCTGGTTTAAAGTGCTTTTTTAAGGTCAAATGAATGAATGCAAGTGCATCGCTAGCTTTAAGCATAGCCTTCTGTCTGCCCTGAAGTCATATTTTAGACCAGGACCTTTATTAATATACGAATAGCGGATAAGTCTGTCATGAGAGTTTAAGTTCGACAACTTTGTAATGACCAATTTGCTGTCGGATCAATGTCAAAAGGCTTTTCGGAAGGAGTAAAGGCTTCAATATTCTACAAGATACTCTGTAAATATTTTTACGGTTCCGGAGCCAATCAAGTGTGTATTTTTGTTAGCTCAGCTCCGTAGTGCAGTCAACAATCCGTTTTCAGGCAAGCGAACATACTCTAAAGCCTCTTATAACTGCCAATTTAGTTTCAAAAATATATTTTATACATATTTCGGCTAAAAATTTCATGTTGGACTTCTCGCATTTCACTTTCACCAAAATAAAATAAAACGCTACACCACCAATTTGCCACAAATTTCGTAGTGACAATAAAATTCGTGATAAAACCATTAATGGCAACATTGTTGTCTGTTCTTTTCAGCGGTCGCTTGCGCATTGTGAAGCTGAATTTTCGTAATACCAACTGGACTACAATTACGAAAAGCTACCTCAACACTTGTAGCTTATAATCCGCTAGAAAAAATGGCGTACTTTTTTACACCGCTTTTCTACGTATTCACCTGTTACTTTTTATGCCGCTTCGACGCTCTCTCGCTTTGAGAGCGCAAGGCCATTGGGGTTTTTTGCACAATGAATGCAGTCAAGCATTTAATTCAGCTGCTATTTTGTAACGGCTCATTGCTAGTAATACGATTACTATGACTGCAGTAACAGCAACAACAAGAACTTAAATGAAAGTCGTAAGCCTTACTCAGCAATGAGTTAGTTTTTGCTGGGTAGTTTTGCATCCTGTTTGTGAAAAGTTCGTTTCGCCAAACGAGCATGTAGTGGGCAGATAACACAAATACATAGACATATGTAGATACACCTGCTGATTATTCGCTTCCGTAATCCCAACAGTATCCAGCTGTGAATACAACCGGTCAGGAGTCAACTCAATGAGTTGGCTATCCACGTGACCAGTCATACATATGTATATTCAAATAAAAGTTGTAGGAAACACCAGCAGCAAGCTTCCCTAGTCCGCAAGTCATACATTTATACAGTCATAAACTCAATACTAGCGACAGAAAATCCATTTACGGCTCGACTTACTATTGACAATGTAATTGGCTTCAAGTATTCGAACAGCAGGTGGTCACAGGCATTTTTAATGCTTGATTAACCCTTTAGGGAATATGTTTGTAGGGTGTGGGACAACACGGAACATTAAAAGGTAGACAAAGCTTGCTGCACTACTAAACATGGAACAAGCCAAGTTCCAGTAAAAATCTCAGAGACATCTACAGAATTGGCAATCTTAAATATTTTCAATCAATCATCTTATGTAGAGGAGCAACCCCTAACGGATCCATGTTAGAGCCATATAACATTCAGAGATCCCTTGAACGCTTAATATTGTACTTGAAACTCTAAACTTCCTCTTTCATGGCTCTAAAATCTTTAATACACATGAAATGAAACGGAAAACCTAATGAGATTTCGTTTTCCCTATTATCCTGTTCAAAGTATTCCTTGATGCCATTTTCTATACTTGAAAGCCGACAACTGAGAAATCTTTATCAGCACTGCGCCAGTAAAGAACTCGGTTTATATGGTAACCGTCCTGAGCTGTGGAGCTCTGCTTATGGCGAGAGTGTTAACCCATGCAATGGTGCATACGAATAGGCAGTAAGACTAAGTAGACTACAGACTTTCTTCCTTGACTTTATTCAAGATTTTCTAGAGACTTTCTAATCAGAAATCCTTAAATACTTTTCATAACCGTAAGATCCAGGTTCATTGCAAGTGTCAAGTCTGAGGCTGGCATTTTTATGTTCTCATTTAGGCACTGTCTTTTTATAGAGTTTGTGAAATTGGATAAGATATCACTGCTTGGTGCCTGAGCTCACATTTCTCGCAGGTAATGCGGTCCAACGTCTGCCAATGCCCAAATCCCGTCCTCCGTATACTCATTCACATTTATTTTTATTTACTTTGTTGCATTTACACTTATTTTGTCACTTTTTTTTCCATGCTCAACAGGTTCCGTGAGCTGTGTACGTGGTTTGTTGAACAGAAATGGTTCGACAATGTTGTCCTGCTGTTTATCGCACTCAATTGTATTACATTGGCTATGGAACGACCAAATATACCGCCAACGAGTCACGAACGTTTATTCCTTGCCACAGCCAACAACGTGTTCACAGCCATTTTTACAGTGGAAATGCTCATTAAGGTAAGTCCAGCTTTAATAACAACAACATTGATAATACGAAAGGCGCTCACTAAGCAACAATGCAATTGGTTGACTGCCTCCTGTATTTACATATGTATATATGTATGTAAGTAAGAGTATAACTGTCTTCCTTTGTGACTTCTGTATCCAACCATATCGTAAAACCTCAAATTGCACATTTACCGCAGCAGCAGTCTCCTTTGATTAAGCCCTACTGTCGAATCCAGTGCTCGGCTTTAATAATAATAGCGTTAAAATTTCGGCAACTAACGGTTGCAGTTACGGTACTTTCCTTGCACAGCGTGTGCGAAATCCAAAGTACTGAGTGTTTGCTGTCGCTTGCACCGCACTCCAGCTGTGCTGTGCAAATTGTACCACTCGTCTTTGGTGCTTGCCACGAGTGCTTTTGATCTTTGCGACTTTGCTTTTGGGAAAATGTGTCGACTTTCGAATAGAAACCCTTTGAATGTTGGTATTTCTGGGTAAATGTTTGGCAGCAGGCAACCAATGAATGAGTCTGACTCCGCCAGAAGTGGTGGTTAATTAGTGTAATTGTAGTGATGTGCAAAAAGGATGAATTGAAAGGGATTCGTATTTAGGTGCTAATTTTGAAATGAAAGCGAACGATGAAATCCGTGTGAAAATGAATGCAAGGGAAGGGAAGACAGAAGAAGATAAAGATGAAGACAAATAAGCTTTGCAGGTGTAGGTCGATGAACAGTTACAGAGCGACTGCGAGATCCTTCTGAGGTAGAGTAGAACGCATGAGATCCAATAAACTACTTGATCTCAGTTACTTTGGACTGAGTAGGCAATTGAAACTCTATAAGTCGCTCATAATTCCCGTCTTGCTATACGGTGCAGAGGCTTGGACGATGACAACAACCGATGAGTCGACGTTGCGAGTTTTCGAGAGAAAAGTTCTGCGAAAGATTTATGGTCCTTTGCGCGTTGGCCACGGCGAATATCGCATTCGATGGAACGATGAGCTGTACGAGATATACGACGACATTGACATAGTTCAGCGAATTAAAAGACAGCGGCTACGCTGGCTAGGTCATGTTGTCCGGATGGATGAAAACGCTCCAGCTCTGAAAGTATTCGACGCAGAACCCGCCGCGGGAAGCAGAGGAAGAGGAAGACCTCCACTCCGTTGGAAGGACCAAGTGGAGAGGGACCTGGCTTCGCTTGGAATATCCAATTGGCGCCAAGTAGCGAAGAGAAGAAACGACTGGCGCGCTGTTGTTGACTCGGCTATAATCGCATAAGCGGTGTCTACGCCAGTAAAGAAGAAGAAGAATTCTTACAGGACAAAGTTCAATATCCTCAATATCTTACAGACGCAAATCGAGAAAGTTGTATGGTGGAAGGTGAGGTGAGTTTTTCAAGACTGAGAATGAAACATCTCGGCAGTTAGACTGTTGACGAACCAAGAGAGAAAAGTCGAAACTGAAATTAGCAGTCTCTCAAATTTTGTACAAACTCAAAGCGCTTTGCTGAGTTATGAGGATGTTAATGATCGTTTTGTAGGAGTTTTAGGTATCAGAACAGACCGGCGTTCTTGGCTTTCCAAGTAAGATTGGCGATTGTAACAGGATGAGATGGTGTAATACTAGAAAATCTCACATTTAAAAGAGATAAGATTTAAAATTAAACCTCCGGGTGCATTTGTCGAGTTGTAAGGAATTTGTAAAGCAGTTTTAAGTATCACAACCGACCGGCGTTCTTAGCTTTCCAAGCAAGATTGGCGATTGTAAAAGGATCGGCTTTTTCAACCTAACCCAACCTCAACATAACACTAAAAATTCTCACATTAAAGAGATATAAAATTTAGAACCAAATCTCCGACGATGCATTTTTTAGACAAAAAAGTTGTTTATGAAAACTGTGAGCAATTTAAGGACTGTTGGTAACTTACAAGACCGTCTACACATACCGAACGCTACAACAAGCGTCTGGAACCTGTCGAGGACTCTGAAAATCTGCTACAAATTTTACCCGTTTTCTATTTTCTGTCACTAACAGCTTACTGTTAAGCCTTGCAGTCACTATGTTAGTTCTGAAAGTCACACTGGCTTTAATAATTTTGAATTCTTCTTCCCTAGGTGGTATCGACAGGCATGTTTTATGGACCCGATGCATACTTCACATCCGGCTGGAATATTATGGATGGCTCATTGGTTACAATATCAATCATTGATTTATTAATGTCATTGTTTAGCCAATCGAGCTCTAAGATATTTGGGATTTTAAGGGTAAGTAGCGGACAGTAAATATTGATTAACGGCATTTAAATACAGACGCATACATATATAAAAATGCATAAATATGATGACTGAAGGGGTTAAGTTTATATGCAGTGATGATGTGCTTATAGCTTAGCGAGCTTATAGCTGAGCGCTTAGCTGATTTTGTAGAAACAAAATTTTTGTTAACAACGGGGAACTCATTTTTAAAGGCAGACAAAATATTAAAAAATAAGTTGAGATACAGCATGAAAAAATTAAGCTTAAGACTTATTATTTTATTTTGAGAGCGATAATGATGTACAAGAAAATGTGCATGGTTTGAAGGAGATTAGGAACTAGAAACAAAGTGGACTTTAGCCAAAAAAACCCTGGTTCACAAGCTTGAAAAAATCAACTAAACTGAGATTATACAACACATACGTGTTTTAAGGTTCAAAATCCAGTGAAACTTCACAGCAAAATAGGTAACAAAGACTTCAGAAGAAAGGAACTGTTAGGATTTTAAAATATAACATAAAAAGTTTTGAAAAAAAATATCAAAAACTTAGACGAAAACATTTTTCTTTGGTCAGATCATAATTTTTTCACAGTTGAGTTAGCTATGTTAACATCAAAGGAACAAGAAGAAAAATAGTGATTTGAGGTTATGGCTGAAAATATATGTCAAAGTCATTGAAAGCAACAAAAACTAAATTTAAAATATTTTTACAGCTACTTATGCGTGTAATTTATTGAAATTGTTGAAATTTTGTCTATTTGTATATGCAAATTTGGTGTAAAATAATTTTATTTCAAAAAGTAGTTTACTGACTTAAATTTTTTGTTTACGTTTTCTGCACGTTTCGATTTATTTTCAAAATTAACTCAAACTTCTTACACCGTTCACCTTTAACCTTAACTTCCAACCACACTGAGCTTCAATTAAAAAAACAAAAAAAAACAAATAATAATTTTAATGCATTGTAGTAAATTCACCTTTCCAAAAAATGTTTAATATATATTTTTTATTGTAAATGAGTAAGGTGTTTACGTTTCACATAATGTAGGTGTGTTCATTGTTATTTTGGTTCTTTTAAAATATGTATATTTGTATATGTGATGCTTTGGGGGTTAATAGAAATTTGTAAAATTATTGCGTTCTATTCTTTAAGAAAATCTAAATGTTCCCAAAAAATGCAAGTGTAAAAAATTTGCAAAAAAAAAAAAACAAACTTGACCTTTTCTCGCATTTTTCTTAAACCCTGCGCTTGTTAGTTTGTAGCTAATAATTAATTTTATAAAAATTTACCGAATTATTACTAATTTTAAAAAACTTTTTTCTTCATACATATATCTCATGGACTTGCAACGATTGGTTATGAATTTTCCTCATTCCTTCTAACAATATTAAATACATGTCAAATTCCCCACACCCCCGGTCTTATGTTTTATTCCAATTAATCCACAACACTGTCCTAACTCTCTTTAAATTAAAATTATATTAATTATAAATGATTTTACGCAATTTTCTAAAATTCACCACACTAATTTTTACACCTACAAAAATATTAAACCCTTTCCCGCCCTACTCACAAACACGACAATAATCATAAATTATTTAACATAATTTCATTTTATTCACCACACTTATATTCTACTCACCACTAATATTTACTCGTTGAAAAAAATATAAAACTACCTTCCTTATCATTTTTATAAATCCTATAATTTATAAATCCAAAACGGTTTTTCATAATTTGTCAATATTCACCACACCATTCTCCGTGATGACGCAAAAATTGTATAACTCAAAAATTCTCAAATAAAACCACACTTACAAATACAAATACGACTAAACGTCATGAAAACAATTTAATTTAACATCTTTATATTCATTACACTTGCATGAACTCGTTCAAAAAAAATATAAAACCAACTTCCTTGTCATTTTTATAAATCCTATTATTTATAAACTAAAAATTACTTTATTTAAATAAATATTAAATTAAACAACAACTCTCAAATTAATTTACTTTTCCAATTACAAATATGATAAACTTCAACAAAATTACCTATTAAACTTGCATATATTCACCACACAAATTTTCACCACTATCGCAAAAAACGTTGAAATCCGTAAATGTCAACTAAAATACTGAAAATTTGACTTTCCTTAATTATTAATCCATAATCCCTAATAATTAATCCTAAAATTGTACTCATATTCACCACACTCTTATTGACAACATCTAACCCAAAATCCCAACTGTTTTCTATTTATTTCGTGTGCCCTCCTGCTCCCGACTACCGCACCAATCGCTCGTCCAACACTTTGTCCATTATTCTCATTGTAGGTGTTTCGACTACTTCGTTCCCTACGGCCGCTGCGTGTGATCAACCGCGCCCCGGGTCTGAAATTAGTCGTGCAAACGCTCTTATCGTCCCTACGACCCATCGGCAACATCGTGCTGATCTGCTGTACATTTTTCATCATATTCGGCATTTTGGGCGTGCAACTCTTCAAGGGCACCTTCTACTACTGTGAGGGCGAGAATATTAAAACAGTACGCACAAAAATGGACTGCTATGAACAGGGGTATGAGTGGAAGAATCGCAAATATAACTTCGATGATCTTGGCAATGCATTGATGTCATTATTCGTATTGAGCTCACGTGACGGTTGGGTGAATATTATGTATACCGGTTTGGATGCTGTGGGCGAGGACATGCAACCAATTGTCAATTACAATGAATGGCGTCTACTCTATTTCATTGCATTTATATTGCTCGTCGGTTTCTTTGTGCTCAACATGTTTGTCGGCGTGGTGGTTGAGAATTTCCACCGTTGTCGCGAGGAGCAGGAAAAAGAGGAGAAAATTCGACGCGCCGCTAAACGCGCTTTGCAAATGGAGAAGAAACGTAAACGCATGCACGAGCCACCATACTATATAAACTATTCACCGACACGCATGTTCGTGCATAATGTTGTGACATCGAAATACTTCGATTTGGCTATAGCCGCTGTGATCGGTCTTAACGTAGTCACCATGGCGTTGGAGTATTATGGCATGAAGGAGCCACTAATCTATGCGCTGAAGGTCTTCAACTATTTCTTCACGGCAGTCTTCATATTGGAGGCGAGCATGAAAGTGTTGGCGCTTGGTTGGCCGGTTTACCTGAAGGATCGTTGGAATCAACTCGACGTGGGAATTGTTTTGTTATCGGTATCCGGCATTATTTTGGAGGAATGGCATACGCAGAAAATTCCAATTAATCCGACGATAATACGCGTTATGCGTGTACTGCGTATTGCGCGTGTGCTGAAACTACTCAAAATGGCTAAGGGTATGCGTGCGCTGCTCGACACCGTGATGCAGGCTTTGCCGCAAGTCGGCAATTTGGGCCTGCTCTTCTTTTTGCTCTTCTTTATTTTCGCCGCCCTTGGCGTGGAATTGTTCGGTCGCCTAGAATGCTCCGAACGTAATCCATGTCAGGGCTTAGGCGAACATGCACATTTCGCCAATTTCGGGATGGCTTTCCTCACATTGTTTCGCGTAGCGACTGGCGACAACTGGAACGGGATCATGAAGGATACACTGCGAGAGGACTGTGATGATGCGGATGATTGCGTGCGCGATTGTTGCGTTAGCCGGGTCATAGCTCCAATATTCTTTGTGATATTCGTTCTAATGGCGCAGTTCGTATTGGTGAATGTCGTCGTGGCTGTACTGATGAAACACCTCGAGGAGAGCCACAAACAGATGGAAGACGAAATGGACATGGAAGTAGAGCTAGAGCGTGAACTTGTGCGCGAGCAGGAGTTTGAGAGCGAACAGAAGCTGTGCCAGCAGTTAGAACAGCAGACGCAACCGCCGCCACCAGCACGCCAGCTGAACAAGATCAAATCTTTGCCGAAGAACTTTACCTACAGCACGCCATCGCTGGATAAGAAATTCCCAAGCGTGTTGGGCGGCATTGCCATCGGTGGTGGTGTTAGAGCCGCCGGCCTTGCTGGCCGCCGTCAAACCGTGCAATACATCAATCAACCGAATAGCATTGGTTTGGCCGAACTGGGACGCGGCACACAAATTGGCGCCGGTGCAGGTGCTGCTGTTGGCAGCAATGTTGCGGCTGGTGGTAGCGGTGGTGTTGGCGCAAGCGGTGCACTACTCGCACCGCAAGCGCTCAATGCGCGTCTTAACGCCTCGGCTGCGGAGAACAGCTTCGATACAAAACTCCAACTTCAACCGACCGCCGGTGCACTGGGACGGCGTGGCCGTCGCAGTTCGACCGCGTTCCGTAGTAAACGCGGCCTGCTCGCCAAAGAGCGCTCTCTCGATGAGCAGGCCATACGCCGACGCACGCTCGAATCGAAGCGTATGAGTTGTGACTCACTGCCGTGGGGCGGCGATAGCAACGATTATCGGCGTGGCACTATTTTCGAAAGTCTCGAATCGGATGGCGGCGGTAGCCCCTCCTCAACGTACGATGTGCGTAGCATACGCAGCGAAGACGTAGCTGCAACAGCTAAAGCTACAGCACACGGCAGTGGCGCCTGCGATGCGCTGAGCATTGTGAGCGCCAGCGTGATCAGTGAAAAGATCACAACACCTATAACGGCACCCTTATCAACAAATGTGGCAACGGCTGCTTTGCCGAGCGTTGGCACAACAGCCAACGCAGCGGGGCCACGTCGCGCCTATGGACGTTCACTCTCCACCGACCAAGCATATGCGTCTAGTGTTGGCGGTTCGAGTAGCGGACGCGGCGGCTTACTGTCCGTGCCGCGTAGCATGCCACCACGCAGCCGTAGTGGCAGCACAAAACAATTATTTAAGCAACAAGCACTCGACGAAGATCCCGATATGGATGAGAACACCCTACTATTGCCTATTGTGGTCGAGAGCAGCTGTGATGGCAATGCTACCAACAGCAGCAGTGGCATCACAACTGCCAACGACAATGGTAATGGCAACATGCACAACACTAACGACAAACTTAACAATAATAGCTGTAGCGGCGCTAATAATCGCATTGCCAACGCCAATGGCAACGGCGCTACAGCTGCGGTCGTGGAACAGCTTGCTTTAAGCAAATCTGACTCGGCCGATATAATGCGCATCATTTCGGAGCGCCGGCGCATGGATCAGCGTGACAATAGCGGCAATGAGGATTCAGACTACAAAGAATTGCTGCTGGTGAAGTCACCGCACTCCTCCACGGATGGCTAAATGGAATTAAATACTATAAGCTAGAAGATAATGTGCTAGATTAAGTTAATATTTATGTGCTAAGTAAATGGAATCTTAACCAAGTATGCGCAAGAATTGAAATATTTTAGTTGCAAATTGTATATAGAAATGTGTCTTCAAAGTCTAAATTTGGTGCATACAACAATGGTTAATTTCAAGAAAACTTTATTTTTCATTGAATACTTAAACCTACGAACTCAAAACCAGTCACAAAAGTGTTGAAATATCTTAGTGGACTTTTCAAAACCTGCTCTGCCACAAATAAAGACAATTCGACCTAACCTTTAACACAAAAAACTCATGCTTTCTCAGCATCACAAACTCGAACAACTCAAAAGCCAACGGCAAGCGTGGCCAGCCTAATTTTTTTTACTACAGTTTCAAATGTAACTGAAAATGTTACAAATTTCTGCTTTGAAACTTTTTTAAATGTGCCACACTGAAATATGTATTAAAAACCCACTAGCCCTTTTGAGAAAAAAACAATGAATTTAGCAAAGTTCTGCACCAGTTATAGCTTGTTTACACCATGTTATTCCTAATATTTCGCATAAAATCATTAGTTTAAAGCTGAAATACGCGCTTTTCACTTTCGAAAAATATTGAAATTTCTTCGTTTCAGCCCTAACAACTTAGGAAATTTTTATAAAAGGCAAAACAAAACAAATTTGTTGAATTCAACAAAATTCGCCACCAATCAACATTTTTTATTATTTAGCCGAACACTAAACCCGCGCTTTAATAGCTCACACACTTGAAAAAATACTTGTGCTATTAAATTATAATATTTTTTTCGGTTAAGGCAAAATTCATGCGTGAGCATAGCAACAAAAGAACTATGAACTTTTCAGTTAACCCTTACT
The DNA here is from genome assembly GCA_037783105.1 of Bactrocera zonata. NCBI lineage: Eukaryota > Metazoa > Arthropoda > Insecta > Diptera > Tephritidae > Bactrocera > Bactrocera zonata. Next base: position 309,575 of record JBAWJQ010006290.1, on the reverse strand, counting down.
ACATGCAACTCTGTAGTTATGATTGTGGGCCGCTTGTGCCAACTTTTAGGGAATTTTCTTACCTATACCACTAACTGTATAAATGTTTAGCACTAAATTCGAACAATTTACTTTCTGTTTTGAATTTTTCAACGAAAAATAGTAAATGAAAAACTAATAGCATTAAATGCAAAATTTAAAAAAAAATAGTTTTAAGTAAAATATGCAAAAAATATGTATGTATGTACAGATGGCATCAACTTTAGACTAGTGCAGTTGTTGACATGCAATTTCTGAAAAATTAAAACAACAAAAACAATTGTTTCATATTACAGTTATGTAAATCAACTTTAGACTAGTGCAGTTGTTGACATGCAATTTCTGAAAAATTAAAACAACAAAAACAATTGTTTCATATTACAGTTATGTAAATGCAACACTGTAAAAGTTGCGAATTTGTCTCTAAAAATCATCAACTCTGTGATTAGCTGTAAAAAAATGTTGATTAAAAATCATAGCTCAAAGATGTTGAGAAGAATTAGTATAATATACGTATGTATGTAGCTACAAATTACTTTTAATTAATTACAATTGTTTGTATATAAACGAAACTATTACAATGCAGCCAATCAAGGCAAATATATTGCAAAATTATATTATTATATGATTTTCATTGATAACAAAGAGGTAAAACGCTGTTTGGCGCAAAAGTTGGTAACAGTTGAGCGCATAACCTTCCTAAACACAACTAATGCTGCAGATTGTGCAAAAATTGCATGTATCGATACAAAAAATATGTAAAAATATAGAAAATTTATGTTTAGCAATTAAGTTTAGTTAGCATTTAAAGGAAAAGTAGCGTTAAAAACTTAACAAAACTCTTGTAAAAACTTTTAAAACACAGAGCTGACGGTTCACAAAAGTCTTGTAAAATCGTTCAGCCCACAGAGCTGGCGGGTAATTATAAAATTTATTTAAACTTGTTTAAATGAAGCATTATTTAGCATTAATTATTGTGTAGTAATAAAATCATGTGCGGTTGTTGTCAACGAAACGCATTAAAATATTGTTTTTTAAATAAATGCAATATTAGCGATAAGTTATAAACGATTAACGATTAAAATAAAACGATATGTACCACACAACAGTTATGAAAAAGTAAATAATAGGAAAAAAATGTATGTACACTATGAAAACTTTCCTAAAACAAAAAAATTCAAATTAAAGAATTTAAATAATAAATTTAGTAATTAAATAATAAAAATTAAAACAAAAAATAATAAATTTCAATTACAAATAAATTTAAATTTAAGCAGAAAAAATTTAAAAATAACAAAATATATTGTAAAAAGAAATGAAAACAGTTGTAGCGCATTTCTTCTCCCTGAAACGTCTTCCTCATCTATAAACAAATATTAAAAATAAAAAATTAAAAAAAAAATATATATACAAATGTATTACTGCAAGGTAGAGAAAATACTATTAAAAATTTAGGAGCTGTAAAAATGAAATTGTTTAAAAATTAGTGAATTTGTGCAGCATTTAGGCGTAAGTTGTACTAATATTTGTAAAATAGAACTTGTTATACGCCAATAAATGAAAATTTAGTAATATTTCGTTGAAAAAAAATCAACAAAAAATATGTACATATATAAAGATTTAGTAATATTTCGTTAAAACATAAACGAAAAAAATATATGTAAACTGCAATAGTAACAAATATATTCTATAAGAAAATTCATGTAAAAATCTTAGAAAAAGTTACACAAAACACTCTACTGTTAAACGACAAAGATTTTAATAAACACAGATTTTCAACAAATGACAATCCGATCACACTGTTTTTTATTTTTGTTGTTATTATTTTGTGGTTTGTTTAAACGAAATTTTTTATACAGCATTATTATTTTTTGCATTTTTAAATTACATAAAATTTTATTTCAAATATTTTAAAATGAAACTAATGGATTTTTGTTGTGATTTTTGCAATTCAAATATTATCGTCAGACACAGCACACTAATACATCAAATCTACATAGTAATGATTTAATGTTCACAGCAGTTTTGAGTTTTGTGATGCAGATGTGATCCTAAGTAACCCAAGAAGGAAATATGTTTGTTATAGGACATAACTCATCTCCAAACATTTGTTCTTAAATTGAGTATAATTCACTCACAAGAAAATATGAATCAAAATATAACTAACTGCAAGGACTCAAAAGGTTATAAGGAGAAACAGACTTAGGAGCAACTCAACTTCAAATCTATAAGTTCGTACTCTTGAATTCAACAAGTACCATCAACATATCTTAACAATGCTCGTTTAAAACGGAAGAATTTGTGCAAAATCGTATAAAATAACCTTCGCAAGTGCCCATAAAATGGAAAATATAAGGTCAAATCTTGTTTTAAGCATTAAAGGTTTTACGCCTACAGAGTGAATACTAGGTAAAATGAAAATGGATGTAATATATTATATTAAATGCGCTTGTATCCCCAAAAATTTCTGCAAAAGGGTAGATCAGACTTATCAAGGATCATATTCTATTTTTTATTAATTAAATTAGCAAACTTACCATTCATATTGGATTTGATATCCGCTAACCGCAAGCGACGCGTGTTTTTCATTACACAACATTTATTTAATTTATGTTCATTTATTAATATTGTCTCTAGTTTTGTTTTTAAATTTTTACGTTTTTTTATTGACACACCAACAACTTTTTTGATATTTTTTTACATAACACACTTGGGAAAATTTTATTTTTCCTCTTTTCTTATTTGCACACCACCACTTATTTTATTTTTTCAAAACGCCACTTTACATTTGGCTTTATTTTTTATATATTTTCACTGATTTACGCACACATATATTTTACTTTTATTGCCACTTTATTTTCACTTATTGCAAACACACATCTACTTTATATTAACATTTTATTTTATTTTTTTTTTCTTATTTTATATTTTTTATTTATTTTTTTTTATTTTTTCTTAATAAAACCTTTTTCCATTATTTACACACACATCTTTACATTTTACTTTTTTAACTTATTTCTTCTTTTTTATTTTTTCAAAGACTAACTTGGGAAATTTTAACTTTCCTCTTTTTGCTATTTTTTAGACACATTTTACTTTTTTCTTCTCTTTTTCACTTTTTTTACTTTTTTCGTAACACACTAATAATGGAAAACTTAAATTTTCACCTTTTTTGCCCTGATTTACACAAACATAAACCTTTCACCTTTTACCATTATTTACACACACATCTACATTTTACTTTTTTTAGTTATTTCTTTTTTTTATTTTTTCAAAGACTAACTTGGGAAATTTTAATTTTCCTCTTTTTGCTATTTTTTTACTTTACTTTTTACTTTTTCTTCTCTTTTTCACTTTTTTTTTACTTTCTTCGTAACCAACTTTTTTATTTTTATATTATATTTTATTTTTTGCTTTTTTTTTCTTACACATTTTTTATTTTATTATTTAACATTTTCACAATTATACACACATTATTTACATTTTCACTTACATATTTTACTATTTTGCATAATTTTTTTATAACCGCGCACAATATGCAATTTTTCATTGTTATTACATTTCAGTTTGTTCAAACTTCTACAAACTTTATGTTCGAAACTGCACAAACATGATGTGCTCTTTAACCGTTATTTTCACTGCAGTTTCTTTACGTGAATTAAAAAGTTTTATTGTTATTGTTTATACAAAATTCTGTTTATTTCCTTCACTATTATCACTTTTATCAATAGCTTACTTTTTATTTTCCACAATTGTGATATTTTTCAGTGTTTTCCATCTTTTTCAATTAATTATTTAGCCTTTGTATAAAATACAAGAGTTCGTCACTTTAAACTTCGTTTTTTGCTTTGCTCCGCGTAAAACTACAAACACCGTATGTTTAAACTTGTTCAAACATGAAATGCATTTTCCCGTTGTTTTCACTGCAGTCTATCACCGAGTCAAACAAACTTTGTTATAGCTATTTATGCAGAATTCTGTTAATTTGCTTCACAATTTTTACTTTTATCAATAGTTTACGCTTTATTTTACACAATTGTGATATTATTAGGTATTTTCTGTCTTTTCCAATTAATTATTTTGCCTTTACTTGTAAGCAAGTGTTCACCGGTTTGAGCTCCGCTTTCTGCACACACACAAACTGAGCCTTGCCACATCAGCACACTGAAAGAAATAATGACAAAAATTCAAAATGTAAATCTATTACAATTTTTTCGAATTATGTATGTTATGGTTTATTGTAGATATATAAAGAAATGTATTATCATTGCATAATTTCACTGGAAGTAATGAGAAAAAAGAAAACGGTAGAAGTCCATGTCAGTACAGGTGGACTTGTACCGTTCTTTCTTCTCACTGCAGCCGGCGCATAAACTAAAATATTTAATTAAGCTAATTTAAGTAGTTAAGATATACTATAAGTTTTATAATAGCGAATTTGTGCATAACACACTAACAAACAAACAAACTTACAAAGAGTTTCGTGTTACTGTAGATATTCATACATTGTAGACAGACTTAAACTGTATATTTAATAAGTAAAAATAGCAGGAAATTTTAAAACAAAAGTCTAGCGAATTTTCTGCATGTATTAAAGCGTGTATGTATATGTATTGAACCTTTATATACAACTTACTATTGCCTTTTTCTGAAAACTTTTTAAAAAATGTAGCATAGCATGTGTTTAACACACTAAAAAATCTAATGAATAGAAATATTACTAACAAAACACTTTTTACAGCAAGTTTGTAAAATTAAAAAAAATATAATAACTTTATTAAAAAAACTAAATTGTAGTGAAATTGTAAAAAAATATATATACAACTGTACAACTTACACAAATATATTGACTATATAGTTATAGTGTGCTATTCAACGAATTAGAACTTGTAAATTTTTTAAAACTATGAAAGGAAAAAATTTTCGATATTAGAAAAGTTGCAACAAGGAAAATTTTGTGAAGAAAATTTGCAAATGTATGCCTAAAAATAACTGTCAATTTCATGTTTTTATGTTTTTCTCTCATAAAACAAAACAAAAAACAAAAACAAAATTTAAAAACAAAAATTTTAGAAAAAAAATAAATATTTTCAAAATTTCCAATTTTTTTAACTTCAAAATTTCTATATTTCGATTTTTTTTTATGCAAACAAACTTTAAATTTACTATTCACTATAATAAAACATATTTTTTGTTTACTACACAAAAGCACTCAATTTGTGTGTCACTCATACGCACCTAACCTGACTTTCTCACATATAAACATACAAACACAAATTTTAAGCTGTGACTGCGCACGTTGATCGTGTAGCTAAACCTTTTAGTATGAAAAGTTTATAGTAAAACTAAATAAAAATTTACTAAAAATAATTACAAATGAGAGAAACATAATTTCTTCTGTGCCTTTCTACTCAAAACAAAAATTGAAAAAAATCTCTATACCTACTACTATATACACTGTGAAAAAACACACATTTACACTTTCGAACTCAACAAAACAAAAAAATTACCTTAAGTGACTTTCTCTCGCGCCACACGTTCACATTCACTTCGTATTCAATTTTGGTAAACTAAAAAGAGAAGAGTAAAAAAATATGGAAATTAGCGCAAGTAGTTAAAAGATATTGTAAACAGTTATACTAACAAATATAAATAAAATTTAGTTAAAAAGATTAAGAACACCATCTAAGCTGATTTAAGTAACATAATAATTAAGCAGAATATGAAAAAAATTAAAAAAATTAGTAATTATATACATACATATATGTATGTATAATATTTATATAAAGAATAAAAATATGTGTAGCATATAGAAAGGAAATTATATAAAAATAATAACTTTAAAATTTTTAATCGGTAAAGTTTGCTGATAAAATTGGTTACAGCTAAATTATTTTGTTTATTTTTGAGGTTATAAATTAAAAAAATTATGTTTTTCAAAGTTTTATATGAAAAAATTTACTGAAAATACTTTCAGTTGGTTCTAAATTATTTTGCGTTCTTTTGAGGTTATAAATTTGTTTTTATTACTTGCTATACTGATACTGAACAATGTTATTTTTTTAATTTTTTTTTTATATTTTTTTATTTTTATTTTTTTAATTTTTACCATTTTTTTTTATTTTTTCATTATTATTTTTGAAATATTTAATTTAAACATTTTTTTATAATTTTTAAAACTCTTTTTTTAGTTTTATAAATTTTTTTTTCACGGAAATTAAATTTGTAAAAATTAAAAAAAAATTAATAACAGTTAATAAAATTAATTAAAATTAGCATGAGTTAGAATTGGAAATTGGAAGCTTATTAGAAAGCAAAAAATATCAGTAACAACGCTAACAAATACCGAAACAATAGCTTAGAAAATTTGAAAATTTAATTGTTTGAAAAACACTAATTTTATAAGTATTGCGAAAATGCATATAAATTGATGAATTTTAAAAAAATAGCAAACAGCATGTTACAGTAAAAATGTGTTAAATTGAACTTACAAATAATTAGCGAAATTATATGGAGAACAACAGTTAAATAGCAGTAAATAATAAGCAAAGCAAACAAACTGAAATATTTTGAAAATTACGTTGCAAATGTTACATAAATATTTAAGATAAAATTATTTTAGTATAAAAAAAATATAAAAAAAATAAGCAAATGCAAGCGAAATTAAACAATAAATTGACAACAACAATACAATGAATTGAACACACTTTCACTGACAAGTATTTCGAATGCATTTAAATAAAAAAATAAAATTAAATTAAATAAAAAAAAATAAAATAAATAAAAAAAAAACTTTTACGAGTTGCCAATTTACGTAAATAAAATTATTTAAAAAAAAATAAAAATAAAAATTATTAAAAAAAAATTAAATAAAATTATTTAAAAAAATAAAATAAAATTATTAAAAAAAATAATAATATTAAAAAATTGCAGTATTAAAAGTTACTAACAAAAAGGCAGTTTAAAATTTAAATAAGCAAAACTGCAGTGTGGCGAGTGCAGAGCCAAAATTTCTGCGCTTCGGTTGTAAAAGTTCAAAAGTGAATAAATTTATTTACGAAAATTTACATTTAACGAATTTTCACTGTATTCCATTAAATAAAGCGAAAAAGTAAGCTGCAAACCAATTGGCAACGTCAATGTAACTGCTCATAAATCATTACAAAAAAAACAACAATGTAAACAAACACAAATGTTAAAACTGTTTGACAATTATGAAAAATACTTCAAAAAAGTAAACAAACAGCAAAGAAAATTGAAAAATGCAGCATATAAAAATATATTTGTTAAAAATAGCAATGCGCATTGATAAAATGAGAAACTGAGAAAACAAAAATATTAAAAGCAAACTAAAAATATGAGCTAAGGCGTAAACTATATAAATATAAAGTACATTTACAAACATATATACAATTAGTAACAATTTAATACAGCAGTGTGCAAGTGTAACCTTAATTATAATTAAAATTAACAAAATGTCAACAAAAAATATTTATTTAGTTTTCAGTGCGAAAAATAGTGGTGAAAAAATTATAATGAGTGAATTATTAATAAAAATTATAAAAGAAAAATAAATAATGTTGTTTTATTTTAGGTACAAAGAAACAGCTTTGATTTCTGTTTGAAAACATGTTTTATTTAATTTAGCGCATAATTGCAAAACAAAACGGCTTTAAAAACTAATTAATTTTGAAACTGATATTTTCCCCATTTATGGGTCATTGCGACAAATAATCGATATGCGACGATCCTTTTGCACGTGTTGTCCCTGAAATTGTGAAACATCGTTGCCCAGTATTTCATGCGTAAAGTTATAACGTGAAGAATGACTGCAATTGAAAAAAAACCTTAAAATTTTTCGGCAGCCGCTTTAAAGCAAGCACGCACGCACCTCATTATGTACAAAGAGCGACGACGCAGCAGCACATCAACATAAAAATTGTTTTCCAAAGTGGTTTCTGGACGATTGCGATATGCATCATCTGCATCCGCAGTAATTTGTGCTGATGTGCTGGCAACCTGCGGCGCTTCCACAGCCTTGCCTTGTAGATATTTACGCTCATCAACGCGTACCAAACGCATTACACTGTCACTTAGTAAGCTAATGCCGGCTATTGTGTTGCCGCAATACTAAAATGTTAGAAAACTTTATTGTTAACTGAAGAAAATTCATATTCCATAACGTATTCTCAGTCATACCCTGGTGCTATCCACATGCGGCTTAATGACGCCCTCTGCAGCCAAATCCAGTATGTGTACATAAGGCATTATTGCGCCATCGAAGGCAGTTTGACGCACACGCTCGAGCACTGCGCGGTTATGTGGATACCATTGCTTGCGCTCCGTTTCGCGGAAGCCATGTATAGCCTGTGCGAAAAAATACATTTTAATTAAACGTATTTTTCCTGTTTGCTACACATTACATCGTCCCAATGATCAAATTCGTAATGCAGTCGCTTCATATAAGGTTCAATTTCTTCCAACAATTTGGTTTCTTCCTCGGTGGTTATGAAATCTGTATGCAAACGCAAATCTTTTATGAAAAGCTGTTGCTCCTCCGTCGGCCATTGTCCATGGAATTCAAAGTGCGTCAAGACATCTAAGTAGATAACCAAATTATGGTTTTAATTTTTGTTTTTAACTGCATGATTGTACACATGTAAGCAATACTTGCCTTTGGATGAGGATTTGTTTTGCTCTAGCACCGGCTCTAGCGAACGACGTAAGCATTTTGTGTTGCTTATTTCTCTAATTTGTATAGCTCTGCTGTTGTTAAAGCAAAGCAAAATATTTTTTGTACACTGCTGCAGTTGGCGCAAATTCATTTTATATTTTTAAGCTACAAATTGCATTGAAATAAACTATTTACACTATAACTACATATGATTTTACACAGTTTTGAAAGCACTGTGGTTAACAGCTGTTAATTGTTTGATAAGACTTTAAAGAGTTGTCGAACCACATACAATAATTAAAAATTTTAAGATTTTGATTTCTGCACAATACTAGAATCTCTCAAAATTATAATTTTTTTCACTAATTTCTTTTTTATAAAAAAAAGTTAGGTTGACTCGTTGTTATATATTGATATTTTCACAAACTTTATTATTAATTTAATAATATTTCATTAAACCTGGCATCTCTACTAGCTACCGGCAACAAAAAGAGTTCTCTCTGTTTATATTATTCCTCTCTGTTATTGTTTTGGCTGTCAGAACTGTCTATTTAGCTATCAGCTGTTGCAAGTTGGCTACTATTTTTAGTAATCATAACGAAAAAATACACAATTTTTTTCGCTAAGCAATTAAAACATATTTGCACTTTTCTACTTTTGTAAAGCAAGAAAAAAACGAGAATAAGTTGTTTCGATTAAAAAAAAAATATTGAAGTGACGAAGAATTTACGTAAAACATAAGCTACAAATGTAAACTGTTTCTTTGTGTCGTGTCAATTAAGAGCCTACCCACCGAAAACCAAGCCAAAAGCATAACACAAGATGCTACATTTGCGCACAGGCAGCAGCCTAGGAACCAAAATACCCGAATGTTGGCGTTTCCAGCAGTTGCTGGCTGCACGGTCACCAGTCTCCACCACCGTATGCACGCTCCAACAGCAAGCCGACTCAGGCGAACCGGCGCAAGCAAATGTGCTGAGAAAGCGTAAATTCAAGCCACACGAGCCGGATAGTGTTGCAACCATGATCAAGCTGCCCGAACAGGCGCGTGTCGTTATATGTGGCGGCGGCACTGTGGGTGCATCGCTTGCCTACCACCTGGCACTGCAGGGCTGGGGCAAAGACACCATACTCATTGAACAAGATAAAGTGGGTGGCGGCAATCCATGGGCCGCTAGCGGTTTGGCTGGTCGCTTCGAGCCTAGCTACACGGAATTGAAGCTGGCTGAATACTCCATTGACTTGATTAAATCGCTAACGGAACAGGGACTGTCCACGGGTTGGCAGCCAGTCGGTAGCTTGAATTTGGCACGCACTTTCGATCGTATGACCGCTTTCCATCGCATGCGCTCGCAAGGCCGTGCCTGGGGCATCAATTGTGAGATATTAACGCCAGAGCAATGTCAGGAACGCTGTCCATTAATTAAGACAAGCGATCTAGCTGGTGGTCTGTGGATACCCGAAGATGGTGTATGTGATCCACATGAAGTTTGTCTCTCCTTCGCTCAGGAAGCCAAACGTTTGGGCGTGCAAGTGGTGGAGAAATGTGCGGTACTGAAGATTAACAGTGCACACGGTAAAGTCAGTCGCATTGAAACTACAGCAGGTGATTTGTTGTGTGACTTCTTTGTCAATTGTACTGGTTTTTGGGCGCGCGGTGTAGGCACGCTATCGACGCCGCAAGTGAAAGTGCCACTGAAAGCGGTGGAACATCACTACTTGCATACGAAACCTATAGAGGGACTCGATCCCATGACGCCGTTCGTGCGCGACTACGACGGTGGTGTGTACTTCCGCGAGCGTAATGGCCGCATATTGGCAGGTGAATGTTGAAAAATAGTAAAAATGACTGAACTATAATTTAATTTTACTTTAGGCGGTTTTGAACGCGAAGCAAAAATGCTCTACGAAGATGGCATCATACCGCTGTCACAGGAAGAACGCGAACTGCCGCCCGACTGGGATCACTTTCACAGCATGCTCGACGAGCTACTGCATCGCGTGCCAATGCTAAAGTCATCGCTACTCGACCGCCTAACAAACTCACTGGAAGCCTTTTCGCCCGATTGCAAATGGATTTTGGGTGAAGCGCCCGAAATACAAAATTACTATGTGTCGGCAGGCATGAAAACGATAGGCGTGTCGGCAGCAGGCGGCATTGGACGTGCGCTCGCCGATTTAATAACGAAGGGCACTACATACTTGGATCTACATATATTGGATATCAGTCGCTTTTTGGGACTGCATAATAATCGTAAATTTCTGCGTGATCGCTGCAAAGAAGTGCCGGGCAAACACTTCGAAATCAATTATCCATTTCACGAATTCAAAACGGGACGCAATCTGCGCATGTCGCCCATCTACCCGGCGCTTAAGGAAGCAGGTGCTGTTTTTGGCCAAACTATGGGTTATGAACGCCCCAACTATTTCGATCCAAATGACAAGAAAGGTGAGCACAAAAACGTGAAAATTAAAAATAATATACTAATTTTGTTTTTATTTACTTTCCAGACGAGTTTGGCATAACACGCTTTCGTATCGCCGAAACGCAAACTTTCGGCAAACCGCCATGGTTCGATCATGTCGCCAACGAGTACAATGCCTGTCGCGAGCGTATCGGCATCGCCGACTATAGTTCGTTTACCAAATATGATCTATGGTCGAAGGGACACGAAGTTGTCGAATTGCTGCAATATCTCTGTTCCAACGATGTCGATGTGCCGGTGGGTGCAATTATACACACGGGCATGCAGAACCATTTGGGTGGCTATGAGAACGACTGTTCAATAGCGCGGCTCTCAGAACGACAGTGAGTTACCTTAATAGTAGTAACGTCGTGCATACCTTATTTATAAACTAATTTTTCCATTTCTTTTAGCTATATGATGATAGCGCCGACGGTGCAGCAAACGCGCTCCATCACCTGGATACGCAAACACATGCCAAATCATTTGCGTTCCGGTGTAAATGTGGCCGATGTGACATCGATGTACACGGCAATTTGCATACTGGGCCCATATACACGCATTTTGCTCTCCGAATTAACTGATACAGACTTGACACCAAAGAACTTCCCATTTTTCACTTACAAAGTGAGTACAGGGTGTTGCTGAAAATTTTATTTTAATTTTTTTTTTTTTTTTTTTTTGTTAATTTTAGTTTAGTATTTTTTTTTTTTTTGTTAATTTTTGTTTTTACATTGCAGGAACTTGATGTTGGCCTAGCTAACGGTATACGTGTGCTGAATATAACACACACCGGCGAATTAGGTTATGTTTTGTATATACCCAATGAATTTGCGTTACACGTATACACGCGCCTGTATCAGGCTGGACAGAAATTCGGCATACATCATGCGGGTAAGCAAAATTGTATTTAAATTTGTTAGCGCCAAACTAATGCATTGCCGCTAGGCTACTACGCCACGCGCGCATTGCGCATTGAGAAATTCTACGCGTTCTGGGGTCAAGATTTGGACACATTTACCACACCGCTGGAGTGCGGACGCAGCTGGCGCGTCAAATTAAATGTTTGTATTGCATTTTTAAGTTCGTACGTGTTATAAACTAAAATCCTTTCTACACACAGAAACCGATAAATTTCATCGGACGCGATGCGCTGCTCAAACAACGCGAAGAGGGCGTCAAACGCATGTACGTGCAGCTGCTGCTTAACGATCACGATCACGAGATCGATTTATGGTGCTGGGGTGGCGAACCGATCTATCGTGATGGCAAATATGTCGGCATGACCACCACCACCGGTTACGGCTTCACATTCAAGAAACAAGTTTGTCTCGGTTTTGTGCGCAATTTCGCCGAAGATGGCAGCGAGCTGCCAGTTACTAATGAATATATACTTTCTGGCCACTATGAGGTAGAAGTGGCGGGCATGCGTTTCGAGGCGAAGGTCAATTTGCACTCACCCAATTTGCCAACGAAATTCCCCGACAAGGAGCGCGAGGCATATCACGCGACACGCGACAAGCAAGGTCAGGCCGATTTACTATCCTTCGAGACGAAGTATTGAACAGTTGCGGAGTCTACAGACTTGAAGTTTGGATATTAATTTTTAGCATTGAAATTTTTTTAAGATTTCATTGCTTTTATTATTACAATTTTTTTATTACCATATATACTGATTTAACTGTAAATGTTATATTTTTTGTTATTAGCTGACTTAGGCGTCTTTAATGATATTATGCGCGCAATTTAGTGCGTTTGACTTGTTATCATGCTTATTTTATTGATGTTTGCTTAATAAGTTATTTGCATATACACATATACATATTTATGCTTCTTAAAAATGTTGAAATATTGATATTTGAATTGTTGATATTTGGATATTACAAAAACAGTGCGTGTATGCTACTAAAATTAATGCAACGAATAAGCTGCATACAAACATACATATGTATGTAGATATTTGTTTTTTTTTATAAATTTTTGTGCAACTTAAGCATCATTGGTATCCATAAAGTCTGAAAAGAACATTGCATTTATCAAAATTTATCAAAACGAAAAAATAAATTATTTGTAAAAATTTTTATAAAAAAAAACTTAATTTAAAAAAAATTTGTATAAAAATATTAATTTGTAAAAAATATTATAGCAAAAAATCAATTTTGTATAAAAAATCAATTTGAAAAAATTTGCTTAATAAATCAATTTGAAAAAATTTGCATAAGAAATCAATTTGAAAAAATTTGCATAAAAAATAATTTGTAAAAATTTTTATAACAAACAAGTAACAGCGCATTTTTGCTATAGACAAAAAAATTGGAATCAATTATAATAAAGCAGTTCAATTATTTAAAAAATGTTGCCGCATTTTGCCAAATACATATATAATGCATGCTGTATATATGTACATACATATATAAAAAAAAATCTTTTTTGTTGTAGAAACATGCAACAAAGTGCGAAAAAGTTGTTATAATAATTAAAATATAAATAATATATATATATATACATATACTTCTATTAAATGTAAAAAAAATACTTAAAAATGTCGAATAACTTAGCTGAGCCAAGTTATAAGCATTGTAAAAATTTGGTTTAGCAAAAACTTAACCTAAAATTGTTATTATAACTTAACTATTTGAAAATCCTTCCCTAGTTTATACATATTAATGCATTATTATTATAAAAATATAGAAATTTATATAATTTGTTCCTAACCTCACATATTTGCTCATATACAATTGTGAAAAGAAATAAAAAAAATGTTTGTAGAAAAGTAAAAGCAGTTTGTTGGCTTTATAAAGCATCTACAATTACACTAAATTTCAATTATTGTGGCTTAAAAAAGCTACGCATGAAGAAACGGAACCGCGTGTGTGGAACTAAATTTTTTAATTACAAAGAAGCATTTGCAATTACTTATAAGAAAACAGAGGAGCACGAAAAATGTTGTATACCTGCTGTATTTGCTAAAATGACTTTGTTGTTGCATAAATATGTAAATATTTAAGGTCACAAAATGCCTGGGAAAAAGTTAGGTTAATCAATTCTTGATTAGTCAGGCATAAATGCAAGCAGAATTGCAATAGCAGTTAACATTTTATGTATAACAGCACTACTACATGTTTGATCATGTAACTTGTTTATGTACAAAGCAGCATAGAGCTTTTACACAAATATCCTTGTGCCACAAGTGCCCCTGTCCTATTTCGATGTGTCACTGCAGCTGAGTTACACGCAGCAACAGCGGTGCATGCACCAAATATTGGTATACTAACAAGATGTCGTAAAAACAACAACAACTTTGATATATGTATGCAGGAATATATGAACTACGACACAGTGCTCGTCAGACCCGGAAAAATTCTCTATACCCAAAAGCAGCTATGTATGTGCACAAAAACTGGCGCTCCCCCACCCAATTGGCAATGAGGCAGACTGGCAGGTCAACTAGCTACATACACATATACACACGCAGTACATGTCATGTTCGGCGTGAGCACAGCGACCTGAAACCACATGCGTGCTACATGTACTACATGAATCAATTGTAAATAAACATTAACTATTTGTTTATATTATGTAAAATGCAAAGCAATGAAAACGCGCCAAAAATCCTGGGTGTATGGAATGTATGTAGCCATAAAAATATACACCTCTTCATTTGTACTTACAAGCATACTATATAAGGCACAATGCTTCAGTTGGGTGGTATACATGCTGGGGCTGTGCGTGCTGGAGCGCAGTCGCGTGTAGCAAAAGTGGTAGAGTTGTGTCGGTTGAGGGTTTGGAAAGCCAACAATACGGCGCGGAAACGTTTGCCTATAAATAGAGTTGACTTTAAGGGAAGGCACGTAGGCAATAGCAAAGTTACATACATACATATATGCGTACATTTGTAGCGCATACACACCCTCCAAGACTGACTGTAAATTCTTTTCCGCATAAAAAACACATTACACATACATATGTAAGCATGTATGTAACTATAGAAAACACTGTTTTGCAAAGAAAAACCACTTTTTAAATAATTTTTTAAGAAATTTGCCAAAATGCACAGCAATTGAAATTTTGCGATCACTGAAATTTTATGTATACTAACGCTGCAGTGTTGTTGCAAAAGTTAGCGGTTTTGCAGATTTGTACGGCGGAAGTGTTGCCAAACAGTTCCGGTGTTTTTTGTTTTCAAAAAAGCGCATTAGCAACTTGTAACTATTAAATAACCTTAAATTACTACAGCACAGCGTAGTTTAACTATAAATAATTGTTATTGTTGTAGATTTGTTGTATTTAAAGGAAATAATTTTGCATCTGCCACTATAGTTTGAAGTTCTAGCGGAAATGAAACCGGGTAGTTCCGGTACGCAAAGCAAGTAACCACTAAATTACCTGCCTCAATGTGGCAACATCTGATCTTGTTGAAAGTTGTTGACAAAAGCGATATGGTAACTAACTGAAATGTCAAATATAAAAGAGGAAGCAATTGACAAAATTAAATTGGTTTGCAAAATTCGAAATTTGAAATTTAAAAATTGAAATTAACAAATTCTAATTGGAAATGTAAAATTTAGAATTTAGGAATTGCATAAATGAAAACTATATTAATGAATTAGTGCACCATGAAAGTGGAATAATAAATAATGAAGAGTTGTCTCAGATATGAAGCAGCTTGCTACCAAAGATAGTATGTCAAGTGGAACTTCAAGAATTGGCTTTCTGAGAATGAACACTACCAATTAGCATTATGCATTCAGTAACTGCAGCACAGCAATCTGTGGAAAAAGGCTTAAGGCCCTGGATTTTGTTTATATCAGCAGGAATCACTTCACCTCACTAGCGCCCGGCAAACTACTGGAACTGTTCAGGCTGTTGGGGCTCTGGGAGGTCATGTGATATAGGAGAAGGCACAATAGACCCTAGGTCGCGGTGCAGAACCTCAATATTCTAATCTACAATCTACAACTGCAGCTTAGCATCTTTGTAGAATGCATAATTACTTACTTATATACACACTAGAATGGTAAGGAAAATTTTGTTAAGCAACTGAAATGTCGAAAATGTGATTGTGCGTTTGGGCCGCAACTACTAAGTGGACTCAGTGGAAAATATGCTTTATAAGGTAGGCAAGCAAGCAAAACTGGCTTCAGGCTACAGCTGAGTCGTTAAATAAATATTAGAAAATATTTAGCTTACATGTAAATATGTAGTTTAAAGAATATATTTTTTAGCTTTTAGTTTTGGTGCCAATAATCTACAAAGAGTGCCTGTATACGTGCTTATATGTATGTATGTATGTATGTATACGGCTTGCAAACAAGATCAACTGTTTCTAGGTTAGTTAAATTAACTCGATTTGAAATTTTGCATATGCTTTCGAATTCTTGTATGGAAACGTTTTATTTATGGGGGTTTTATAGGCTCGGTGCTACGGTAGATAATACTTTTCTTGTTTTAAAAAAGGCACAATTGTGGATTTATATAAATCTGTTATAATTTTTAATTTTAAATTAAATATAATTTGTTTTGTAACACATAATTTCTGAGTAGTAGTAGTGAAAATAAATACTTGCACATACATACATAGTTACAAGCTAAACTTTTAAGCTATACAAATATGTATTCGCATATAAATGTATTATTTATATATGTATGTACCTACATATGCACATATACTTGTATGTGCACTTATGTACATAAATCCTAGAAAGTATCAGTGCACTTGTGTGCGTTTGAGCTCATAAACTGTCCCAGACCATGGCCAACTTTTTACGCGAACAAGTGGTGAAAATATGTTCATATGTATGTATGTATAAAGGACATGCGATCGATATTTCCAGCGCAGTCGAACGCAACGTATGCTGCAGCACAACAATAGCAACATAATAACAAGAACTGGCATGCAAAGGTTTCTCTACTTGGCGTGTAAACCTGCCACCTTCGCCAAGCAACCGCCTCTCACTCTTCAAGCAGCGCATGCGCCTCTTGCATAGGGCACTTCCGGTGCACGAATGGGGTTGCTAGCAGTGGGTGGCTTGGGTGCTTTTCATCGTATACATATATTTGTATGTATGATTTGAAGAATTTTCACGTACACAGCAACAACGAAATATCAGAATGGGAGCCGTAGACAATAGGTGTAGTAAAAAATAGTAAAATGCGAATGGAAGTTATGGCAGAAGGTGGAAGTTAACTTCCAATTCGTATACTAATTCATTATTTACTGGTTTTAAGGAAGTAGCTAGGCGGCATAGCAGAGAAAAAGGTAAAGCCAGTTTTGTACGATGGGCAACAAAACGTAGGGCCGCACAAATCTATGTTACAGTATGAGATTTTTAAAAATATAAGCCTCTTAAAATATCTATGTAGGTCAATATTGTGAAAAGAGGCCGAAAGGAATACATATATGTATGCTATTAACCTCTACCGCAGCAGTGGTTTAGTCCAAAAGTCAAAATTCAGTGTTCGTTGAATTGAATATTTGTACATAACCTATACTGAGCATATAGTTTATGTTACCTTGGGACGTTTTCTAAATCTATGGTTAACAGACATCTGTCAGTTAAGTTCTGGTTACTCCTGCTTTCGGTAAAGAATATTTTTTTTTATTTAAACCTGTCAGTTTGTGTGGCAGCTATATGCTATAGTGATCCAATCTGTACAATTCATTCGCGGATGGTACCATTGCATTGAATAGTAATTCTTGGCAAATTTCGTGAAGATATCTCTCAAAATATAAAAGTTTTCCATACAAAAACTTGATTTTGATCGTTCAGTTTGTATGGCAGCTATATCCTATAGTAGTCTGATCTGTACAATTCGTTCGCAGATTGTGCCGTTGCTTTCAACAGTAACACATTCCAAATTTCGTGAAGATATCTCTCAAAATAAAAAAGTTTTCCATACAATAATTTGATTTTGATCGTTCAGTTTATATGGCAGCTATATGCTATAGTGGTCCAACTTGAACAATTCTTTCGAAACATGTAACTTTGTCTTGGAAAATAATCTATGCCAAATTTCGTGAAGATATCGCGTCAAATAAAAAAGTTTTCCATACAAAAACTTGATTTTGATCAATCAGTTTGTATGGCAGCTATATGTTATAGTGGTCCAACTTGAACAATTCTTTCGAAACATGTAACTTTGTCTTGGAAAATAATCTACGCCAAATTTCGTGAAGATATCACTCGAAATAAAAAAGTTTTCCATACAAAAACTTGATTTTGATAGTTCAGTTTATATGGCAGCTATACGCTATAGTGGTCCAACTTGAACAATTCTTTCGAAACATGTAACTTTGTCTTGAAAAATAATCTACGCCAAATTTCGTGAAGATATCTCTCAAAATATAAAAGTTTTCCATACAAGAATTTGATTTTGATCGTTCAGTTTATATGGCAGCTATGCGCTATAGTGACCCGATATCGGCGGTTCCGACAAATAAGGAGCTGCTTGGATGGAAAAGGAGGTGTGGAAATCTCAGAGACTAGTTCGCGTATATACTGAACTTAATATAACCTATTCAGCGTATAAAAATATATTTGTATGTATGCATTCTTCACTGTTATTTTATTCTGTGTTTTCTAATTAACTACTCTCTTTCCAGATTCCTCAATGAACAGCAAATCGATGCAAATGAAATTAATAATTAAAATTTTACAACAACAACGAACAGTTAAGTATGTATACAAATTAATATACAGAAAATGTACAACAACTGCGCTGTGCCGTCAAATTGACTGCAGTCCAAGCTTTATTAGTTGCTGTTGTTGCTTCACTAGTTGCAGCTACTTTCGCAAGCACGAAGTGCTTTGCAGCAAATTACATTGAAAAATATGTATAATTTACTCTTCACACGCCTCTCTCACCGCTCAGTGCTGCTGACATTCTAGGGTAGATGAACTTGTACTTGCCATTTGTGGGCTGGCAAGCTGGAATGGCAGCAGCAACAACTATTGCAACTACAATGCTGGCAAATGTTTGCGGTTATACGCAATTTTAACAACAACAACAACAAGTATGAAATGCTTGCAATTCATTGCTGATTGTTTTTGCTCGTTCATGCGTGCTGCAACGCTCGCTCGCGCTCACTGCGTCAATTTTCTTTGCATTTCGCACGTTGTTGCTGACATGCTGCGCTGTGCAATGCATGCACACATACACATATACAAACATGCATGGGATAAGGGCTCATTTTGCAAGCAGCAACACTCTCACGCTCGTCATTTATGGCATAACACAACCACCGTTGACTCGATTTGCTTTTGCTTTTGTTTTTGTACATGCTCATTAAGGTTGGATGCATTGGACATGCCTTTTCTTTTGTGATTTTGTTGTTTTTATTGCAAATGCAACGGTTAACACGGCTTTCATGGCTTCACTTAATGCTTTGGCTTCGCTTAACAGTTATTTTTATAAGCTTGGCATGGAAAATTTCCAGTGGATTTGACATTTCAAATCGATGCTGTTGACAGCAAATGAGCATATAACAGAAAAATTTATTTTAAGATCTCAAAATGAAATTATTAAAGTATTTACGGCGGTTTTTAAACTTAACGAAGCGGAAGTAGACTACGCTTGGTAGTCGCAAGAGCCGAAGTGACTCAAAAACGGAGGACAACATATGATATTGCCGCTTCCGCCAAATAAGCGGCTAGAACCAAGTCTTCGAAACCTATAAACATTTCTAATTGAATTGTGGAGGGAAACCGTAAAAACAGAAAGAAATCTCAGCAGGTCTTTGTTAGAAAAAACACAAGCTTTGAACAAACATATGTATGTATGTACATATTTTCGACAGAACCAAACCGCTGTTCGTTGACAACTTGAAATTGAAAGAAACTGTCAAAATTCGTTTAGATTTCCAGAAGAATATGGTACAAAAGTCAATCCAATTAGATCCAGATGCCTCAGTCCGCATTTTTTCATTCTCGGAAGCTTATAATTTTTTTTAGATTCTTTGTTTACCGGTATATGGAGATCTGCTTTGAGAACTGATGTTCATTCAAACGACATGGGCAACCCAATCGCTTTTGTTTCGAGAGCTTTATGACTTCCAGGTCCTTAATGAGTTCATAGAGCTTATGTTTTACCCTCATTGGTCCAAAAATGGTAATGCTGTCATGTACAATGTATCCGAGCCACTAAAATATCGAATGACCTTGATGAACTTTTTGCTCCTGGCAACTGCCTTAAATCCCATCGGTTTTTAGGTTAGATCGTATGGTGAAAACGGTAATGAGACCCCGTTTTTAGACATGGTTCCTTGTATAAAACGACAATGCGGTCTCCAAGAAGTTTTCAATCCATTAAAATATCGAATGACCAACTCGCTTAAATCCCATCGGTTTTTAGGTTAGATCGTATGGTTAAAACGGTAATGAGACCCCGTTTTTAGGTTATGTTTCACTTGTATAAAACGACAATGCGGTCTCCAAGTATTTTTCAATCCATTAAAATATCGAATGATCTTGTCTGGAAGAAATCCCACAAATTTTTAGTTAAGATCCCATGGTAAGAAACGACATTGTGTCCTCAAACGGTTTTGGTTCACTAAAACATTCAAGAACCTTGACGCGCTAATTATTATTGACAGCTCCCATAAATTCCAGCGGGTTTTAGGTTAAGTTCTATGCTAAAAAAACGTAAATGAGTCCCGGAACAGCTTTTAATCGGCTAAAATGTTGGATGACCTTGGCTCACTCATTACTATCACAAACAACACCTGTTTTTATTTCTAGAAATTCCCCAAATTGCGCACGATTGACCAAATTAACGCTAATAACACCTCCGAGTCCCACAGATATATGTATGTATGTATATACATATACAAGTTATGTGTTTCTCCTCTCATGCGCTGTTCAAAATTACAAATTCGTGCGTCCGTATCATTCACTCATGCATCATGTACATACATACATATGTATATGAGTAGTGGACTCTACCCGTTGCACCTGTGCAAACACACAAAAATAAACACGATTAGACCTTGAATACGTAACGGCTTAATACTTAGCTCGCTTAATATAGCTAGCCTTAGAGTCAGTTAGTGAGTAAATGGAGCGATTTTTCATTGACAGCGCTGAATGCATGTACACAAAGGCTCACGAAAGACGAAAGAGTGACACGATCCGTAAACAGCTTAGTGACGTCAGAGGATGAGAGTCGTGTCAGTTGAAATAAATATTTATATAATGATGTGGTGGGTGAGTGTTTGGCCTGGTTTAATAAAATAACAGAGTGCAGAGCTCAGTAATTAATAATAAGTTTTAATTGAGGTCTAGAGTACAAAATATTAGAACTACAAGGTTCTATAATTTTTGTATACCCGTAACAGTCGGTCTGTCTGTCTTTATGTATGGGAACTACACCCTCGGAGTTTGAAAAATTGATATGGAATTTCGCAAACATTCTTTTTTCCCGCAGGAACTGCTAATTATTCGAAAGCGAAGCCATCGGACGGCAATAGCATAGAGCTGTCATACTGATCTGTCAAAATGAATTCCTCGTATGGAAAACTTTTTTGTTTGACAAGATATCTTCTTGAAATTTTACACGGATTATCATTCAAGGCAGCGCTACAATCTGTAAAGAAATTGTTCAGATCGGACCGCTATAGCATATAGCTGCCATACAAATTGATCTGTCAAAATCAATTCCACGTATGGAAAACTTTTTTGTTTGACAAGATATCTTCTTGAAATTTGACATGAATTATTAACCAAGATAGCGCAGCAATCTGTATATAAATTGTTCAGATCGGACCACTATAGCACATAGCTGCCATACAAATTGATCTGTCAAAATCAATTCCACGTATGGAAAACTTTTTTGTATGACAAGATATCATCGTGAAATTTGACATGGATTATTAGCCAAGATAGCGCTACAAACCGCGAAGAAATTGTTCAGATAGGACCACTATAGCAAATAGCCGACATACAAATTTATCTGTCAAAATTAGTTCCTCGTATGGAAAACTTTTTTGTATGACAAGATATCATCGTGAAATTTGACATGGATTATTAGCCAAGATAGCGCTACAACCCGCGAAGAAATTGTTCAGAACGGACCACTATAGCATATAGCTGTCATACAAATTGATCTGTCAAAATGAATTCCTCGTATGGAAAACTTTTTTGTTTGACAAGATAAATTCTTGAAATTTGACATGGATTATTATGCAAAGTAGCGCTACAATCTGTTAAGAAATTGTTCAGATCGGACCACTATAGCATAAAGCTGTCATACAAATTGATCTGTCAAAATCAATTCCCTGTATGGAAAACTTTTTTATTTGTGAACGTATCTTCACGGGATTTGGCATAGATTATTATCAAAGGCAGTGGTACAAATCTCGAAGAAATTGTTCAGATCAGACCACTATAGCATATAGCTGCCATACAAACTGACCGATAAAAATAGAGATGAAGATGAAAATGAGGTGTTTTATAACTTTTTATACTCTAAGAAATGCAACTGTGAAGGATATTATTGCTTTTTTCCGCAATTTGGTGTTTATTGCTCAAAAGCACATAAACTTAATAATTTTCTAATTATAGTTTTTTTCATTTGAGCTCATGTTTTCATTGGCTTTGCATTTCCGAAATTGCGGTTGTAAATTATCAACAAACCCCATTATTAGCGCTTGGATACACAAAATTTATGT
Source organism: Bactrocera zonata (assembly GCA_037783105.1). Classification (NCBI taxonomy): domain Eukaryota; kingdom Metazoa; phylum Arthropoda; class Insecta; order Diptera; family Tephritidae; genus Bactrocera; species Bactrocera zonata. Next base: position 286,753 of record JBAWJQ010006290.1, on the reverse strand, counting down.
ATAGACATTATGATACATATGTGGGCACACACACAGACGGGATGTATCACATCTGGCAGCACTGTTTGTCAGCCATTCTATTATCTCATTCTCTGTCAGTTATTCTATCATCTCATTCTCTGTCAGTTATTCTACTATTTCATTTTCCGTATATTCGTGGAAATTCACAGTAATGTAATTCACAGTTTCAACTGCATTCCTTAATTCTTAAGTTACAGTTTAAGAAACGGTCACTCTTTGTACAGACGCCAACAGGGCTACACGTTTATTCTAATTTATCCAATAAATTTAGCGTGGTGGCTAATATCTCCACCATAATTGGTGACCCCGACGTGATCAAATTTGATTAAACTTTATCTCTTCTCGCGTTTAAGTACAAATGAGTGCAAACGTTAGTAGTAATTGCAACTCACGCTCGTCGTAATTTCACGTTCATCAGTTTTAAAAATTTGTGCAAACCAGTGACCACGTGCTTTCAATCGATTCACTGACATGCCATTAGAGCATACGCCAAACAAAACAGTGAGCTGTAACTCGCCAAGCACGTGCACCAATATTCCAAGCGTCCTAACACCACTTTCTTCGAACATGACCACAAATGACCCAGCTCTGGCCATCGGCCACGTCACCGAGGAAACTCAGAACACCGCATCAGTCGTAGCTGTGTCCAGCTGCAAGCTTCCGCAGTTCTGGTCCATCCAGCCTCGTTTGTGGTTTGTCCAGGTCGAAGCAGCGCTACAGGTGGCCCGTATCACAAATGACGCATCACGCTACAATCACATCGTCAGTGCCTTGGACACTGATTCAATGTTGCAGCTAGCGGATTTCCTGCAGAATCCACCAGAGACCGACAAGTACGCGAAACTGAAGGACGAGATATTGAAGCGGTTTTCAGAATCCAGCGACCGCCAGCTTCACCGAGCGCTCACAGAGGTTCAACTCGATGACAAAAAACCTAGCCAGCTCCTGCGCCAGCTCAGAATTCTCATGGGCGACAGGGCCTCAGAGGACTTACTGCGTATAAAGTGGTTGGCATTGTTACCACCATCTACCAGCCGGTGTCTCAAACTACTGCGAGATGCCCCTGTAGATGAGCTTGCTGAAGTTGCAGACGAGCTAATGGAAAACCAAGCTGGCCATTCCGTCATGGCTACACATCACCAGCCTGCCCAGGCAGCACACAGGGGCGACAAGTTCGAGAATTCACTGCTCACCAGCATGGCAAAGGACGTGTCCGGCCTTAAACTTGCCATAGCCGACCTGGTGACCTGTATCAAGGAACAAGGGATTACTCGAGACCGGCCCCAAGCAGCATCTGGCCGTCTCCAGCAGTCATCATCGAAGGAAGAGCCAGCCTCAGACAGGAAGAAGTTTTGCTACTATCACCGTCTCTATGGGTCCAGAGCCAAAAAGTGCGAGCGTCCTTGCACCTTCAACCCATCGACGGAAAACTAACCTCGCTGTCGACCATTCAGGCGGCCGGCGACAGCATAGAGGCTAGCATACCACCAACCAGAGAGCATCGCCTTCACGTTCATGATCGCACAACAAACATGCGATTTCTTGTCGATTCTGGATCAGTGATCTCTCTCATGCCCAAGTCCGCCATCACTCACACGCTCAACGAAGATGATCTGACTCTCTTCGCAGCCAACGGGACCGTTATCCGAACCTACGGTCGAAAAATCATCACCCTTGATCTCAACCTTCGCCGTACATTTAATTGGTCTTTTATAATTGCAGATGTTAAGTCAGCCATTCTCGGTGCAGACTTCCTGGTCCACTTTGCATTGCTACTAGATCTCAAAGGACGATGTCTCATCGACACAACCTCGTCATGCACAACTCAGGGCACACTATCTGAGGCCACGGTACACAGCATTTCAACAATCGACCGCTCAATCTGTCCTGGTGCACATGACGCTCAATACCTGCAATTACTCAACCAATTCATCGACATAACTCATCCCAGCACCAATCCTGTCACAGCCACTGACAGTCAAGTCGCTCATCACATTGAGACAACTGGGCCACCAGTATTTGAGCGCCCACGACGTCTCACCGGCGAGAAGCTTCAAATAGCCAAAGATGACTTTGACCTCCTGCTACATCATGGCGTGATCCGTCCATCGAGCAGCCCATGGGCCAGCCCTATCCACATGGTGCCAAAGAAAACTGGTGGATGGCGCACCACAGGTGACTATCGAAAATTAAACGCCAACACAGTTCCAGATCGATATCCAGTCCCTCATGGGGATGACATTCTCCAGCGTCTCCACGGATCCACCGTTTTCTCCACCATCGACTTAGTCAGGGCTTACCATCAAATACCCATGGCCAAGTCAGACATTGCCAAAACAGCTGTAACCACTCCTTTTGGACTTTTCGAATTTCTGGGTATGCCACCCGGACTACGCAACGCCACGCAGACTTTCCAAAGGCATATGGACAACATCCTCAGAGATTTGGACTTCGTGGGCTGCTTCATAGACGATCTAATTGTCTATTCTCAGTCACACGAACAGCACCTACAACATCTCACCACCATCTTTGAAGTCCTGCGCGCACATCATCTCACCATCAATCCAAAGAAGTGCCAGTTTGGCAAGTCTGAAGTCATCTACCTGGGGTACACCATCAACAAAGACGGCTACACTCCTCCCGCCGAACGCACGCAAGCAATCGCCGATTACACCAAGCCAGAAACCGTCAGCGATCTACGTCGTTTCCTGGGGATCGTCAACTACTACCGGCGAGCGATTCCTCAAGCGGCCCAAACACAATCACCACTGACGGACTTTCTCAAACATGCCAAGAAGAGGGACAACACTAAAATCCAGTGGACACCTTCTGCAGATCAAGCCTGGCAAGACTGCAAGAAGAGTGTCATCCAAGCCACGCGCCTGGCTTTCCTCGCACCAAACGCCATCCTCTCATTGAGATCCGACGCCTCGGATACAGCCATTGGGGCCGTTCTTGAACAGCGACACCAGGACTCATGGCAACCACTGGCCTTTTTCTCCCGCAAGCTCAGTCCAGCAGAGACCAGATACTCTACGTACGACCGTGAACTTCTAGCCATCTTTGCTGCCATCAAATTTTTCAAGCACATTCTCGAGGGAAGAAACTTCAGCATCTTCACCGACCACAAGCCAATCATCTACGCATTTTCTCAACGTGCTGACAAGGCATCACCTCGCCAACTACGTCAATTGGACTACATCTCACAGTTCTCAACTCAGATTTTCCATACCAAGGGCACAGAAAACGTCGTAGCTGATGCGCTTTCGAGGATTAATACCATAACCATGCCAACCAAACTTGATGCTGAGACCATTGCACTGGCACAACTCCAAGACGACCAGCTTAATGATGTCCAATCCAGCACATCTCTCAAGCTGCACCTGATGAACATCGAAGGTCACGATATACTATGCGATGTGACCAATAATACTGTGCGACCTTATCTTCCACAGCCACTCAGACGCCAAGCCTTTGACATCATCCATGGTCTTTCTCATCCTAGTGGCAGGGCCACAGTCAAGGAACTCACCGGAAGATTCGTCTGGCCAAGTATTAGAAAAGACGCACTCCTCTGGTCCAGACACTGCATACCATGTCAACGTTCCAAGGTCCATCGTCACAATCGCACCACACCAAACCACATTGACGTACCAGACAATCGCTTCGAGCACGTCCACCTGGATCTCATAGAGCTGCCCAGAGTCAAGGACCTTCGCTACTGTCTGACGATCATCGACCGCTTCAGCAGATGGCCACACGCCATACCACTCAACAACATGACAGCCGCGACAGTTGCACACGCCTTTTACACTCAATGGATTTGTCAATTTGGTTCACCATTGACAATCACCACTGATCAAGGTCTACAATTCGAATCAGCACTTTTCACCTCACTCTCACGAATGCTGGGCATTCATCGCATCAGAACGACACCGTATCATCCTCAATCGAATGGTCTGGTGGAACGATGGCACCGCACACTCAAGGCGGCTCTCATGTGCAATAATGAGGCACCTTGGCCGGACATGCTACCGTCAGTTCTACTAGGACTCCGAACCGCATACAAGCCAGATCTGAGAGCATCTCCTGCTGAAATGCTTTTCGGGACCACACTGCGTATACCCGGTGACTTCTTTGCCACAGCAGGCACACCAGGTGATCCACAGACATTCGTGGGGAAGTACAGGCAAATCATCCAAGCAATCAAGCCAACACCAACAGCTCATCACACCAAACACAAGCTGTTCCTACTCAAAAACCTTGACACGTGCACTCACGTCTTCAAGAGAGTAGACTCCATCAAGAAGCCTCTGGAACAACCATACACTGGCCCCCATGAAGTCATCCAGCGTGTAAACGACAAAAACTACATCATCAGGATCAATGGGGCAGACAAAACAGTGTCAATCGACATGCTGAAGCCAGCATACATTGAGTTAACAGACGCGCACCAAGCACCTAGTTGCTAGTTCATCTAGTAAAGGAACTCAACCTTTAAAAGTCCAGCGGGACTTTATTCGGAGGGGAGTACTGTGGGCACACACACAGACGGGATGTATCACATCTGGCAGCACTGTTTGTCAGCCATTCTATTATCTCATTCTCTGTCAGTTATTCTATCATCTCATTCTCTGTCAGTTATTCTACTATTTCATTTTCCGTATATTCGTGGAAATTCACAGTAATGTAATTCACAGTTTCAACTGCATTCCTTAATTCTTAAGTTACAGTTTAAGAAACGGTCACTCTTTGTACAGACGCCAACAGGGCTACACGTTTATTCTAATTTATCCAATAAATTTAGCGTGGTGGCTAATATCTCCACCATACATATGTACATACATACATACATTTATGTACTTAATCTAATATGTGAGTTGATTATGAGCTTATTTACATAGTCACATCTCATTCATATGTATATAAGCGCATATGTTAACATTAATGTATATATATACATATGTACATAGTAAGTGTGTAAGTATGTATCAACATATTTGAGTTTTTTTTTAATGCTTATCCGACTTCTATGCCACAGCGCTGGCGGTCATTGTAACCTGCGTGTGGCAAAAAGTAAAGAAAATCTCGCCAAAGATGCTTCCAATTCCAATCAGAATACATATTTTTACGCTTAGCCACTTGCCGCTAGCATTTCCTTGCCGCAACACGCCTCCTTTTCCGCTTGACATCACTTTTATCGTTGCTTGATTTAACGGCTGCCCGTAAGCGCCTCCAACAACGCGCTCTTTTCCATTGCGCACAGTTGCTCTTTTCCACTTCCATCTTGTGCTTAGAATTATTTTTTAATGTTTTGTTTATTGTTTTCTTTTCAGTTCTACACACTTTTATCGATTTCTGCACCATACGCATTCGTGTCCAGTCAAACGTTCATTGCCTTGCTGCATATACAGGCGCAAGCGCACATACATAGATACAGACATGCATATAAAAAATACATACATACATATGTACATACATATACATTAGCATACAGATGGAAATAGCTCCAAAAGCGATTTTGACGCGACGCGCCTATACATACATACATATGTATACTATATACCTACATACATATGTACATACATAACTACACGCCAGCTGGCACTGATGTATGTACAAACATACAATTTACATACATACAATGCTCCCCAATCGCTAAACTAATCCAAAAGTGCGCGCGCATACGAAAACCAGTTCGCTTCCCAGCATCATTTTGTATCAACTATTCGCCATCGTCATCGCCAAAAACATTTTTACACAGTTTTGTTGTTGTTTTTGTACTTTTTTCAGTTTTTTTTTTTTTGTGACCAAACACGCATACCTGCGCGCCCACCCAACCATTTTTACGATAGTTGCTTGCGCCCGCCGTCCCCGCCGCCCTGCATCCAGTGACGTCACAAAACTGGCTGCCGAAACTGGTTTTCACACCACAGAAATGCGCATTTGCAATTGCTGTTGTGGTTGGTGCTCGCAAATGCGCTCTCATCAACACTCCCAATCGATAAAACAATAATCAAGCTGAACTTGACTGTTATTCTGCTTGGTGGTGTTGCTGAAGCCGGTTTTGCCTTAACTGGTTTTCCTCAAGCGCCAAATACACATATTTTGTGACGTCACCATGTGGTGACTGCGCATGCCATAATCGTTTGAGCAGCAGAATTGAGCACAGTGCCGGCACAGTGGGTCGAGGCGGGGTATTACTTAGACACGTAACCTTTACGGCATGACTTGATGTTGGTTCAGTGGTTTGGACTGCGCATTGGACATCAAAAAATTATAAAAAAAATTATGGAAGATATTGTTTTCGAGGGTTAAGATTTCGTGCTTATTTCTGGCAAGGAATAGAAACTTGTAAGAAGTCATCTTTAGTTTTGCGGGAGCTTAAAACGCGCTTATTATCAAATCTTATATCAACGCTTCAAAACCTTCAATTAAATTTGGGTGAATATTGCGGTTAAATCGCCTGTTCACAAAAGCATAGGGACAGCACAAGATCTATCGGGTCTATGATACAATCTCTGACCGTATTTATAGAGTTACGACAACGAAACGGCTATAACTATGGATAAGGGTACTGATACTTATGCAAGAAACCGGTTTAGAGTTGAATGTCTTTCTGATAAGTTTCTATAAAAGCTTTGGAGAAGCAGAGGAAGACCTCCACTCCGTTGGAAAGACCAGGTGGCGAAAGACCGGGCTTCGCTTGGAATTTCCAATTAACGCCACCTTGCTAAAAGAAGAAATGACTCGCGCGCTGTTGCTAACTCGGTTATAATCGCGTAAGCGGTGTCTACGCCTTATAGCCAAACTCTATAAGTCGCTCATAATTCCCGTCCTGCTATATGGTGCAGAGGCTTGGACGATAACAACAACCGATGAGTCGACGTTGCGAGTTTTCGAGAGAAAAGTTCTGCGAAAGATTTATGGTTCTTTGCGCGTTGGCCACGGCGAATATCGCATTCGATGGAACGATGAGCTGTACGAGATATACGACGACATTGACATAGTTCAGCGAATTAAAAGACAGCAGCTACGCTGGCTAGGTCATGTTGTCCGGATGGATGAAAACACTCCAGCTCTGAAAGTATTCGACGCAGTACCCGCCGCGGGAAGCAGAGGAAGAGGAAAACCTCCACTCCGTTGGAAGGACCAAGTGGAGAGGGACCTGGCTTCGCTTGGAATATCCAATTGGTGCCACGTAGCGAAGAGAAAAAACGACTGGCGCGCTGTTGTTGACTCGGCTATAATCGCAGCGGTATCTACGCCAGTAAAGAAGAAGAAGGTGTCTACGCCAGTAAAGAAGAAGAATGTGAAAGTAGCTTCGGCATGTCTTTAAACGAAGCTTCTCTAAAAACACTTGGACTGACGCAAAAGTGAATCATGGCCACATTCGAGGTAGAAAAGGGGTTTATAATTGAAGCGGAATCAAGAACTGTCACCAAAGCAGAATTTCACAAAGTTTTGAGTAATAAATGCTACAACAGCAGCAAAAACAAATTTCGTGTTTTTCGGCTGACGTCCTAAGCACCTCATAAATGACAAAGGTCGCCAATAAAGCTAAGACTTCGCCAACTCGAGCAAACTGTTAATTGATTGGCAGTAGGAACCAATACACTTCTTATATATGCAGCATATACCGTAATTGTGCGCAAGAAAACTCCACGCCGATACCACAGTGCGGTGAGAACTGTACTTGGAAAAGTATCTAAAGTCGAAACGCGACCATGCGCAAGCTGCCACACAACAATACAAACAACAAGAGAGCGTTACAGCTGCCGAACAGACTTACACATACATACACATACACACTCAACCGATTGGAATTCACAGCGAGCGATATTTAGATACTTGCCACGAAAGTCATGCAGCTACAAGAGTCACTGTATCAGCATTTTATGAGGTCGTTGAAGAAGAGTGGTTGAGGGGCTCGGTGTAAACACACACAGACTTACATACGCACATGTAGCATGCATACGAGTGATTCACAAAAATGCTCAACGAATCAGTTTATGCGCCTCCGCACTCTCTTAGCTCCGCTACCTTGCAGCTTTGGCTCAATCGATTGCTGCTAGAATACAGTGCTAGTGGACTGCTACGCTGATACACAAAGCAACAAAAAAAAAATAATAAAAACAACAGCGCTAAGCATAAGTAAACAAAATGTGTACTCCTGAGTTGAAAGAGAGAATGCAACGAGATAAGACGAAATGCGATGCGATAAAGCTGCAACGGAAGAGTGCATGTGTGTGTGTGGAGCGCTTTGGTGGCGAAAGAGGCCAAGAGTAGGCCGTTGGCAACTTGTGATAGACATACATATGTATGTACATATTCTATACTATATATATATGTATGTTTGTATAAAATAGTTGCCGAGCAACTGTCGGTGTTGTTGTTATCGTTTCGTCTTTACGCTACACATTGAGGCCGCGCTATCTGCTCTGTATACATATGTATATGTAACTATGATATATGTACTTATGTATGTATATACTGCCTCTTCGGTTTCTTTGACTCTGCCGTTTCACATTTTTGTTTTATCACAGCTCCAACGTGAACGTTCTAATTGTTTTTGCTTTCCTTTGGGGCTGTTTGTTGTGTTTTTGCCTTCTTGCTGCTGTTTGCTGTTGTTGCTATTTAGTGTGTATACTTTGAATTTCGTTGAACAGGCACAAACACGCACACACACAGGCATGAAACGTCTAATATACACATACAATGCACATCTTGAGCGCTACGTCGTCGAAACACGTCGTGCAACGTGAACAATGCCGACGAAATCGTTCATCGTTCACATATAAAATCTAGTGAAGACAACGGTGAACGGGGAGCAGCCAGTAGCGCGATAGTACACCACGTATACGAGTGCGCTGTGAACGAGTAAGGCACAGTGGTGGAGATCGTGTAACGGTTGAGGCAAGAACTTTTAAAAAATCCATAACGGCAGGCTAATGCTGCGTATTTGATGGGATCAGAAAGGCGTGCTATATTATGAGCTTGTAAACTGCGGTGAAACCAATAATGAGGAACACTACCGACATTGATTCCCAAGACAGCCGGTTCTACGCACCGGAATTGACTCGGATTTCATCCGACCAAGGGCTGTTATTTCGGCGATCTGATCCCGTTAAAAAAAAACACTGCCGACATCAATTCATCGAATGGAAGTGAAGGATTACCGAAAACGCACGGAAATTGGCACTAGGCACGAGGCAATAAGTCGCAAGACCGGTTAAAAAGCATTTGAAAAACAGCGGCTGGGAGTTCGTGCCTCAGCCGCCTGATAGTGTAGGCCTTGCTCCTGCTGACTACCATTTGTACCTGTCGATACAGAACGCACTCAATGGAATACAGTTCACATCAGAACGGAATATTAGGAACTGGTATGATTCCTTCTTGGCTGACAAGCCGGTGCTGTTCATTTGGGCTGGAATCCATAAATGCGCAGATGCGACAGTTCTTTGACAATACAACTCTACTCGTACTGAAATGTATGAACCACCCTACCAACCGTACGTAACCTCTAACAATAAATGTATACCTTGGAAGAGAGGAATATTAGATTCATAATTGAACTTTTCCAATATCTCTTGAAAAAAAGACTGCTTGAATAAGAGAGTAAATAGAATATATGGTATTGAAGTATATAGAGTGCCAAAAGGGAACAGAAAATCGATCAAAATAATGCCCTCAGAAGTCTTGTAGTATAAAAAAGCGCCAAAAGGGACGGAAAATCGATCAAAGTAATCTGAGATCTTTTTACACTAAAAAGTTTTTGAAGAAATTATCGGAATTTTTAAAATAGGTGTATCCGCATATCCACAAAACCTAGGCGATTGTTAAAGTCTATTGTCTGACTTAAGATGTAGAGAGATCTGTATTCGAATCCCGCGCCAGTAAACTTATAGAAATTGATTTTTTCGAGACATAAATAGCTGAAAGCTTCGAATATACATACAAACACCCCGATACTGCAGTCACGGGGTCGGTATAGCCGGCTCGCATGCTTGACTACCACTAGGTACTGGTACTACGTGGACTCAAATCTATCCTAGCAAAATCTATCACTGAGTTCAACCACACGCGCCCACTGTACCGCATACCTACTGACTCAAAGTTCGTGAGTATACAAATCAGTCAGCCAGAGCGAGTCAGCCATGCACATTACCGAATACATGCACGACCAGCTCAGTAGCTAACCAGCCAACGGATACATTTTTCCGACATTCAATTGGAATAATTTGTTATTTCGCAGACGGCATTCGAGGAAGACGCATGCAAGCGAGCATATAAACCGGACGAACGCAGACGAGCAGAACCGTTTTAGTGAGCGCGTGTGAATACCAGAGTTAAATGTGTGTACATACATACATATACACCAAATATAAAGTGAAGTGTACATACATATATACAACTGTATAAAAAAAAAGTGTGCAATTTACAGATAATTTATTAGCGTCAAGCAATTGCAACGCGTTTTCATAAATACTAATAAATTAGCAGCAATCACTTTGGAAATAGTGCAAAAATAACGAGTGTGAGAACAAATAAATAAAAATTAATTGCGCGTGTAGTAGTGTGAGCGCATGTATATATATGTATATACGTTGAAATTGTTGTATTTGCGTACTTATGTACTAAGAGTGACCTGCACTTTGCGACGTGCGCGCATTTGAACTATTCGAAACGGTCGCGCGCGTCGCCATATACCGCAGCAGGCGTATATAATTATATGCGCCTACAAATGACATGTACTGGTACATATGTAAGCGCATATAAGCACATGTAAAGTGCGAAAAATTTCGTGTCTATACGCTGCGCCATTTAGGAAATAAATTTTGCTAGCGTTGCTACCGCGCGAACGTGCTGCGCTGAAGCGTTTCTACGCTACTGGACGCGGCGGTCGCTCACTTCTGCGCTTTTATATACATACATACATATTTAACATTTTATATACATATGTATACTATTATGTATGTATGTATAAGTGTAAATAAGTATGTATGAACGTGCGCGCATGTTTTCTCGACGTGTTTTTGTTGTAGAGTGTTACGTCTAATTGGCGTAAAGTGTGAGTTGATAAAGCTGGCCAAGTAGTAGTAGCAATGTAAGCGCGCGGTAAGCGGCGGCGGCATTGAATCAATAATTGTAAACGCGCGCGTGCAAATCAATAGATTTTTTCCATTTCACGAGTATACATAAAAATACAACGCGCTTGTGGTAGAAGAGACAGCAAAACAAGTGAAATGAGCGGAATTTTTTTTTGCAAAGGGACTTTTTCATAAATAAAATTATAAACATAAGGCTTAGAACAGAGCGCCAGCTAAGCGCGAGTAAGCAAAATACAAATTAAAAAAAAAATAAATAAATAAATAAAACGGTAAATACTTAACGCGCCGTAACTGTTATTGTAGTGTTTGTCAGCCATGAAGTTAAGCGCAAAAAACAGGTTTTGCGCGCCGTTAAAACTAAATATTTTTTGCAATTTGCTGTGCGCTCCGCCAATTCTTTACATGCACAGTCATTTATTAATTCTTTACTTATTTTTTTTTTTTTATAGAAAAAAAACAGAAAAAGTGTTGTGTAAACAAGTATTAAGAACAAGCACCGGCCAAAAATAGCGCAGCGCTATTAAATAATCGGCAAGAAAACGAAAAAAAACGCGCCGAAGTCGGCGAAAAATAAACAAAGCGACGCGCAAATAGGCATAAACAGCAAGTGAAAAATAAAAATGGAAAATCCACAATTGCCGCGTGAGCTGCGGCTAACGAATTCGGCAAACAGCGGTTGTCAACAACAATTTTAGTGAGTTTGTGTCGCGAGCGCCAAGCGTGCGAAAAACCTCCCGATTTGCGACAAGTGTAAAGTGTATTTAACTCATCCTAAATTTTATAAAAACTGCGCTTTCAAAGGCGCTTCGAAAAATAAAAAGCAAAACGCAGTTCCTCTAACAATTAAAGCGGCATATTGTAAAGCACAGTATTGCAAGCGCCTAAACGATTTTCATATTTAAATATAAATTTTCGTATACATATAAACTACAAAAAACAACTAAAAACAGCCACAAACCAGTTGTAATGCCGAAAAAATCGCAAGCATATACGTCGACTACAGTGTTTTCTCACGTTGCAGCTGCGCGCATACTAACCGGGTGAGCTTATTGTTGCAAACAGGTCGTGCAGCAGGTTTACGCCACCGCTATATACATACAAAAGCGAAATTTGTGCAAGAAAAACGAACCAATAAACAAACGTGACATAAAAAACCAGTTGCCATTTCGTACGCCCCAGTTAAAAAGCGTGCTGCAAGTGCGCGCGCAACAACGACAACGCATAGTGCAGCAACTCACAATCTAACAGGGCCAACCAACCACCAACAACAACAAGCGCAGCACCATCACTTCTACAACGTTGCGCGCTACTCCAGCAACATGTCGCTACAAACAAAACGTCAGCATTGCTACCTATGCGATTTGCCACGCATGCCCTGGGCCATGATCAATGACTTCTCCGAGGCGGTATGCCGCGGCTGTGTCAACTATGAGGGCGCCGATCGCATCGAATTGGTGCTAGATGCCGCACGTCAAATGAAGCGTCTGCATCAGGCAGCCAAACGTAGTCATGAGAATGGCGAAGTCGTCGCACAGCAACAACAGCAAGCACAACAGCAGCAGCAGGCCGCTGTAGCGGCTGCACAAGCGCAACACCGCAGCGCTGGTGGCGCGCCTATCAATGTGGGCGTCGGCGTTGGCGTTGTGGGGCCACAGCAACAGCAGCAACATCATCACGGCTATGCGACACAGCGCATTGGACCGCCACCACCACAGGCCGCCGGTCTAATGGATTTCCCAGTGAAAATGGAGGCACACGACGCAAGCGTGCGACCAGTGCGCATCTCACATATGGCACCGCATCACATGTCAATGACAAATCGCGCTGTGGCTGCAGCCGCCGCCGCTGCAGTGGCATCAAATGTTGGCGTGGTGGGTCCAGTACCGCCAGCGTTATCGGTGAATTTAAAACGACCACCATCCGAGGATGATGATCATGCACATGTCGGTGATGGCGGTGGTGGCGGCGGCGCCGGTAACGGCCCAAATCCGATGAAGCGTAGCGCTATCGAAGATCCCAATGTACCACGTCCACCGCTGACACGCGGCGATTCATTGCCGGCCGCTGTTTCTTTTGTACCCGATAGACAAGCCGGCTTACGTGACAAACATCAACCAGTGCGCGCGCCATCTTTTGACGCGTCCTCCTTCAAGCCAGGTGGTAAGTTGACAAGAGAACGTACCTATCATGGAATTTAGTCTATATTTAAGCTCATTTGTAACATACTCATCAAAACATACATTGGCGTCTACACTCAGTTGTTGTTGTTGGTGGCTTATTTTTTTACCGAAAACGCGCATAAATGGCAATAAGTGTTGTCAGCTATCAAGTCTTTCTTCTCAATTGTCAAGTAGTGTTGTACAACTGTCATTGTAACATAAATTCATCAGCTGTTGTTCAATTATGCGTGTCAGTGTGTTTTATTATTAGTAGGGTTAGGGAGGGTTTTTGTTCTAATTTTTTGTAAAGAAAGCAAAGTTTCTAACTTTGCTGCGAAAGAACGCGTTAACTCTTAGTGGCGCCCGTATAAATACGTGCATTTTTTTGAGTATACTTTCAATTAACAGAAATTTCGTAACGATACTGTCATACGTATTACCGTTAACGCGTTATCAGCTGTTTTTATGATATCCTTTCATAATCAAACAGTTACTTCCCACTTTTCTTTAATTATTGACTTTAAGTTCGCTGTAAGAGATTGTATACTTTTACAACGTCAAACATTTCTAGGTTCTCTGTACTTTTCTAAAATATTTACCCATCACATAAACAAATTTCCGTTTCAACGCATTTAATATTTGAATAATTGATAACAAGCGGATGGTGGGTTAGCTGATAAGATTACTCTGCGCTTGATAAGAGAAAGTGCTGATAAAATAAAGCATTGATAAGACCTTGCGTTGAGATAACGCGCATGACTGATAAAAAGTGAGCGCTGAAAAACAGCTTGGAGTTTTGATAAAATTTGACAGATGACAGATGACAATTTCTAACAGCGATCTACTATACAAAGAAACAATTGCATGTAGTAGGCGAGTTATAACGGTAAAAAGTTTTTATACTTGTCAAAAGTTTCCATATTTGTCAAAATTTGACAGCTGTCAAAATCTGACAATGATATTCTGTAAAAAATTTTCTACATTTGTCAATACATGGCAATTGTTAATGTCAGACATGACTGTATAGATATTTGTACGTATACCCTTAAAAAGTAGTTGAAATGTGAAATTTTTGATTATTTGTAATTTTTGTCAGCTCATATTTGGGTTGAAATATTTGAAAATATTTTTAATTATTTGAAAATATTTTTAATTATTTGAAAATATTTTTAATTATTTGAAAATATTTTTAATTATTTGGAGTTTAAATATTAATTCAATTGTGGCTTTGATGCATAATTATTATTTCAATTCAAATAATAGCAATGCTCCAACTTTAGTTCATCGTTGAAAATCGCTATCTCTATACCACTGGTTAGCGATTCATCGAAAATCGATATCAGTAAACAAAGAGTTCGATTTTAACTACAATCTCTGCTGTATTTAATTAAGTATTTTATGAATTTTGTTGAAATCTGTTAAATATTGTACATTTCATACATTTTTACCAATTATAAAATGTGCGCTTTCCAAAAACTGTTAAAATTAACAGTTTAATACGCCAACAAGCACTTTGTAGTTGCAACAAAAACTAAAAATAATTGAAACTATATACACACTAAAAACACTAATAACACAAATACATATATGCATGTACATACATACGTATTTATATGTAACGCCAATTATGTATGTACACCTGCCACCTCGCCCACCACCCACTGCTAGGCTGGGTTGGGTGCTACTACGCAATCGGCCTGTCGCGTCAGTTTCGTGTGTATCTACAATGGAAAATTCTTCTAGTTTGCTTTTTATTTTTGTTTTTGTACGTTTTCATGCCAATTTCGACTTTTTACTTTCTTTCTGTATCTATGCTATATGACATATACATACATAGAAGATATATACGCGCGGCGTGTATGTCTGCCAGGTCGTGTTTATTTATGTAGTGGCGTGTGGTGGATAGTGCAAGAATTCAGTTGTGTATAACAGTGTTGTGTTTTTTTTTAACTTCTTATTGCCTTTTCTTGAACGTGGTGGGTCAGTTGTGATGCGTCGCTACACACAACAACGCAGTGACTTGTTTTGTATAATATACTTTGGGGTTGCTTGCGCGTGTCACAAGAGGGTGGTGGTGGTGGTGGCAGCAGTACGAGCTTTGCCTTTGTCACTACACAATTATAACGAGGTTACCCCCAAACAGCATGTTGTGTATCTACACTCACGAGATATCGACATTGCGTCTGCGTTGTCAGCAGTGCAGGCCAGAGAAATGGTTGCCAAGCGAGCGCGAGCAATTGGCAAAACGTGCAATTGGCAAATGGCCCAGGGCAGTTAGGTGTAGAGAAAAAATAATACGTATATACATATATAGTATATATATACAAAAAACATTATATACTTGTGTCGGTATATAGGCGCGCATGCAACCATGCATGCAGGCATGACTTTAAACTTGCAACAATATGTTTGTATGATGTCCAGCTTGCTTATATACATATGTACATACATACATATATAAACATGCTAATGTATTTGTATATATAAATGCATGTAGCTATGTGCTGTTACGGTGCATTCGCTTTTGCTGACTTTTGCGTCGAAAGTGTCATGCGCAGCAACGTGCTCCAATGCAATTGCCTCCAAACATGCAACAAAGCGCCATAACTGCAACAACAAACCGCATATAATTCATAAAACGGCAGTGCGCTTGTATCGCATATACTATACGCGACATGCGCAACGTTACGTACAAAGCATATGCTGTGCACGCCAGCTTCCTCATCGACCTCGTCATTTCCTCATGCTCATCATATGCGCCTCTCAACGTCATCATCATCATTATTAGTGTGCTACGCAACGTCAACATCGCCTGATACACGGCAACTAACGGCACACATACATACATACCACACACAAATATATATTTTTGTTCTACCGCCTCACTTTTGCGCTCGATTTTCTTTCACGAATTCGCATATGTTTCGTTTCGCTGGCATATCGCCAATGTATCGTGCAAAATTTCGTCCTCAGCGTCGTTAAATATATTTGTATATATTTTTATATTCATTATATATCTCGTCTACAACTGCATATAGTTAAATTTGTATATCCGCTTGTCGCGCTTGCCGCTCCGCACGCTAAATGTGCGCCCTTGCAGCGCTCAAACGGATTACACATTCGTTTTTGTTTTCATTTGCTGTTCTTCGATGCGTATTTTTATGCTTTTTCTACGCTATTTAGCATACACTTAGCTTCAGCTAAAGTGGTGTCGCTGCTTTTGCACGACTTTACGATATATCTACTATATACATACATACATATCTACGCGAAATGTATACTAAGAACATTTTCGTCGTCTTCGTCGTTGTCGTCGTTGTCGTCGTCATTAAACTTGTTTTCATTCGACAATGAGCACGAGAATGACAACAGCATACGCGACGAACGACTTCGGTGGCAACAACAATACGACCTGCGACAGCGTTAAAAAATGACAACAGCAAACGCGTACAAGCGCGTCGCCGTAGCACGCAATGTCGACGACATACATAGACGTAACGCGCCTGCTTTGTGCCAATCTCAACTATACTAGAAGTCTAATCTATACTAGAAGTCATGCTGCGCGTATAACCGTGTATAAATAATGTATTATGTAGCGTGTGTGCCTACATTACGTTCTGGTATTTCGTAAGTTGTCAGCGCGCTCAAAGCAGCTAGCAGCCGGCCCATACAGCCGTAATATGCGCTAATAAAAAATTAGCTGCTGCTAAGCGCGCCAGCATAGGTCTTCAAATACACCGCAAGTCTGCTGCTGTGACGCGTTTTGTGTCGGCAGCGGCAGCGGTGCAGCGCGCAAAACCGGCTAACTAACTGGTTGCTGTTTGCCTTGCTGACTACAACTAAGTGGCACGCTGTCTAACTGGTTATCAGGCTGACTAAGTACCCAGTTAAGTCACTACACAGCCTTCACATACACTTGGCTTATGCACTTAGTTGACTTTACAAGTACACGCTGTGCACAACTGACCTGTCTAACCGCTTTGGCTTGACTTGCTCGGCATCATTGGCAGGGTAGAACATCTGCGCACAAGTTGTGGCTCGGCGTTGCAGTTGTTTAGCAATAAAGTGGTTGCATGGCTATGAGAGATATTGATTGAATTAGTGGCATAAGCTTCATTAATTTGGTTCTAAATGTCACGTTAAAGCAATTTTCATTCAAACTACTCCGTAATTCTCAGCCGGGTTATGGGTATTTTCTTTGAGCAATATTGATTAAAATAGTAGCAGAAAATGTAATAATTTGTGCTTAAATGTTAATTAAAATAATTTTTTATTCACACTTTTCCATAATTCTCAGTAGGTTTATAAGTAGTTTTAGAAAATGGCAGAAAATGTAATAATTTGTGCTTAAATGTTAATTAAAATAATTTTTCATTCACACTTTTCCATAATTCTCACTAGGTTTATAAGTATTTTTCTATATTTCAAAAACAATTTTTTTTATAAGAGTGTACAGCTGCTGGCGTATGCCGATGATATTGATATCATCGGCCTCAACACCCGCGCCGTTAGTTCTGCTTTCTCTAGACTGAACAAGGAAGCAATGCAAATGGGTCTGGCAGTGAACGAGGGCAAGAGGAAATATCTCCTGTCATCAAACAAACAGTCGTCGCACTCGCGACTTGGCTCCCACGTCACTGTTGACAATCATAACTTTGAAGTTGTAGATAATTTCGTCTATCTAGGAACCAGCATTAACACCACCAACAATGTCAGCCTGGAAATCCAACGCAGGATTACTCTTGCCAACAGGTGCTACTTCGGACTGAGTAGGCAATTGAAAAGTAAAGTCCTCTCTCGACGAACAAAAACCAAACTCTATAAGTCGCTCATAATTCCCGTCCTGCTATATGGTGCAGAGGCTTGGACGATGACAACAACCGATGAGTCGACGTTGCGAGTTTTCGAGAGAAAAGTTCTGCGAAAGATTTATGGTCCTTTGCGCGTTGGCCACGGCGAATATCGCATTCGATGGAATGATGAGCTGTACAAGATGTACGACGACATTGACATAGTTCAGCGAATTAAAAGACAGCGGCTACGCTGGCTAGGTCATGTTGTCCGGATGGATGAAAACACTCCAGCTCTGAAAGTATTCGACGCAGTACCCGCCGCGGGAAGCAGAGGAAGAGGAAGACCTCCACTCCGTTGGAAGGACCTGGCTTCGCTTGGAATATCCAATTGCGCCACGTAGCGAAGAGAAGAAACGACTGGCGCGCTGTTGTTGACTCGGCTATAATCGCGTAAGCGGTGTCTACGCCAGTAAAGAAGAATTTTTTTTTTTGGTTTTGTAATATTTTAGTTTAAACGCGTACTCTTATCAATTGCCGTTAGAAATTTCAAAATTTTGGCGAAGCCACTTCTATAACCTTATTACACGTTTACACAGTGCAATTAGTTGAGGCAATTTATTGTCAGTAAAAACTAATTGTACTGTCAATATCAGACGACGATAAGATTAAACGGCCATACAAACTAACCAATCAAAATCAAGTTCTTCCATAGAGAACTCATAAACTTTTGTCATCTTACATGACACTCATGTTATTATATATTTATTTTTTTTTTTTTTGTGTTTATTGCTCACTTTTTAAAAAATGTTACTTAATTTTTGTGCTAATCATCACAAGCATTTGTTCCCCCACTTGTCATTACAATTTCACAACCGCCATTTATTTAGCAACACAACACAAAACCCAGCTTATTATCACTCGCGCTCTAAAGACACACACGCACACCGACAAAAATTGATTTACTCATTTCAATGAGCTAATCAAGCGTTTTATTGATCATAATTTTGCTAAGTATACAAATAATTTCCTTTGAATTGTTGACGCGTAGCCCGCGATTTCCCTTGAATTGCATATTTTTAAATATACATTTGTATATAAAGTTGGTAGTGTGTGTATAATTTACACAAATAAATCACTGTGCAAATTACTGATAAAGTTTGAACGCTCATAGAAGCATCAATTGTTGTGGGATTTATAAATAATTTGAATGATAGCGTTTATTGTGAATAAAAGAGGAGGGCGTACTGCAAATTCATCGATTTCGATGAATGTTTGGTGCATAAGTTTTTAGTTGAGTAGTCACTACTCAGTGTAGACGTCATATTATAGGTGGTAGTGAGAGCACCTTGTAAGATTAGTGTCAAAATGCATGCACTGACAGTTGTGTACTGAAAAGCATTAAGCTGTGTTCACATTGAGCACTTGGACACAATGCTTAAACATCATTTTAAGCTTAGGCAACATTTTATGGGCTGGAATTGTATAGAAATATAACTATATACCATTTATAGGGGCTGCTGCTATATTTACAAATACTTTTAATGTATTTTACAATAAAAAAAAAATTATTTTGCTTTAAACTATTAACTTTTTTTGTTAGCGCTTGTACTAGCACTAGCTGCAAAATTCTAATATTCGTTGTGTATTGCTAAGCAGCATCATTTCCAGTTTCTTTAGTAAATAAATTTGGCCTTCCAAGCACACAGCTTGTGGACCTTGACACCATAGATTTAGCTGAACAAAATGCCGTGTGGACTAAGAACTAAGCTGAGTATATATAAACAATAGCTTGCATTGAAAATAAACTATATTTGCACGATAATCAAACGAAAATGAAGTAAAAAGAAAACAAAACAGCGCATACATTACGATCAAAACAATACAAGCTGTGTGAACTGTCAATTTTGACATTATGCAAAACAAACTTTCCGCTAACTTATTGGCTGTGTAGACAAACGATATTGCAATGTCATGAAAAAATTATTTAACAAAAAATAATGACATTTTCCCCCCTCCAAATTGTGTGTAAACAAATTCTTGAATTCAAAAAAAATTTTACACTCAAAGAATTTCTTCCATAAATTGTGAAATTTCTCAGTTCAATTGTCAACGTCAGCACACAATTGTCAAGCGCGTTGACAGACATGACAGCGCGCTATTTTTAACTCGCATTTAAATGCGCCTATAATGAAGCAACAAAATGCAATGACGAATTGTGGAAAACAAGTGAGCAATAAGAGCGCGCTTATCTGCTGCTGATTAGACTATCTGTGACATATGAGCGCAAGTAGACGAGTATGAAGGCTGCAAACGCAGCAGTTACACATCACACATATACATATGTATGTATATATGTATGTGTCATGTATGCCTACAAGCGCTATCAATTGTCAACAGCTGTATGTGTTTGTTTTGACATGGCGTAAGCGTTATGGGGCCGCGCGTTATCAGCGCTTGAAGGCAAAAGCAGAAAACAATGTATGTATGTATGTGTGGAAACTGTAGTGCATGCGTGGCCGGCAGCGTTGCTACAGTTAACGTAACTGGCGTATGGCATTATTATAGGTTCTACTATGCAATTGATTCATACATTTTGACGCAGCGCACAATCGACGCGCTTTGTGTGGCATTAACTGTCATGCTACGAAATGCAACCAAATGCGCTGCGTCAATTGAGTCAGCTGCCTAATCAATGCACTGCTTTTAATTCCACGCCTGCTAATCGCCTCGCGTTACGCCTCAACGCATGCATCAGCGCTTCAAATGCGGCGTAAAACGGTCAAATTATAGCAACAAAGCAACTGCACTGTGCGCGCGTGCGTGTGCGTAGTGGGCGCATACATACGCGCAACGCTGATAAGTGAACGCGTTCATTTTAACGTAAACAGCTGCGATAAGCGCGGCATAAAACAGTATTATAATTAAAGAAAGCATACTTTTCGTTGAAATTTTAAGCCAGCAAGGTTGCTATTGCCTGCAGCTGCTGCTTCCGCCTCAATTATATTTATTGCTTGGGTTTTTTTTTGTACTTTTTTTGAGTTCATAGAAAATACATACATATGTAAGCGTAAACATGCGAAGAAGTTATCTTATCGTTGGCAATGCAGAGACAAAGGCGCTGCTCGCATTTCGCCTGATAAGCCGCCAGCCGGCAGCGTGTTATCAGCTAGGCAATTAACCAAGAAATAAGTAAACGGCATATTTCGCGACGCGTTTGCGGGCGAACATACTCGAAATGTGTAATATTTGTTTATTTTCGGATTTTCTTACGACACGACACGCTGATAAGCGCGAAGTGGGCAAATACACACACACACACACACTTGCATATTTATGCATGTGTAAGTTTATCTTATCGCACGCGTTTTATAGCCGACAGCCAGCTTTTCCCATTATTTTAAACAAATAAATTTTGTATGCAGGAGATAATTAACTTTTTTACAATAAAAAAAATTAAAATTAAAAAGAAAAAGAAAAATAGAAATAGTCTTTTAAAAGAAATAAGTAAAAAAATTAAATATAATTTTTTTAAAAATTAAAATTAATTAAAAGAAAATAATAAAAATAATTAACTTTTTTACAATAAAAAAAATTAAAATAAAAAAGAAACAAAAAAATAGAAATAGTCTTTTAAAAGAAATAAGTAAAAAAATTAAATATAATTTTTTTTAAAAATTAAATTTAATTAAAAAAATAAAATTAATTAAAAAAAAATTAAAATTAATTAAAAAAATTAAAATTAATTTACAAAAATTAAATAGGTATGTATAATTTTTTTTAATTAAAATTAATAAAAAAAAATAAAGTTAGTTAAAAAACAAAATTAAAATTAATTGTAAAAAATTAAATTTCTTTACTAAAAAATTGCAATTAAAATTAAAAAAATATGTTTTTAAAAAAAAATAAGTAAAATGCAAAATTGTACTAAAACTTGTTAAATAAATTTTAATTATAATTTAAACAGAATTCATAAAAATTTAAATTACTCAGAAAAAGTAACGAAAATTGTCCTGTTTTTTAATATGTTTTTTTTTATTGACAATTAATTGCAAAAAATTAATAAAACAAGATTAAGTAATAAAATTTAGTAAAATAGAAAAAATTAAATCTGTTTAAGATTAAAAAAAATTAAGAATAATTAAATAAATAAATTTTAATAAAGTAAAAAAATATTAAAATTAAAGTAAAAATAAAATAAAATAAAAAAGTTTCAAAAATTATGAAAAATTAAAAAAGAAATCAAAAACAATTGATATTAAAAAAATTAAAAAGAAAGATAAAAATAAATATTAAGAAAATTAAGAAAAATTAAATCCTATCAAAAAATAAATTAAATAATAAAACAAAAAAATTAAATCTAATTAAGATTAAAAAAAATTTAAGAATAATTAAATAAATAAATTTCAATAAAGTAAAAAAATATTAAAATTAAAGTAAAAATAAAATAAAATAAAAAAAGTTAAAAAAACCCTGAAAAATTAAAAAAAAAGTTAAAAACCATTGAAATTAAGAAAATTAAAAAAGAGAAAAATAATTATTAAGAAAATTAAAAAAGAGAAAAACAAATATTAAGAAATTAAAAAAAAAATTAAATCTTATCAAAAAATAAATTAAATTAAATTTCTATCCAAACCCCTACATATTTTTATCAGCACACTTTTATTCCACACTGTTGTTATTACTTTGCCCGTTATCGCCAATTTTAGCAGAAATTTTTAGCTCAAGTTGCGAGTTTTTGCAATTTTTATCAATTATTATTTATTTTACTGAGATGATTAAACATATTCTACATTTTTATCAGCTACTTATCAGCGTTATTTTTGCTGGAATTTCTTATCAGCCAAGCGCTTATCGGAACTTGGCGAAAATCATGAGTAAATATTTACAGAGAAATATGGCAAATAAGAAAAAAAAATGTACGCATTTTATAGCAGCTTTTACAATTAAAGATTTTTTTAATCGTTATGTAAAATATTTTAGCAACTAGTGGCCTTGTAAACCTTTTTTTTGATTAATTAAAAGCAGGAGTTTTTTGGGGCATGTGGCGTAACGCGTGGTGAGTTTATACAGATTGCAAAAAATATGCTGCAAAATACATATCACAGAGCGTAATTGCATGTGATTACTTTGAGTTACTGATATATTATTTAGTAGGCCATAGGATTAAAACTTATCGATTTATCGGTTAAATGTCATTTGGTGGGATTTTTTGTTAGTTTGTCATAAGAAATATGACGCAGAGCAGCGCAAATCGTTATCGAATTTGATTACTTGCATTTATCGTTACATTTTTCGGTTGATTTATAGCCTTTCTGAAATTTATCGATATATCGATAAACGAAATTTTGCTCTTTAAGAGGCGCAAATGCGAAAAATATGTTGAAACCCGTTATGCAACAGTTAACGAGTTTGCATAAACCTAACGGAGGTATTTTTCGGAGAGATATTTTGTTGTAAAAAAATTTAAATTTTTTAATATTGATATACAAGCGTGAATTCTTAAACAATTATGGAAATAACAATGAAATTATTCACAATAACAGTGGATTTTATTACAACCGACATTTCGTAAATATTCTAATGGTTGGAAATCGATATTTTTATAAGTAACGGTATTTATTTTACAACAGCTGACATTAACTGATAAATATATCTTAAATCTTTCGTTAAAAAAATTGGTTTTTAAAACTGCTTATTTCTAATAGTTTTCTTCTTAAAAGCTCAGCTGTGATACTTATCGATAAAAATTAAAAGAAGTCTTATTTAAAGAAATAAATAAAATTGGTTATCAAAAGTGGTTATTCTTAATATTTAGCTATTCAACGCCTCAAAATTCGTAGCTAATTTGACATATCCGCAAATTTTATAATCTAAATCAATCAGTGATTCCCTTACTTAGCCTTACACAAATTTTTATTGCTTGGAAAATCTTAGCAATATTTACTTTCAGTTAAGAACCAACAAATTTATAGGTTAGAATTCGGTTAATTTTCGACAAACAACATCAAACATGCCAACTGTAAGTGCGCTGATAAGCTTGCTTCCGCTCTTGGCATTGCGGTTCCACCCCCATTTATTTGGAAGTGTTTTAATTAAATGGCGTTTAATCACAAACGACCTTAGCACATTTGAAAATTTTTTATGAAGGTCATTAAAAATCATTAATTGTGTCTGAAAAAATCAAGGTTGTGTTTCTATCAGATCATGTGCGACAGTTAAGTGAGAGTCTATAAGTCTGAGTGACCTCAGTTAATGTGAGTACAAATAAAATTACGGAAAAAACCCAACATTTTGAAAGGAAAAAATGTGGTTAACCGACTAATAGCGATACTAAAAGCTTCAAAAAGCAAATTTCTCCACTTATATAGAATGAGGTAGATGTGTGGGCATTCTAAGAAATTCAGTTATACCACGCCACACCCTAAACGTGAAAATATTTGTAAAAAAATCGGCTTTTTACGTTCATCAATATGTTATCTAATCTTGAAACATGCACACAAATTCGCCTAATCTTATCGCAAGTTATCGGTGAAATTTCAGTTAAGTTATGATAGCTGCTAACTAGCAAGTCCAACAATTTGTTGACGTAGGTATATTTATGAATTGTTAATTTTTCATATAAAAAAAATGTATGCAATTGAAATAAAGCGCAGAGTTGCTTATCGGATCAGATCAGATCAGATAGGAGTAAGCTGAGATTATCGATATTTTTGGGAGTGACTTGCAGCTTATTAAATAATTTTATGGCATAGAAAGCTATGAGGAAATGCAAGTCACTTCGAAATTTGTACAAGAGTTTATAATAAATAATATAAATAATGTTGCAAAGGAAAGTGATAACCAAACACACAGCTTTTAGCGATAGCAAAACAAATTAATAATCGAAATTAATCGATTGCCGTAACTGGAAACGCCCACAAAAATAACCTCAACAAAACAGTACAAACAACAAACATTTGAAAAATCGAACTTAATCGATTTCCCCAATTTGAAACGTCGAAAACAAAGCAATAGAAAAACAATACAAGCTTATAGCACTGTTTTAATCGATTAATAATCGATATCTACATATTACAGTAACTCCAACGTTCACAGCATAGCAAAAACCAAACACACAAGCTTAAAGCGATATCGATATACACTGAGTAATCGAAATTAATCGATTACTGCAACTGAAAACGCCCACAAAAATAGCCTTAACAAAACAGTACAAACAACAAACATTTGAAAAATCGAAAATAATCGATTTCACCAATTTGAAACATCGAAAACAAAGCAATAGAAAAATAATACAAGCTTATAGCACTGTTTTAATCGATTAATAATCGATATCTACATATTACAGTAACTCAAACGTTCACAGCATAGCAAAAACCAAACACACAAGCTTAAAGCGATATCGATATACACTGAGTAATCGAAATTAATCGATTGCAGCAATTTTAGACACCCGCAGCAAAGCGATAAACCTTATGCGTTGGTGAAACCGTTAAATAATCGAAGTTAATCGATACCTGCAAGCTTATAGCGCTGTCAAAACAAATTGAATAATCGATAATTATTGCTTGCAGTAACATCACTTGCTAACGGCGTAAATTAAGCACAAATATTGACTGTTTATGCGCTTAACTACGCAAATTTTCGCCAAAAATTTATAAAATGTCAATAAAAAATAAATCTTTTTTAACATAATTTAATATTATCTATATGAAAATAATTAATTGCTTTTATCATAAGGCTTAAGTGCGCTTAGCAGTGATAATATATCATTTTTGCTGAGATAAAAATTGCCGTGTTGCTTAGCTGCTAGCCGCCATTTGGCATACTGTGAAGAATAGTGACCATGACCTGATTAGATTTTGCGTTCCACTGCCAGCAGAATTTTTTATGATTTTACACGCGCACGAGCGTGTGACGAAAGCGAGTGGGTTTATGGATTATTTAAGAAGATTTTAGTGTGTTTTTGATTTTTTTTTTTAATTTTTTGATTTTTATTTATTTGTTGATTTTTATTTATTTTTTTATTTTTATTTATTTTTTGATTTTTATTTATTTTTTTGATTTTTTATTTATTTTTTGATTTTTATTTATTTTTTGATTTTTATTTATTTTTTGATTTTTATTTATTTTTTGATTTTTATTTTTTTTTTGATTTTTATTTATTTTTTGATTTTTTTTTTCGGCAACGGAAGACAAAAGCAAAATTTTTTTCACAGCTGAAAGCAGAGTAAAAATGTTTTTTTTTTATTTTTTATTTTTTATTTTTTTTTTTTTAATTTAATAAGCAAGCAGATTATAAACAATCTCTATCTGCACTTATTGTCAACTTGACAGCTATCTCCTAAATTAAACGTGCAGCTGATTAGCACGTAGAAAGTGTCTGCTGCCGCGCGTTTAAAAATAAATTAAAAAAAAAAATTGCAAAAATTGCGTTATCAAAATCAGGGTTGTAATTCAGCGCTGTTGCAATGCCTATGCGCAACAAGCATATGTATAAATTTGGTTTCCAACAACCGTTTATAACTTATTTTACTATTTCTATACGCGGCAGGCGTCTGAGCGCGCTGATTTATTTCGTTGCTGTTGAAAATTTGCAACGTTTTTCTCTAGTTGCGCTCGCGCATTTTTAATGAAATTTTATTGATTTTGTGCATGCCAGTCGCATTGCCAACGTCGACAGCAACGCCGTCGGCAAGCGCGCTGTGAGCGTGTCAATTTGTATGTTGGCGTGCGGCATGCTAGCATTTGTGTGACTTGAATTTTCTACTATGCGCGCACACGCGTCGCGTTTTTCTTCAACAAAACTAGCAGCAAGCACGCGAGGCGGCACATAAGGTACACCCTGTATCTAAAAACTATATATAAAAATAAAAAAAATATATATATAATTATGTATATGTGCGCCTGCGGCTACTACACGTGTGTATTTATAAATTTGTGCGTGCTTGCGCTCGTCAATTAAAAACAGCGAACGAAAAAAAGTCATGCAACATTTGCACAATTAGCATTATAAACAAAATAGCTGCTATAAATACGAAACACGAATGCGCGTCGTTGTTGAATTTTAAACATGCCAACACCGCACACACATATGGCAACCATACGCACGCATTGCCAGGCAGCCTCACGTTTCATATACTCCGCAACGCCGCGCACGCTAACGCAAGCGTCGAAATTGCCAACTGCTAAGCTAAACATTTACATTTCGATATTTTCGATTTTGGTTTTTTTTTTTATCTTTTTAAAATTTTTCACTCTCTTACAACGCATGCGAAATGCATTAATATGCAGTGTGCGCGCGGAATGCCATTCAAAAACATCGAGGAAAATGCTTTACACATCCAGGTCTAATAAATGCAATTACGCTTGTGTATATGTTTCTGCGGAGGCAGTGCAAATTTTGCTCAATGACTGTAAAAAACTAGTCGCATGACAACTAGTCCGCCGCTCAGTCTGCACAGTGCCTAATTAGCGCACGAAAATATGTTTTTGAGCATTTTACAACGATTTTCAGCCATAACTTTTCGACCCCTTGAAACTATAACCAAACCATAAGGCCTAATACCATGTTCAGACCGAAAATTTAAAAGATTAGATTACATTTAATCATTTCATAACCCAAAAGTGTGCTCACTGCCGTTAGAAAGATCAAAAAACAGCTGTTATTGTCATTCCTGAAGTCACATCTTATCAAAAGAAAAGATTGTCATATAGTATTTTGAAATAAAAGCCGTCTTTTTTCAAATATTTTCCATATAATAGAAATAATAAATGCATTTTTTCATTTGTTAAGTCGATTTTCAGGTGAAATTAGATTCATTGCTTTACAAAAAATTTGTTTCTTTACATTTTTTTCCCTTCGTAGTGTCTAAATCAGCTGTGATAATGTAACAGATTTCCAGTGCTGCCAAGTAGTTTGCGCAAAATCAGAGTCGCACAGAGTGATTTAGCGTGGATCAGTTTCAAATCATTTCAATGAAGTGATTTGGAACTGTCATTTTTGTATGGCGAAATCTTGATAAATTTTTAAGATTAGTGGGATAATCCATTCAACAGCCGAAATCGTGCGATTAAGTGGAAAAACTATATGTGACCTGGTCTACGAAAAGGAAGCTAACGTGCGAAAAAAAAATTAAAAAAAAAAAAATTAAAAAAAAAATAAAAAAAAAAAATTTAAAAAAAAATTAAAAAAAAAAAAATTAAAAAAAAATTAAAAAAAATTTTTTGACACCTAAGCCCCCTTTCCGTAGACCAGGTCACATATATTATAATTTTGAACGTATTCACAACAGCCTTCTAAAATCCCAGCCAAAAATAAGGCTTGCATATGGCATGACAAAATGCTTGAGAAGAACTATGATTTTAGAGGAAGTATGAACACCGCTTTTCTTTTCAAAAGAATACCGAATAAAATTTTGGAAACTTAAAAAAGTTTATAGAAACTTCTATCAAACTTCAAGAAGCAGAAAGCTGATGTTTTGGACTAGTACTCGTACCAACAAGTACTACAACGCCTGCTTGCTCCGTATTCCTCACTATATGTCACTTACGGCAACATTTTAGCGTACTCATCACGTACGCGTCCTCAAGTGCCCGTTTGTACCTTAGGTATTGTCCGCAGAGCAAATCACCACCCGCTCAACAACACTGTCAATAATACATTTGATTAAGCGATGACAGTTTGGCTACATAACGGCCGGTATAACGTGATTGCCTTTGTACGCGACATGCGCGCAGTCGTGACTCTCGGTTTTATTACGCATACGTGACGAAGTAAACTTTGCAGTAGTACCTTTCAGTGCTGGGCTGTTTGTGGCGCGGTAGTGCTTTTTTTATGAACGCTGTAAAGTAGACGATTGTTGCTTTAGTAGATTAGAATGTATACGCCTGCAGAATCTGGATGAAGTCTCAAATATTGTTAGAAGCTTTACGGTCGTTATGGAATACACTGCGTTCATAACTGTAGTTCGCATTTGCAGTGCACGAAATGTGTGGAAAGTAAAATTTTAGAGCTTATATGACTATAACGGTGTTTATTGCGTTTTCAGCATTCAAGTTGTCTGGAGTTGAGTGACTATAACAGTGCTTATTGCTTTTGTAGCGAGCAATGAAAATGCCAAAACCTTTCCTTTTACTATAACCAATTGGTCCGGGGGGTGGGCGGTATCAAAAAAGCTTCGTATAACCTTCAAAAACGTTTGCTTATGCGTCTTAAAGCTCTTGAGACCACATTTATTTGTCAGCTGGGTTCAATGACTTCTGTTGTACCCTAGTAAGATCTTCTCCCTTGGTTACAAAATCCATTCGAGCCATTACCGCGCTGCGCCGCACACATTAACTACCTTACTTGGCGCGCTGCACACCCTTATTGGCATTGAATTTGAGGATTACATTTGAATAATGTCTTCGGTTTGGCCGCAGGCACCGCGTACATACATATATTTGAATCTAATTATAATTTCAAATCCCAAATTGCGCCTTCTGCGTCCATTATTATTGCCGCCATGGTAAGCCATTCAACCTTCAAGGTTTTCTTAGGGCAAATTATGAATTCCGCAAGCGACTTTTGTGCAGCACGTTTACAAATTTACGAGCATATGCTACGTCGTTGCTACTTCGTCAATCCTTCAATTTTGTAAGCCATACGCGTCTTTGGTGTTGTATGTGTCTTTTACATATGCTGGTCATGACTGCGTAGCCATCAGCAATAAGCTCAAGAAGTTTTTTCCTTCTTTCTTCTTTTTTTCCTATTATTTGTCTTCACATTGTACTAAGCACTTCCACAGCATTTGAGTTCAGTTCCGGTGCTCAGTGGCGGTAGGCAGGAATACTTTTGTGTGCGCATATGTGGCAAGTCGCCATACAGATTGGCGTTGGTCCCAATGTAGCGCTTCTTAAACACGTTGTCCGCATATTAAACGTGCATGGATTTGCGTGCTTTTTCGATTGTTGGTCGAGTTGAGTTCAACAGGAATGCTTTTCTGATATTTTGTGCCGAGTCTGCATAGGTCGCTGCCGCAAAAGAAGCTTCGGAATCATTAAGATCCCTTTTGGGATGACTTAATAATTTTTTACTAATTGCACACTGGAACTGAAGACATGAATGAGGGTTTTCCACAATTTCAGGCCTTTTGTATTTGCGCCGTTTTCAGTTCATTGGCTAGTTCGCACAATACCGATCTCATCGCGGTTGTTTTTGGTTCGCCTCGACTGCTTTTCCTTATAAAATGTTCACTTTTTCGGAAGAACGGATAGCGGAATATTCGCCCAAATAAATTATAATGGAACACCAACAAGATCTATACAATTGGGTTTTTATCCTTGTCAACAAAACACGTATTTTAGGGATTTTTTTAAAACCGGATAATCGATTAATTGCAGAAATTAATTATTTTATAATGGTATAATAAGATTTGTATTATCCGGGTTTTATCCGTGTCAACAAAAAATTAAAATTAACCGAATTTGCCAGAATTTGCATAACCGGATAATGGCATAAATGTAATGTAATAGAATAATAAAAATATTCATACTATCCGGGTTTATCCGTGCGAACGGATAAGCCGTTTGCCGTTTCTAAGAACGAAAAATCTACTTTTCTAAATAGTTTTCTCTATAAATTGTTCTAAAACAGTGAAAATCAATTAAATTAACGGTTTTCGACTGAACCGGAGCTGTGTGCAGTAGAAACTCTATGAAAACGTTCTCGGTCATAGCTTTGGCTCGAAGGATTAAGTTGTTAGTATCTGAAGTTTTCCTTTAAGTTCCAGAAACTCCTGTTGATATCTCTGATATCCGCGCCTCCATGGAAATCACGGCCTTCATAATGTATAATCCCAGTTCCTCCAACGCCAAAAGCTCGACTGGTTTGATATTATAAGAGTTTGTCTTCTTCATAAAATGAAAATTTCCGTCAAAAGGAGTTTCTTAAAACTCCCGCAGCAGCCTTGGGGATATTTAAATCTCCCACTGTATCGTGTACAAGGTTTCTTCAAGTCCCAGAAACCTTGGTTCATATCTAACCAATATCGGAAATAGCTTATGTTGGTCTTCACGGCTGATCCGGATCTCTGTGAAGCAGCAGATCCATGAAATTCACGCCTTTCATATAATTCCAGTTCGCCCCACAGCGAAAGTTGACTTGTTGATATTTTAAGAGTTCGCTGTCGCCATGTAACAAAAATTTTCATCAAAACTTCTGAACTGAACTCCTGAAACTTCCGTTATAGCCTTCTTCTTCTTCTTTACTGGCTTTACTTCAAACGGCTGTTCTTTGGCTACCCAGAGGATACTTGGTCTAGCACCGGTAGTCTTGAGCTGTTTGAACCATATGTAAAAGAATCGTTTCTGGCCACTTCCAAGTGAATGTCAATCAGAGAACTTTCCTCAATTGTGTGAACTTCCATCCTTCTCTTAGTGATATTTAAATGTCACTGCTCAGTCTCACCTTGTAGCTTTTGGGGTATTAAAGCTGGACTGCTCAGTCTGAAACAGCTATGCCATTTGACTTGATCTGAGAATTCCTGCGAAAGCTTCACAAAATATTGTATATTTCTTCGAATCAAGTAAGTTCCAAAAATTTCTGTTTATACCGCGCAATATCAAAGATTATTTGCGCTGATTTTAATCACTGACCCAGGCATGACCCTGCCGGAACTACATGGTATTCCGTATCTCCTGGAATCTAAGTTAAATTTTCGCCGAACGCTTGTTGAGTATTAAGTGTCGCTTATTACTTTCGTCGATTTCATCCAAGAGATAACTCATTGGGAGCTTCATAATATACTATATCTCTTGAAATCCCATTTCAATCTTCAATTTTAGGAACTCCCTTTCTCCAAGTAACGACAGTTTCCAGGGTTGTACTTTCTTTGGGACTATGGTCGTACATAGCTCTGAATGATAGCTTCCTGGAATAACGCTTCTTTGGGACACTGGTCATACATAGGCCTGGATATGTTTAAGATGACCTTTTAATTCTGGAGAGTCAAGAAAGAGTGCTGTTGCCTTGCTCTACGTCTCATCATTCTGTGTGGTTTTCTTCTAATGATATCCAGAAACCGTCGAGCCAACTCAGTACCCAGTTGAACAAAGAAGTTTACAGCTTTTCAAGTGCTTCCTTTAACGAGCTTTTTCTTGAAATTTGAAATGTTCTAAGCCATCTTTCTCCGCTAAATAGTGGCACCGCACTCACACCACGTTACTCGTAACTAGTTTTCCTCAATTTCCCCACAGGGACCCCTTGCCGCAATTGGTTTGCACATGTCGTAGCGATTTTCCTCGTATGCGCGGCGGTAACTACTCGTATAATACCCACTTGAGCGACGTGATACGTTGCCGCTACTGCCTTTTAATGCCTATTGCTCATTTGTTGTCATCCGTTGTTTCTTTGCCTCATTGTCTGCTGCGCCATAGCTCGGCGTTTTCTTTTCTTTTTTTCGTTTTTGTACACGTTTGTGATAACTAAGCATAAAAAGTTGATTAACTTTTGCACGAAGTAAAAATTAACATACTGTTTGGTATGCAAGACAATACGCCGGTCGTTTGAGCGTGTTTTGCTGACTCGCATGCTGTTGTTGTTGTTGGCAGCCAAGCTTAGCCGGTTACACGCCACGACGTTTATTAAGCAGTCAGTGCGCGTACAAAAATGCCTGTGACTCGTCGTGAGTGTGTTGTGTGTGGTTGCTGGCTTATCGGTAGCGGCGCGACGCGTGGGGCGACAAATGCGGCCTAGGCGTTTGCCATTACGTTTACGCGCACATTTGTGGCGTGTCGAACCGGTTGTCGCGTACGCGCTGCCTTTGTATGTGGTGTGTTTGGAGCTACATACGTCGAACGTGTAGTTGTCCGTAGAACAGCTGAGCGGTGCGGCAGTGCGGACGCTACCTTGCCGCACGTCTTGTACGACCGGTTGCGGTTTGCTTTTTTATTTACTTCGCGCTTATTTGAATAACTTATATTTTCTATGTATACCGCCTAACTCCACGTACTGCGTGTAAACTGGTTTTTCTCACTCATTTCTCGCTCACTTCATTGCGCCTTTTTTTGCTGGCCGCAACTGGTCGCATTGTTTTGCAGTTGCTTTTACTTTATTCTCTTTTTTTTTTTTTTCTTTTCTGCATTTGTCAATGCAATGTTGTTGGTGTCGCAGGTCGCATACAAACAGCAAGCGCGCACTTGCCTTACTCGTTTTCAATGGCAACAGCGTTGCATCGGCGCTAACGCAATTTTTTGCGCTTAACGGGCTTTGTACGCGCAAATAAAGGCGCGCTCTCAATCGTGTAACAAAAAATGCAAGCGCGTTTCATTTTGCAATGTCGCTTGTTTACGCCAAATGCAAAAACTTGCGTGTCAATGCAAATTTCCGTGCAAAAAATTTAGAGCAGCAAGTCAAAAATTTATACCTCGTAATTTCAGCTTCGATTTTTTGTTTCTATGGCTGAGTGCAAAGTTCGCACTTGCTTTAAATGCTCCTCAGCAACTTCTCACGACACTCACAACTGAATGCACTCCTTTTCTATACCCTGAAAGGGAGTATCAAGATTGCCACGAAGTTTTTAACACCCGGAAAGAAACTTGTAGGCCCCATAATGTATAGGTCTTCTTCTTCTTTATTGGCATAGACGGTTATATCCGAGTAACCCGAGCAACAGCCTGCCAACCGTTTCTTCTTTTCACTATTGGCGCCAATTGGAGATTCCAAGGGTAGCCAGGTTCTTCTCCACCTGGTCTTTCCAACAGAGTGAAGGTCTCCCTCTGTTTTCCAGGAGGGTACTGCGTCGAGTACTCTCAGTGCTGTAGTGTTTTCATTCATTCGAACGACATGACCTAGCCTTTCTTAGTTCTATGTCAAAGTCGTCGTACATCGCTTATATATCGTTCCATCGACTGCGGTATTCG
This sequence comes from Bactrocera zonata, assembly GCA_037783105.1. Classification (NCBI taxonomy): domain Eukaryota; kingdom Metazoa; phylum Arthropoda; class Insecta; order Diptera; family Tephritidae; genus Bactrocera; species Bactrocera zonata. The sequence continues at coordinate 252,769 of JBAWJQ010006290.1, read as the reverse complement.
CCGTTGTCAATACTCAAAAAACTATAAATCTTTCGCAGAATCTTTTTCTCGAAAACTCTTAACGCTGATTCATCAGATTTTATCATCGTCCATGCCTCTGCAACGTATGTATATCTGGACGGGTATGAAGAGTGATTTGTAGAATTTGGTCTTTGTTCGTCAAGAGAAGACTTTACTTCTCAATTGCCTACTCAATCCGAAGTAGCACCTGTTGGCAACAGTGATTTCGCCTTGTGTTTCCAGGCTGATATTGTTGTGTCTGCTAATGCTGGTTCCATGATAGACGAAATTGTTTACGCCTTCGAAGTTATGACTGTCAACAGTGACTCGGGGCCAAGTTGCGAATGCGACGACTGTTTGTTTGATGACCCATTTGCTTCAGAAGAATCGATTTAGTGGCATCCGTCTCTCTGTCTATGCGCGAACTACTAGTTCAGTTTTGGATATATCGATCTGAAATTTTGCACACGTCCTTTGTTCCTCAAGCAGCTGCTCATTTGTCGGAGCCGCCGATATCGGACCACTATAGCCTATAGCTACCATACAAACTGAACGAAAAAATCAAGTTTTTGTCTGGAAAACACCTTTATTTGCCAAGATATCTACACGAAATTTGGTACAGATAACTATCGAGGGCAGCACTACAATCTCTCGAATAAAATGTTCAAATTGAATCACTATAGCATATAGCTGCCATACAAACTGAACAAAAAAATCAAGTTTTTGTCTCGAAAACTCCTTTATTTACCAAGATATCTGCACGAAATTTGGTACAGATGACTATCGAGGGCAGCACTACAATCTCTCGAATAAAATGTTCAAATTGAATCACTATAGCATATAGCTGCCATACAAACTGAACAAAAAAATCAAGTTTTTGTCTCGAAAACTCCTTTATTTACCAAGATATCTGCACGAAATTTGGTACAGATGACTATCGATGGCAGCACTACAATCTCTCGAATAAAATGTTCAAATTGAATCACTATAGCATATAGCTGCCATACAAACTGAACGAAAAAATCAAGTTTTTGTGTGGAAAACTCCTTTATTTGCCAAAATATCTACACGAAATTTGGTACAGATAACTATCGAGGGCAGCACTACAATCTCTCGAATAAAATGTTCAAATTGAATCACTATAGCATATAGCTGCCATACAAACTGAACAAAAAAATCAAGTTTTTGTCTCGAAAACTCCTTTATTTACCAAGATATCTGCACGAAATTTGGTACAGATGACTATCGATGGCAGCACTACAATCTCTCGAATAAAAAGTTCAAATTGAATCACTATAGCCTATAGCTGCCATACAAACTGAACGAAAAAATCAAGTTTTTGTCTCGAAAACTCCTTTATTTGCCAAGATATCTGCACGAAATTTGGTACAGATGACTATCGAGAGCAGCACTACAATCACTCGAATAAAATGTTAAAATCGAATCACTATAGCATATAGCTGCCATACAAACTGTCTATAAAAATCAAGCAATTATATTTTGATACCCTTTATGGCTTAAGATATACACCTGTGTAGGGTATTACAGCTGCGTTGCAGCCGTAAGTTAATGCTTTTGCTTGTCTTACACCTTTCCTGCATAGAAAAAACTCGCCTTGAGGCTTACTCCAGTATTTTCTTATGAATGCGTACAAACCCGTTTTTCAACATACAGCATTCTGTACTATCCCACGTTGCGCTACATACATACAGAGATACACAAATATACTAGTATGCCAGCCCCATTCACTAGCTCTACGAGCAGCACTTGAACAGCAGGCGCTTCGCAACGTAGCAGTGAATTTTGGGGTCGTTGCGTCGTCACAACGTCACGAAAATACGCGCGCTTATACATAAATACTCAGCTACACACATATACGCTTATAAAAATACGCTAGTTCACACACATAATGGCACGAAATACTTACATATATAAATATAGTATACTAAATACAAAGGCGACAAAGCTTGTTTGAAAGGCAGTCCGCCCGTTTGGGCAGGGTATGTCAGTGGATTTAGGAGGCTTGCAGCAGCGTAAATGGAATTCATTACCACTACAGCAACAGTAACAGCAACAACATAAGTGACGTATGCATATATTATGAATACATATGTTTTTGTTGTTATTGTTGTCGCTTTGTGCAAATGAATGAGTGCGACTTGCATATTCAGCAAATACTTTTGCAAGCATGTGTGTGTGAGTGTAGTGTATAGTATAAGCAATCTATTCTAAACTTATGCTATACAGTATATATATAGTACGAGTATTGTACATACATACTTACATACATATATATATATTATATTGCTAATTTCAAAGCAACACAAATTTTCAAAACACAGATGAGCACAAAAATTCCCTTATTTTCATTTTTCTTTTTTGTGAGCGGCTGACTATCGTCATTCGCAGCTGAAATTTACATAAACAAGCAGATGTTGACATGCTCCCATTAGCTGCATACTTTGTAAATACATAGATATGTATGTGGTGAGAGTGGTGATAAAGAGGAACTTCTAGTATATTTGTAATGAGCGGCTAGACCCCTTTCGAACAGTTTACTTTGCTGATAATTTGTTGAAAGTATAACATTCATATAGTGAGAATATGCGCTGGGAATTTTATCCGGAATCTTTTGTTATACAGATTAATCGAAAATCGCAATGTCCGCTAGTCCAAACGAAAAAGTCAGTTGTTCGGATAAAAGAAAAAATACGATATAGAATCGTATAAGCTGAAAATCGCAATATCCGCTAGTCGAAACGAAAAATTGTCTATTTTTAGTTGTTCGGATAAGAGCAAAATGCGATATAGAATCGTATAAACCGAAAATTACATTATCCGCTAACCTAAATGAAAAATTACCGATTTTCTATTACTCGGATAAAAGAAAAAAATGCGATATAGAATCGTATAAACCGAAAATTACATTATCCGCTAACCTAAATGAAAATTTACCGATTTTCTATTATTTGGATAAGAGAAAAAATGCGATATAGAATCGTATAAACCGAAAATTACATTATCCGCTAACCTAAATGAAAATTTACCGGTTTTCTATTATTCGGTTAAAGGAAAAAATATGATAAAGAATCGTATAAACCAAAAATTATGTTATCCGCTATCCTAAATGAAAAATTAACGTTTTTCACTTATTCGGATAGTAACCGAAATCAGAAAAAATGCGGCATAAAGTAAATTTATAAATAGAAAACGCAGAAAATTTGTTGAAATGATCTGGATAAACAGAAAATAATGTAATCCGTTGGCTCTAAACAAAAATGTCACGGTTGTCGGGTTTTTGCATAGTAACTGGATATCAACAAAAATACTGCATAAAAGAAGTATTTAAATGGCAAGCACTGATAACTTATTGAATCTAACCGGATAAAGCCAAAAATGGCCTTATCCTTTGGCTCTAAACGAAAATTTACCGATTTTCTATAAGTAATTGAATATCCGGATATTAGCAATAAAACGTATTTATATACCGGAACCTTGATAATTTGTTAAAACTACCGTGATAAACAAAAATTACCGGATTAACCGATTTTCAGTTCGAATAGTAATTTGACATTCAGATATCAGAAAAATGCAAACTTGGATAAATATTTAATTGGTTAATGCTGATAATTTGTTGAAACTATCCGGTTTAGGTTAAAATTACATTATCCGCTATTAAGAAGAAAACATTTCCGAATTTCAATTATTCTGATAATAGTTCAATATACGCATATTAGAAAGTATGCGGTGAAGGGAGGATACAGTTTGATAATAAGGAAAGTTTACCCGTTTCAGTGTTAGCTTTAAAAATCTAAAAAAAGGGTGTCAAAACCCCTTTAAAAAAAAATAAACAACTTCATGTTAACGAAATAATAACCGGATATCTGATTTCTATCCGAGTCCAAGGGAAACGATTTGTTAACCGTATTTTCGTTATCGCGGATATATGGATAATTTATTAACTTATTATTAAATCTAATTTTATTCATGTGAGGGGAAGAACGGATATCGGGATATTTGCACAAATAAATTATAATCGAATACCAACAAGATCTATACAATTGGGTTTTTATCCTTGTCAACAAAACACATATTTTAGGGATTTTTCTAAAACCGGATAATCGGTTAATTGCAGAAATTAATTATTGTATAATGGTAAAAAAGATTTATATTATCCGGGTTTTATCCGTGTCAACGAAAAATTAAAATTAATCGAATTTGCGTAATCGGATAATTGCATAAATGAAATGTAATGGAATAATAAAAATATTCATACTATCCGGGTTTATCCGTGCGAACGGATAAGTCGTTTGCAGTTTCTAAGAATGAAAAATCTGCTTTTCTAAATAGTTTTCTCTCTAAATTGTTCTAAAACAGTGAAAATCAATTAAATTAACGGTTTTCTAGCAACAATGTAAGCACATCCCTAGTTTTAATCTGGCTCTATTAGTTTTCGACCCGGAGTTCACCGGATTTCCAAATATTTGTCAAAAGATCGGCCCTTTGTGATACCAAAAACTCTTAGTTATGGACCAAGAGATCGTCAAGTAACGACATAGCGCTTTCCGCCTCACAAATTAAGCGCTGTACGTTTTATATCATGATCTCACGTCAATGTTGCAACATTGCTATAATTATAATTATATTTTTTTGTTGTACGACTGACTAGTTTTCAGGCATACATATTTTCCAACTTGAAAGTTTGTTTATTTATACACAACTTTTTCTATTTTTTTTTTGTTTAGTTTAGCAACGTTCGCATAGTGTGAAGAATTCTTATTGAAATTAACATTATAGGTTTTGTAAACAGAAATACTTTCCACACGGTGCTTGCGTTCCCCCATTGCTACGCGTTATTACTCGTGCTCATGTTTATTAAAGTGTGTTTCTGCTATAAAAGAAGAATGCGTCTGTTATAAAAAGCTATTTTTGGACCTCATTCAGCACGAAAATGAAGCTGAAGTCCATTATTTTTTCCTTGGGCCGATGTTTATGCTTATGCGTATACATATACAAACCTAAATAAATAAATATGTTCATACACATGTAGAGGCTGATGTTATTACGAGGCGCATTATGTTTACAATGTTCTACGTGTAGAACGCACGCAACCCCAATATGTATGTAAGTATGTATGTGCGTATAATTGTCTATATGAGTGAGTAGCGAGCAATTTTGCGCTCATTCATGTGCCTTTATGTATTTAAGTGTGTATTTTTATACTTCCTATCGGATTGAAGTCATTAAACTCCGCTCTTTTAGGGAATAGTATATTAGTTTATAGAAGTTTCTGCGGTATACACTATATTGAGGGAGTCAATTGACTCGAAATAACTATTTACTCGAAGGTTCCCTTGTTTTTATATACAAAAATGTTTAGGCAGGATACCCTTTTGATATAAAAAGTAATATTGAAATGTTTTTGTCGATAGTTTATCGCGGCGATCGATGAGTATAAAGTAGGGTTTAGAGTACCTATATGTTATAGAAAATAAGTTAAACGAGTTGAAAATATTTATTTTTATATCTAAATTTTTATGGGACCCTCTGTTGCTATAAAAAGCAATTACCCTGAATATCTTGCATGCGTCAAACTACACCTGTACTACAAAAAAAAAAAAAAAAAAATATGTAAAAATTATGTAAAAAATCTGTGCAGCACCTACCAAATCACTCACCATTAAACAAACGAAATTTCGAAAACAGAAATTTTTTAAACTAAATCAGCGTTAAGTTGCTGTTGTGATTTAGCTCAAAGCTTGTGACTACATGTGGCCGGTATTTTTTTTGTCATAATTATGCATTTTTATTGCAACTTGACACACTGTACAAATGCATATGTATGTATGTATGTAGCTATTTAATTCAATGAATTCAAAAAAACAAAAACAAAAAATAAATTATATTTGTTGTATTGCTGTCGTACGAATGTTATATAATTTTTTTATATTAAATGGAGTTGCCAGCCTGTGTTAATTATTTACACTATATTTTTTAATATTTAAATAAACATAATTTCATTTTAGCTATTTTTATTAATGTGAATTTGATAATAATTTTTTTAATTAACATGATTTTTCTTCACTTAATATAACATTTGTATGTATTTTTTTTCTTTATATATTTTTTTAATTTTTAATTTATATAATTTTTTTAATTTAAATATTTTTTTATTTATGTATATTTTTGTTTATAATTTTTAACAATTCCGTTTAAACCTATATTTTTTTAATTATTATTTTTTGTAAATTAAAATAACTTTTTTAATTTATTTAATTTTTCTAGTTCATATAATTTTGTTTTTAATTTAAATATGTACATACATTGTACATATACATAGCTATGCATTTTTTTATTTATATTTTCAATTAAAAAATTAAAACTTTTTAATTTATTAATTTTTTTAATTTATATAATTTTGTTTTAATAAAAATTTTTATTGTTATAATTTTGTTTTTTTAATTCATTTATTTTTTTTTAATAAATATTTTTTTTTTTTAATTTTTTTTATTTATAATTTTTGTTTATTATTTCGCCATACTTTTTAACTAACGCTTCACACATACACACGGCGCAGCAGTGTCATTAATTCTACTGGGAAATAGAAATGCATTTCTACATTGTTTATGTGTGTTAGCTGGTTAATTGTGTGTGCGCGGAATATGAAAATATTTCAAAAATTCAAAACAAACATATGTACATACATACATAAATAGCAGCCAGAACGTCAAGCATACATATTTGTCTGATTCGATTCGAATTTTATAGTTTATGTGCCGCCCATGCCACATCCGGTTGTGCCGTTAGGCAATTCGACGTCACCAGCTTTGTCATCACAACAACAACAACAACATCCACAACAAATATCACTACAACAACAGCAACAACAACAACAACTACCACCTCAATCTATAGCACCACACCAGTCAATAGCACCACCACCTCTGCCACAATTACCAACAACCGCCTGTTCAGTCACTCAATTAGCACAAAGTCCGATGGCTAATCTCATGTCTATTACAGAGACATTACCACCGGGTAGTCCAAGGAATGGACCGAGCCCACCGGGACCGCCGCCGCCGCGCACAGCATCACGCGGCAGCCAACATTCACCGAATAGTTCGGGTGAGTAATGTCCCAGTGCTAAGCGAAACTAAAACAAACAGTAAAGATAATAACTGTATTTATAGTATATTGGTCTTAGTAGTTTTGTTGTAAAATTGGTAGAACTTCTTTGGCGACCATTTTGGTTTATGTGAAACAGTGAAGTCGTAGAAAACCTTGAGATAACGGTGGAGCGTGCGTCCTGTTTGATTTCTTTCGTGGGACTTCGGCAGTTTTTGTGCAGCGTCCAACTAGAATAACTAACTTCATACCTCATACTACCTGTGCACACATTTTTACACCTAAGCACACATTCACTAACACACATATACTCATTACTACTAACTGTTTGTAACTGTACTCACTCCCGAAAACCAACCCTGATTGATGAATTCACTAAAAGTATTTTTTCTTTTTATTTCTTTTATTGCAGCCGGCTCATCGTCCGGTCGTCGTTCATCGGGTTCGCGTCACGTCTCGAGCACCACAGTCACCAGCTCGGAGGTACAATCCAGTCCAGCGAACACACCACAAGTTGGCCCGGGCAGCGGCAACAATGTGGGTGGTGGCAACGCCAACAATAACGGCGCAGTCAACGTGAGTAGCGGCAGTGGCGGTAATGCCGGTGGCAATAACGGACCACTACCGCCGGGCGCAAGCGGCGCCGACGCAAATGTCGGTGGCAACAGCAATGGTGGCGGTCCAGGCGGCAATAACAGCAATGGTCCAGCCAGTGGCGGCATGAATGCAGCAAACGCTGCAGCAACTGGTGGCGCGTCCGCGTCAAATGCGGCTGCCGCCGCGCAGAATGCCACACTCAAGTGCACATTGTGTCAGGAGCGACTGGAGGATACACATTTCGTGCAGTGCCCGTCTGTTAATCATCATAAGTTCTGCTTCCCCTGCAGTCGAGAGAGCATCAAGCGACAAAATGTGAGTCTTGTGTACATCTTTTAAATATGTAAATATTTAAACTAATATTTGTGCAATTTTTTGCAGGGTCTGGGCAATGAGGTGTACTGCCCCAGCGGCGATCGCTGTCCATTGGCTAATTCGACGATTCCGTGGGCTTTTATGCAAGGCGAAATCACCACTATACTGGGTGAGGAGGTTAAGGTGAAGAAGGAGCGTGAATCTTAATGTCCATTTTATTGTAAAAAGCTGCGACGGGCTTTGGAGAATTTTTAAACAAAAAACACACTTAACTGGGCGGCAAAGCATAGTAATGTTTTTTTTGCGTCAAAACTAATGTATTGAAATTGTATGAGCAGTTGAAAACTCACAAGTTGAATGAATATTGAATCAAAAAGTACAGAAATAAGCATAGAAGTAGAAGTTTAATAGTTGTGCAGCAGTTTGCGATATGTTTATAAAATAAATGACAGTCGAAAACACTTGAAACCAGTTGGGGACAGCGTTAATGGTGGTCAGTCAAAAAACAAAAAGCTTTTCAAAAGCCAAACGTTTGTATTTAAAGTTAAGAAATGTGCGGCTAATAACCGTTTACGTGTGTGTGGTGGTTTAAATGAAAAAACTCGCGTGTGTGTGCGCGCGCATAACTGTTTCGTGCAGCAAATGTGCGCATTGGCTTTGAATTGGCAACTTGTAACTGGCTGCTAAGCATTTTGTATACAAACCACATTTGTATAGTGGCGAAAAGTTGTATTGAGAACTGTTTACAACGATAACACACGTTGTTATCGATGTTGTTTACACCGCGTACACACAGTTCAGACCACTTTGAGCACCTGGCTTTTGTGCTGGTCCTCCATGCAGGAGTGCAGACTTTGAACTTTCTTGGTAGTTGCTGTGTTTAAACGCACACAGCAACAATAACAAATAGATTTACTTATATAAAACATATAAAATAACTAAAAAAAAATTAATTGCATACTTTTGCGTAAAGCAAATGTCAGTTTGGAGTACAAGAAATTGGGCAAAATAAAAAGCATATAGGAAGAGAAAGCCTGTTTAACATTTTTGTGTGGCTAAACAGCCGAAAGGGAGTGCAAAAACAAAAAAAAAAAAACTTTTCAAGCAAAACATGTAAAACAGACAATTTAATAAAAGCTTATGCGTTGACTAGAGTGCAAATTTTTTTTTAGTAGAGCATTATTGATTTTGATTTAAGTGAAAAATATTTTAAGTACACATGCACACAAATACCTATTTATTTTCACTTCTTTGCGTAGCGTAAACTGCTCATTTTTTCAACAACAACAATAATATCATATTATTATATGAGAAGTGCGTTTTGCCGTTTTCTTTACAATGAAAGCTTTTAAAATTAACATTAAACAAAAAATTTAAAAAAAAAAAATCAAAATAAATTTAAAAAAATTAATTTGTTTAATATTAACTGTACATAATGCCTAATTTGTAAGATATGAAAAATAACTTTTCGTTGAAATTTATATTTGTAGTAACTACAATAACGAATGCAATTATGTTTTTGATTTTTTTCATGTGTTTTAGCTGTAAAACTATTTTTTATAACGGAAACATATTAATGGTTTAACTCTTTAAAAATATGATAATTTAATATTAAATGTAAATTAATGCTAAGTTCAATTATATATTTAGTTCTAAATTACATAACATTTAATGCTAAACAAAAATATTTCTTTAAGTGTATTTGCCAACTATTATGGCGCTTTATTTTACGCATTGTTGTATTTATTATTTATAGTGATCTTAAGCAGTTTGGCAAAAAAAAAAAAAAACACAGAATAAAAATAAAAAAAAATTATAAAAATGAAAAAATGAAAAAATATGTAAAAATTTACAGCAAAAAATTCACCACAAAAAATATTAACATTTGACGCGCAGAGTAAAAAATATTAGCATTAATTGTCGTGCGTTTATAACGCCAAAACAGTTTTGTCGTGCATACACACCATTACATTGCGGTGTATGCGCTAAAATTGTGCAAATTTGTATTGCAACAGTCAGTGATTTCTTTGCGTTTAATTAAATAGTCAATGGAAGTTTAAAATTTGCTGCAAAACAACAGTAAACTAAAAGTTATCACAATAAATTCGTTAGCGATTAACAGTTTTAATGCAAATTCCAATTCTAAAACGTAAACGTAAATTAATTTTTAACACTTGTTTATAACAGTAAATAAATAATATATATATATATATATTAATTTGTAAATTTTCAACGCCAACCAAGTTGCGGCATACAACAAATATCGTAGTTTTTAGCGGAAAACAAGTAAGCAGTAAATAATTATTTAAATGCAAATTGCAAAACACTAAACAATCCTAACTAATATTATATAATACACATTAGATTTACAAATGCGCATTAAAATTAAATACATACATAAATGTATAACATAAAATCAACAACAACAGTGAAATAATTGCAAGCAAACAATTTGTAAACTTACCATGTAAGCATATAAATATTTCAACGTGAATAATAAAATATTGGAAAACATTTCAAATAATTTAGTGGATATGTGAAAAACGAAATTGGCGAATTTGTATTTATTTAAATAGACAGTCGTAAAACTGGTGAGGATTAAATGTGGGCCAAAAGCTGGGGCAGTAGTGGCAAAGTTATTGTATAACGTGCTACTTGTGAGAGAAGCATGAGTGTAAGAGTTAAAATTTTTTAAAAACAGTTTTAAAAGCGTTCGCATTTTCATAGTAAGTAATAGTTTATATAATTTACTTTTAAAGGATTGCGGTTGCTTTTTTAAATGTGCTACTCCAATCAAATATACAAAGCTTCAACTGGTCAACGCCTCAAATCACAATTGGAAAACTTGGACGTTCATGCTTCCGGCATAAGTGGAACGTTATTGAGCTATTGAATATTGTGAAGCAGACTTAAGAGAATGGCAAGCGAAAACAATGGGATTTAGAAATGCTTAAATGAAAGTTGTAAGAGGCTCTTTCAATAATTAAGGTTAGGTCATATAAGCAGTGCAGTAAAGGTAAAATAAATTTATATTGTACTCACCTTTGTTATTGTTTGCAGAGTAATAGTGGCTATTAATAGAATACATGGTCCATGTTACAGCTTTTCTCCAGCAACTTATTGGGAAATTCACAATTGGTCGCAGAAACACTTTTTAACACTTGCGAATTTGCATGTCAACGGCAGCAGTGAAACCACCATTTTGTGCTCAACAGCTTGTGTTATAATTACTTAATTTTGCACACGCGTTTACTGTTTGGAAATTACCAGATACACTAGTTTTATTGAAAGTTAAGTTAAAAAACTTGTTCAACTATTTAAATTCACATATTTAAGTTTTTAAACAAGCGGATATTATTGCTATTTCCTTATACACACTCGAAGCTTCCGATGAAAAAGAGCGGCATTTGATGATGACAGTTGCAGTGATGCCAGCGATATTTTATATGAAATTTTAATGAATTGTCTGAAATTATGGAATAAACTGACTTTAATTGCAAATGAAGTTGTTAAATTTTAAAAATAAATATATATAAAATAATAGTTTAACAGTTCTTTTTAACAAAGGTAAAATTGATTCATAGGGATATTTAAAAATTTTATCAATAACCCCAATAACCATTTCCGCCATAAAGCTGCCACTTACACACAAAAAATTCCAGTCGTAGTGCTGCCATACTGTAGTTTTATTTTGACAATTCAGCACGTCATTTTGACAGTCGGTAATAAAAAAAATTGCTTTTCGGAAGTGTTCCAAAAGCATATCTTTGGAATTCTATTGCTGCATTATTTGCGACGGACAGAGCTACAAAACAGACGAACGAGAATAATGTAGCTTCTTAGTGGAAAATGGCGAAAAATATAAATTTTGGTAAAGAAAACTAAGTAAATTCCCACAACCAAATAGTGTTGAAGTGTTTTGAGTACAAAATAAATACATTTTATAAAGCCACAGCTCGAAAAATAGTGTATAAATGCAGGCACGACAATTGCGTGGGCGCTGCAACTTGTAATGGCTGCTGGGAATATGTTTTCAACTATAACATTTTCAGAAATTGTGCAATCACAATACAAGTTGTGTGAAATATCACAAAATTGGTCACACTTTAATTACTTGTAGCAATACAATTGATTTTTGTTAGCTTTTAATGCCAGCGGCTGCCGTACATCTCGCTCAGTGTTTATTTATACTTGTTCGTGTGTTTGTGTTGGGTTTGTTGAAATTTGGAGTACGGGTGAATCACCATTGCTGGGGTAAAGAGCGTGTATTTGTTTATTGTTGTTGCTAGCATGTAGCATTGTTGTAGGAGCAGCAGAAGTTGGCGCAATGACTGGCGCCATTTAACCGCTTCAGGGTCAGGGTCAAAACGTTCAGTATATGCAGTTAAAAATAAATAAAAAAAAGTAGTAGCAATTTGTGCTAGTGCATATGCACCGAGCGCACGGCACACAGTGTTTTTGTTATTTTGGCAGGTGTCCCATTACAGATTTTTAATACGACTAACATTATGAAACTTTTTGCTTTGGCCCACTTACAGATACCGAAAACATTCCTAGGGCAACCGGTTCACCGCCTACAACATCAAATTCAACCCAACAGCTTAATGTGCAGCAGCAACACAAGACGCCAACAACCGGCACGCGCATCACCAACTACAGCACATCATGTGCCGGCTGCTTAAATGTATTGAATTTGAGTCGTGAGGAGTTCGTCATTGCGCTGGGTCAAGAGTGGCACAGCGATTGCTTTCGTTGTTCCGTGTGTGATGTACATTTGCACAATTGGTATTTCGAGAAGGACGGTCTACTCTTCTGCCGTGACGACTACTATCAACGCTTTGGTGAATCCTGTCAACAATGCAGCGCTATCATAACGGGGCCGGTCATGGTAGCAGGCGATCATAAATTCCATCCAGAATGCTTTTGCTGCAGCGCGTGTGCTGTGTTCATTGGTGAGGGTGAAGCCTACGCATTGGTGGAGCGTTCCAAACTCTACTGTGGCAATTGCTATAAGCAACAAGAAACACATGCAGTTGCGACAGATTTAGATGCGCTTAGCGCTGGTGTAACAATTGATGGTGACAGCAGTAACAATAAACACACACATGCAATTAGTGGCAGCGCAAAACCCATACATTCCATACGCCTCGTAGAGATACCGAAAGATGCAACACCGGGCCTGCGTCTGTCCGTGGATAATGTGAGCGTGCAACGACATTACTTGGATGGCGGCAGTGGTGGTGGCAGCGGCGGTGCCTTTCGTGCCACATCGCCAACACATGCAAAGCGTTTAGACGGTCCACTCGAAGTTTGTCCGGCCGTGCGCATTTCTGAGTGAGTAACACTGATCATTTCGGTAAATTTGCTTTAATACTACTAATACCGCTGCGCTTACTATTTACAGAGACTAATTTTTAACAAAATGTGTTTAATTACCTGTTTGCGTTGTGTACGGTAAATTTTCTTATGCGTGAACTAAATACCGTTTGAAATCAGCGCAATATACTAAACTAATTTTGTTTGTGTAAATTGCAGTTAATTGTGTCACTTTACAGTTCGATTTAACGATTGCAGCTGTTTCATGCGATCACGTCATGACTTTACAATTAAACAAAAATAACTTTGGCCAAGCAAATTTTCCGTTTGCGTGGACATTGATGCACTCACCTTTTTCACGTTTAAATGACTTGTCGAAATAAATATGTACATACATATATGGTTACATATTTACATGCATACATATAATTCAACATTACTCCTGTCCGTCTGTGTCAATGCTTTTAAAGCAAGTGATAAATGTCTCGGTTATTTATTCACTTATTTACATTGAAAATAATTCGCATACCTGCACGCTTATCAGCCACTTGCAGCAGTGCCTTTTCGTCTCTCAGACGCGCCGCTAGTGTTGCCATAACCACAATTCGGTTTACTTTTTGCTTGCAGCGCTTTGTTTTATTATTGTACAATCGCGTTTATTAAAGTTGCTGCTGTTTATATTTACAAAAACATTTATGTGCTACACACATGCATGTGTGTGTTGTATTACTTTGCTGTAGCCGACTTATCAGCTTACCGCACTTTGGGTAAGGGACGCCAGCAAGTAGCTTACGTTGAATTTTATTTCGATATTCATGTCGCAATAGCAAAAAATAATGCATTAGTCATACCTCGCAGCACAACTGTGCATGGGTGTGTGTGTATTGATAAGCGTCGATGGTTAAGCCCCCCAATCAGGCGTTCGTCCGTTTAACCGGTCCGCGCTTGCCGCAATATTGGTCAGCTGTGCACAAATGATTAGTCGATTTTTCAAGTCAATGCGGGTAGTAAGCGGTTAGTTGCGTACCAAATTGTAAATAATTAAAATTACGGAAGCTGTTTGCACACACAAAAAAATATTTATACAAAACACTGTTGATGATTATAATTTGTGTATAATTTTACAATAGTAAACAATTTCGATAGCAGTGAGTTTTTTGCAGTGCCATACAGTGTGAGTCAAACGTAATGAAACAAACAAACAATGAGCAAATTATTTGAAAAAAAAAATATTTTTGTGTATTAAATGAAATATGATACAAATGTGCAAAGGAAAATGCATTTGCTGTGCTAAAAAAATTAATTATGAGAACTTTGGAGCAATACCGTATATAAATATGGCAAAATATAGCCGCATTTATAATTTTAATTTTTTAATTATAATTTTTTTAAATATAATTTGTTTTATATAAATATGAAATAGTTTCCCTACTACAATTTCGCATAAAAAATGTAGTTATTTAAATATATGTTTGATTTTATAATAGATTCTGAATATTTAAATAATTATCCTTCAAATTTTTTTGATTAAAAAATGGCTTATATTTGTTTATAGCTATTTTTTATAATAAAATAAATATATATTTAGACCAAAACGCCAGCAGTATGCGCCAACACCGTCATTTTCCTTATAAATCAAATTAAATTTATTTAATAGATTATTTACATATAAATTTTTAACTACCTGCCACTCCTTAAAAACACACGGCTAATGAATGAAAAAAAAATCCAATACTAATACCAACTTTTAACAACATTAAATTCATTTTTACTAATGCATCACTTTTATATTTTTGTCTCTTCCTCTCTCCCATTTAAATACGCTCTCTACTTCTCGCTGTCGCTTGTTACTACGTGCTTTCTAATGAATTTTTATGAACCTGTTATGGTGTGCGTGATTTTTATTAACGAAAATAACGCCTGCTGCACTCATCATTCCATCATAAATTAACCACCATCCAATAAAAAAAAAAAAACAAAAAAAAAAAAACATAATAATAATCATGCCAAATAACTGTAAACGTAACGTCTATTTTTATAACCTACATCAATGTACATCGCCCAAAGCAGATACATTTGTAGAATATATGGTCGCCTGGGCAAATATGTTTTCTCCTTTATAACATCGGTTATCGATCAGTGTTGTGGTAGCGATTATAGGTAATCGAAAATGCTTAATTTCACAATTCAAAGCTATTTATTAATTATTTTATTGATTCACTTATTTTTTAGGTAGAAATGTGGTGTTATATGGTTTTCGGTCTGATTGGAAAGGAAAGGAAAGCTTATTAAAATCATATTATTGCTGATTGAAGAATTTTCGAAAATAATAAAGAAATATTTGTGACTAACATTTCCAATATAAGCCGAAACTTCAATCCCCGCTCTTATCGGCTACGTAGAACCAACTGAGCCCATTCCACGCAAGTCGGGTCTACATAAGCGCCACGTACCCGAATTTTTACCCGTCCAAAGACTGCCAACTCGTCAGCATTCCTCCTAATTATTTTGGCGATTGTTTTCTGGCGCTAAAAAACAACAACAAGCCACCTGTCGTAGACACGAACTTTGCAAGCAGTTTTCACTTGCTTTGGAACTCGAACGGAGTCTCTCATAATGTGTTACAACATTTACCTGACCTCAAAATACGCTTCCATTTACTGTGATTTACGAGCTACATTTGTTATTATTGCAACAGCCGACTGACCTTATAAAAGTCTGCAATTTGTGCGTCAGCTTGGCTTTCCCTTGAAGTTGCGGTGGGCTTCTTATCGCTTGTTAAAGTACCATAAATATTTTTTTTTGCATTTACTTTGAGTCTCAAGAATTACACTGCGAATAAATTAACTTAGAGATTTCTTTAAGAAGAGAGAAACCTCATTTAACAGTTATTATTTTGGCAAAAGTGCGTTCCTTGAGGTCCTAATTGAGAATTTCAAATATATTATCTATAGGCTCCATCGCACAACTGGGTTTAAGCTTAACTATGCTTCATGTCCAACATGCAACGAGTCTCCGCATGACTCTAACCACCTCTTTACATGCCCAGCTAACCCTAAACATCTGACACCCCTCTCCCTATGATCTGAGGTCCGACCCCATGGAAACAGCACGTTTCCTGGGTCTACCGTTGGATGACGTCGATGACAACTAACGGGGGTTAAAGCCTGCTCTCTAGCTCCAGTCGGACTCATCCGAAAAAAAACAAACGTATATCGGATATTACATCACTTAGACCCTTAAAGTCACTGGTCTAACATTCCAATATTTTTGGTCAAAATGTCTTTTCTGGATTCTCTCCAGAAAATTACTAGAAAATATTGTCTGCAAAAATAACAATAATCACTTGACGTGGGTATCCAAAGGCAAATTTGGTTCCCCACCACATAGATTCTTTAATTTTTCGAAGAGATTTCTTATCCAAAATTATATGAACCAGACCGAAATCCATTTATCACGAACCATATTTGATCGGAATCAAATCTTATCTCCTCTCAATTGTTAAATTATTTCGCTAATTTTCTGCTTTCACTTCCACTTTCCCTTCCTCATGTAGAATCGATGTAAATTTAGCCAACCTGCACATCGGCGATCGCATATTGGAGGTGAACGGCACACCCGTTAACGACACATCCATCGAACACATTGACAAATTGATACGCAGCACCGAGAAAATACTACAGCTCACCGTCGAACACGACCCCGTACAGGTCTGTCGCAGCTGCAGTCAAGCGGACATACTGCAACGACCCACATCATATAGTGACCTACCGCCATTGGCCACATCCGCTTCGAGCATCGAAGTCTACGGACGCCGCAGCGTTACGGACTCGCTCACCGGCAGTACGAGTACCAGCACGATCGCGCCGCACAGCAACAGCAGCGATTGCGGTAGCGGCGGCAGCTCGCCCACACGTCTGACCAAGCTAGACAAGGAGCGCATATATAAGCGCAAGGATGAGGGTTATATAAGCGGCACGAAGACACGACAGCTGCGTAAATGCAAGAATCTGAATATGATTGCGAGTGAACAGCCAACGCTGCCGCATGCCGGTTCCACACATTCCATAGGACCCACAATGAGTGGCGCAGTTACTGCGTCGGTCAAAGTTGACGCAACTGCGACGGACTCTACCCAACTGGGCATGCGTTTGCGCGAGAAGGAGCGCTGCTCCAGCATGTCCAAGCTGCTGGATGAACAACATGCGCCGACCGAGCAAATTTACGATTTATCGCGCACGAAATCTTTTCGTGTAGAGCCCAAGCCGCAACGCATCTTTCGCGCCTCCGATCTGGTGTTGGGAGAACTGCTCGGCAAGGGTTTCTTCGGGCAGGTGTACAAAGTGACACATCGTCTAACAAAGGAGGTGATGGTGCTCAAGGAGTTGTATCGCGTGGACGAGGAGGCGCAGCGTAATTTCCTCAAAGAGGTCGCGGTACTGCGTTCGCTGCATCACAAGAATGTGCTGCGCTTCATTGGCGTGCTGTACAAGGACAAGAAGCTGCATTTGGTCACCGAGTATATAGCGGGCGGTTCGTTGAAGGAGCTCATACACGATTCGGGTTTGCCGCTCACATGGCCGCAGCGCGTCTCATTCGCCAAAGATATTGCTTGTGGCATGAGTTATTTGCACCGCATGAACATCATACATCGTGACCTGAATTCGTTGAACTGCCTCGTGCGCGAGGACAAGTCAGTGATTGTGGCGGACTTCGGACTAGCGCGCATCATTACGGCGCCATTCTTCAGCGCAGGCAGCAGCAGTGGCGCGGCAGGCGGCGCTACGCTTGGCAGTAGCAGCAGCAATGAGCGTTGGTCCGGCGGTGCGTGTCTGAGTCCGAATGGCACTTTGGGGCGCAGCAAGAGCCGACAGCGCAGGCAGCGTTACACGGTGGTGGGTAATCCCTACTGGATGGCGCCGGAAATGATGAAGGGACTGAAGTATGATGAAAAGGTGGATGTGTTCTCGTTCGGCATCATGCTGTGTGAGGTGAGTTAGCGGCGACGCATGTAATACATTAGAAAAATTGCTGATTTCAAACTTTCAGATCATCGGACGCGTACAAGCCGATCCGGATTTCCTGCCGCGCACCTCCGATTTTGGGCTTGAATCAGAAAGTATTCCGCGAGAAGTTTTGCCAACAGTGCCCAGAGGCGTTTTTCAAAATCGCCTTCCTTTGCTGTGATCTCAATCCTGATAAAAGGTTTGCTATATTGATCTCATAAGAATCAACCAAATCTTATTTTTTCTTCCCTATCCACGCCTTAGACCGTCCTTTGAAATACTCGAGATTTGGTTGGAAAGTTTGCTGGCCTCTATTGCCATGAACCAGTCGCTGCCCGCCGATCTGCTGTACGACATAGAGAACTATAAGGGCACCATCAGCATTAGCAGCACGCCGGACGGCATGCTCACGCCGAAGTCGAATCGCAGTCGCGACGATCTGGACGATTTAGGCGCGCAGCGCAAACCAACGCCACCGAAGCAAGAAAAGCCCGCGCTTGCTGTGACACAACCTAGTATAAACGCCGAAGACGATAGTGAATTCCACGATGTATCGAAAATGGAAGGCAAAGAGAATGCGGTTATACTGCGTAGAGATATGCCGAAATCCCCGCATTTGGGTAAGGACTTCTCACCCACTGGCGAGCGTATACGCGATAGCATGCGCGCACGCCGCCGTCAACGCCTCATGCAGGCCGCGCAGCAACGCGGCGTAACGCCGGAGAATAAATGCACTGAGCGCGTGTTGGAGGCGGTGAAGCAGACGCTCCAGAATGGTGGGCGCGGCGGCGCGCCACTAAGCAGCTGCAATGGCAGTGGCGCGAAGAAGAGTCGTCCGTACGGCGAGAAGGGTTTTCTGTTGGACATCAATCGCGATGGCGATTTGCGCTTAAATAATGTAAAGGATTTGAATTACTGTTCAGATTTCGACTCCAGCTGCGACACGAGTCTCAACTATCACGAAGTGAACGCGGTGGATGACATGAAATCAGCCGAATGTGAAATGCCTGCTGCGCACTTGATAAACCGGCCGGCGGTGTTGCAAGAAGAAGAGCACGCAGAAGATGAAGTACAAAGCGACGAGGCGAAAACGTTGGCGCTTGCGCAGACGGCGTTAGATGCTGAAATGCAGTTGAGCGCGACAGCGTGCACTAGCGCGGAATCGCCGTTAGCCAGCGCAGCCACAGAAGAGGTTGATGCGGCGACGCTCAGCACCATGCAACAGATACAGAAAAAGATCGCCGCGAAATCCTACAAAAACGCGCTCGATGACATACGCACGAAGCTGAATTTGTGTCGCAACAAATTCGAAACAATCGACGCGGCGAATCGGCGCAATTTCAGCAATTCACAAAACTCAATGAAAACCTTCTTCCGCTCGCGCAACTCGCGTTCCATAGTAACAAGTCCCACAGAGCCTGCGAACGCCAGCGAAAGTGTGTACAAAACGCCACCGGAGGCGCTAAAAATGTTCCAGCGCCTTGAAGCAGCCAACGCAGCCGCATTACCAGCCGGTACGCCGTCCAGCGAGCTTGCGCGCCTGCCTGGCCACAGTGTCGCGTCGAGCAGCAGTAGCAGCACCTATCGCATCAATCAAACGCCGATATTTGGGCGCAAGCAGCCACCAAAACAAGTCGAGCTGTACACACCACACTCGGAGTCATTGGAGAATCTACATACCGGTCTGCCGCCCATGACGGCGTTGACGCCGGTTGCAGCGCGCAAAGATAAAAACAGTCCGGGTGGCAGCGGCAAGCGCGCGAAGTCACCCAAACGCCCTGTGAGCACATTCCGTAGTTACCTCAATGAGGCGGCAGCGGAGGAGACTGAAGAAAGCACAGCCGCGCGTTTGCCGGCGTCAGCGACAGCGTCGACGACTGCAGTAACGACGGTGGAGACGACGCCGAAAAAGAATCGTCGCCTCAACAGCGGGAAAGAGAGTACAAATGAACAGCCTTGGCAGGCTGAGAAGTCCGAAAAGGTGGCAGTGACAAGCAAAACGCGTATCTTTGGCTTGCGTAGTTCAGCGAAGCCATCAGCGATGACGACGCGTGAGGCGACACAGACGCCGCAACGGCGTACACTTTCGCCCACAAAAGCCAGCGACGCGCGTCGACTGGCGAACAGACAAGATGTGCAAAACACAGGTGAGTTTGAGTTTAAGAGAGAAATGTTTACTTCGAAAAAAAAAAATTGGAAAAAATATTTAGTTCGAAAAAATTTTCACACGTGAGTTTGGGTAGAGAAAAATTAGTATCTATTTGAAAAACATATAAAATGCTAAGTTCGAAAATTTTTTTTTCGAAAATGTTTTGTTTTTTGAATTAAGGTGTTATATACATATCTGTATATGCTTTGGCAACGAGTCCTCGTATTTTCTTATCAATTGCTGCACTTTACGTATCGAATACATAAAAAAATCTATATTTCGAAAAAACTTTTATTCGAAAAACTTTTGGGTTTTCCAATTTTTGGTGCCAAAATTTAAAGCACATTATTTTTCGATATGAAATATTAAAAATTGTTTTTAGCTCAAAAAAATATTGTTGGCAAAAGGTTAAAAAAGCAATTTCGATCTCTTTTAGAAAATAATAAGTATTTTGCATTATCGTGTTTGAAAACTAAGCTTGCGTAGTAACTACATCTAAATACTTAGTATATTCAAAAAGAAAAACTTTAGTTCTCAATTAAAATTTTTTTTCGAAAATACTTTTTTTTTAATTTTTTTATCTTGAGAAATTTGTGTATTTCGAAAAGCCACACAAATTCATTTTATTCTAACATTTATACATATATATAAATAATTTTTGTTAAGAAAAATACATAGCTGTCATACAAAAAGTGAAGTTCGAAAACCTTTTTGTACGAGAAATATTTTTACTTTAAAAGTTATAGTGATAAAAGTTGATATCCTCATAAATTTGGTTTATACTAACCTTCCTGTAAATATTTAAGTCGTTTTTCATGAGAAAAATACATAGCTGCCATATAAAAAGTGAAGTTCGAAAACACTTTTGTTCGAGAAATTCCTTTGAATGAAAAGTTATCGGACTGAATTTTTATACCAATATGAATGTAGCTTTTACTAACCTTTTCGTAAGTATTTAAATAAATTTGAATCAGAAAATCACTTAGCTGTCATATAAAAAGTGAAATTCGAAAACACTTTTGTACGAGAATTTTCTTTAATTTAAGAGTTATGGTAATGAAAGTTTATATCCTCATAAATTTAGTTTATGCTAACCTTATTGTAAAAATTTAAATCGTTTTTCATGAGAAAAATACATAGCTGCCATATAAAAAGTAAAGTTCGAAAACACTTTTGTTCCAGGAATTTTTTTATCTTCAGAGTTAGGTTCATGAAACTTTAGATACATGTTTTCGTAGCTAATGCGTATTTATAATGTATTTTATTTTATTTTTTGAAAAATATTAATCAGCCTTTCCATTCCACTCACAGCACCCCCAACCCAACAGCAGCGCCTGCGTCAAAGTCTTGCCAACAACAGCAGTCATCATAGCAATTTTACAACAACAACTCCTGCCAGTTTGAAAAATACAACCCGTCTCACCATACTCAGTCCCGAGAAAGTGCACCGCCTCAATGCGAAGCTGACCGATCAGAAGGTGAAAGTCAAAAGTAGTGATACGAAAGCCACAGTCGTGAGCAACACAGTGGCAGCCACGCCCACAGCGAACAGCAGCACCGAACAAGCGTTGCAATTAGAACGACGCAAGCGTAAGCAACTCTCTACGCGTTATTGATTTGATATTTTCGAAAGCAATAGACTAAGCCGAGTACGTGTCGAGCGAGCGCGAGCGCCATGATTAAGCGTATAATAAATGTAGATTTAAAACGAAACTAAACGATAATAATACAGTAAGCAATTATGTGTGGATGGAGGAGTTTCGGAGTTAAATATTTTCGATTCGAACTTAATCGTATATTCGAATAAAGCATTGAGAATTGTAAACAGTTTATATTAGCTGAAGATTAGTTGTAAAAGACATGCTTAAAAAGACGAATAGTGTATAAATAACGGTTTAGCCTGTCTGTATGTATGTAAATTTGTATACAATATACAACATAGTTGAGAAATGTAAGCGTTACGCTCGCCATACGAATATAAAATAGGTGAAAAATTGCAATTTTATTTCAATAACAATTAATTGTAAGCGTTTATTAAGCTAAAGTTGTAAACAAATGAAAAGTTGAATATAATATTTAGTTGTTAGTGGGAAAAAAGTGCCTAAACTACGTAGAAATATATAATGCAATCTGCTTTTAACACAACTAATGGACGAAAAGTGCGAAAAATTACTAAGCGCAACATCGATTTTGGCCAGCAATTACTAAAAAGGCGAGCGCAGTTATACTGTATTTTGGAAAAAAAAAATTAATAACGATGTGAAAAACAGTTAGAAAACTCTTAATCACTACCTCACATATTACTAAAAAAAAACTTGACTAACTACAAAATGTACTAAAATCTAACGAAAACCGCCACTAATGTTTCGCGCTTTTTATTTGCTTCCAACTGAGCGTTATTTGTTGCCAGCTTTTAACTAGTAATAAAAATATAAATATATACATACATAAATAGAGTAAACAGCTGAATTTCCTTAATGTATCGCTAACCACCTACACTATAGTGCCATTCGAAAAAAGAAAACTGAAAACGAAAAATATTTCTACAAAAGAGTATATTTGTAGTGCGCAAAAGAATATTCTAAATGTAATTTGGAAGCGCACACACTAAAGTCTATTATAAAAATAAGTAAACTAAGCTAAACTTATAGAACGACAACTAAACGAAAAAGGTTAGAAAATACAAAGTATTTTTTTTGGTAACAAAATCTTGTAAAATTTTACTAAAATCAGCCACTAAATATTTAAAAACATGAAAATTTAGCTAATTTATACCATATTTCCACTTCTAAACGTTAAATTTGTCAAAATATGTAATGTTCGAAAATTCGAAGTTCATATAGAAAGTTGTTCAATGCGCATAACTTTCGTGAATCAGTATTTCAACTATCAATACATAGCAAATAAATGCAAAATGTCCTTTCTAAACGTTAAATTTTAATGTTCGAAAATTCAAAAATCATATAAAAAGCATTAAACAAGCGCTTATCTTGCATTAACATGCTGAAACTACAGAAATATAGCAAACATGTGCACAATTTCACTAATAAACCGCAATTTGGCAACAAAATTTAATATTCAAAATTCGAAATCATCTAAATGGTTGTTTAAGTAATCTTTTTGTTCGAAACAGTGCTGCTTAAACTTTTGAACTGTTGAAATATAGCAATAATATATACAGTTTCACTATTAAATCTCAATTTTGTTTAAAAGTTTTATGTTCGAAATTTCGAAATTCTTGTAAAAGTTTGTCTAATGCGCTTATCATTCGAAATCATGTTACTAAAGGTTTTAAGCTATCTAAATATAGCAAATACATATATCTACAATTTCACTTACTATATTAACCGCAATTTTGGCAAAAAATTTTATTTTCGAAAATTTAGTTTATATAAAAAATTTCATGAACAGTTTTTAAAACTATTAGCAAATATAATTATGTACAATTTCACTAATTAACCGTAATTTTGGAACAACATTTTGTATTCAAAATTCGAATTCTAAAGGTTAACTAATGCAGTTGTTTTTGGAAACCTTGCCAGTAAAGTATTGAAATAGCAAATAAAAGCCAAACTGTTAGGCATTAATTTTCAGCAAAAGTTTTATGTTCGAACATTCGAAGTTGATATAAAAAGTAGTTTGACGCCTATTAGGCTTTGCAAAAGTTTGCTTATAGTTAAAAAGCTACCAAAATGCTTGCGTAAATGTAATAAATTATGATTTGGAAACTTTTTAGCTGAAAAATTATAAATTGCATAAATAAAGTTTTAAAAGAACTATGACTAATTATGTTCAAGTATATGTCCCAACAGTTTACAAAATATTAAAATGCAGCAAATTTTCGAAAATTAGTTCTTTTAAAAGCTAATTATGACAAACAAATTCATGTTCGAAAATTCGAAGTTGTTATAAAAAGTCCAAATTTTACACCAGGCAATTAATTGGAATTCAAACAAGAAATAACCATAAAAAACATTCCTACATGACAATATTTAACGTTTTCGAATTTCGAAATTCCAACTACTTTTTACTAATCTGTTATATCGAACTTTTCTATTCACTTTTATTAAAAAAGTTAATTTTTCTTCTACTAATAACTGTAATTTAGCCATAAAAATATTTGTTAAAAACACGTTTTATGTATTTTTAAGCATATTAACAGTATTTAATTAGTTGAAAACCATATTTTAAGCGAATATTTTTACACACTTTTTATGTATTAACATTTTTGTAAAATTTAAAATTTGTAAGACTTACTAGCTGCTATTTATAGGCAAAACGAAACATTCCCGATTCGAACTTTTTCAATTTATATTTTACTAAAAGTATTTTACGTTTTTATTAAATCCTGTAAACTAATAAAAAAAATTATTAAAAGCGAATATAGTATATAAGAACTAAAAAAACATTCCGAAATTTCTTTCTAGTATAAAAAAAATTTTTGTTTGCCATTTTCGCACAATTTTGTTTTTATATTAATTTCTATAGCAATATTTTTAATTAAGCATGAATCAAAAACGAATATTTTTTAAGTTTTTACAATAAAAAATTAAGTTTTTAAAGCAACTATTTTAAATAAACAATAAAAATATTTAATTTTTTAAATAAAAAAAATTGTTTGAAAATTTTGTTTACTTATTTCAGGTTGGTTATTTATTTTATTATTTGAAAATACGCATTTTTTACTTTTTCAAAAAATTAATTTTATTTAAAGTCAAAGAATTTGTTATGTTAAAATATGTTTTTTTAATTTTTTTAAAGAAATATTTCTTTAAGAAATACTTTTTTAAATTTTTTCGAAACTATTTTTCTTTTCTTTTGTTAGAAAAATATTTTTTTTAATACTTTTTACAAACAACAAATTATTTTTTCTCTTATGTTAATTATTTATTATTTATTAAATTATTCTTTCTCTTTTGTTAAAAAAAAAATAATATTCAATTTTAATAATACAAAAATGAAAAAATTTATATTTTTCAAAAAAAAGGTAAGAAAAATTATTTCAAAAATAATATTTCTAAAAAAATATAATTTTTTGTAGATTCCGAAAAAATATTTTATTTTTATTATGTTAAAAGAAGTTATACTACTTTTTAATTTTTCCCATATTTTTATTTTGTTTTAATTATCCTATTTTTTAATTTTTTTCAATTTTTGATATTTTTTTTGTATATTTATTTAATTTATTTTTTTGTATTGTTTTAGAAAAATTTTTAGTTTTTAATTTTGTTTTAGAAATTACTTTTTCTATTTTGTTAAAAACAAGTTATACTATTTATTAATTATTAATTTAGGAAAACTGTTTTTTTCAGTTTTGTTCTAGAAATTTTTTTTTCTCGTTTGTTAAAAAATAATATTAAATTTTAATAATAAAAAAATTAAAAAATATATATTTTTATAAAATTATATTATAATTAAGAAAATTAAGTTTTTTTTATAAAAATGGAAACAATATTAATTTCAAAAAAATATTTCTTAAAAGAAAATTAATAAAAAAAATATTTTTCGCGAAAAAATAATATTTCAATTTTCTTAAAAAAACATTATTTTTATTTTTAATTTTTTCCATATTTTTATTTTTTTAATTATTCATTTAATTTTTTTATTTTTAATTTTCTATTTTTTTATTATTTATATTTCCATTTTTTTAAAAAATATATTATTTTTAATTTTTGCATATTTTTATTTTTTTTAATTACTCATTTAATTTTTTAATTTTAATTTTATTTTCTATTTTTTTATTATTTATATTTCCATTTTCTTAAAAAAACATTATATTATTTTTAATTTTTTCCATATTTTTATTATTTTTTTTAATTATTCATTTAATTTTTATTTTATTTTTAATTTTAATTTTCTATTTTTTTATTATTTATATTTCCATTTTCTTAAAAAACATTATATTATTTTTAATTTTTTCCATATTTTTATTTTTTAATTTTAAATTATTCTATTTAATTTTTTTTATTTTTTATATTTTAATTTTCATATTTTTTATTTTTTAATTTTTAATTTTAATTTTCTATTTTTTTTTTTTAATTTTTTAGAAACGTATATTTTTTTCTTTAATTTTTCATAAAACAATTTTTTTGAATGTTTTGTGAAGCGCTCAATAAATTTGCTCAAAAAGTGTAAAGCAAACATTTCGGGTTGTTGTTGAACAGTTTAGCAGGGAAAAAAATTTTTACTAAAATAATTAATTATTTATTAAAATTAAAAAATTTTAATTAAAATATATAAAATAAAAATTAAAAAATTTAATAAAATTATTAACAAATATTAAATATCGAAAATAAATTTTTGATAAAAATTAAGAAGATTAATTAATATTTACGAAAAGTAAAATAAATAAACATTGTTTATACTATTTTTAAATATTTAAAAATTCGCATTCCAGTAAAAATATATTTTTCGATGAACTGCTTTAATAAATTTTGCTTAAAAAACATTTTTGTTCACGCTAACTAAAAAAATCGATGTTAAAAATATATTCGAAATTATTAAATTTTTTTTATTTTTTGTGATTTAAGTTTTATTAATACTATTATTTTTTTTTAATTTTTAATTCAGTCTTTTATTATTTTATTTTTATTGTTTTATTTTTATTAAATTTTTTTTTTTTTATAAATTTTTTTTATAATTTTTGTTTTATAAATTTTTTTTATAAATTTTTTTTATAAATTTTTTTTAAGGTTTTTGTAATTGTTTATTCAATAGCTTTTTTACTTTTATTTTTTCTTTATAAATATTTATTTAATTTTTTATATATATTTTTGTATTTCTTATATTTTTTTATTAGTTTTTTTCGAATTTTTTAAGTATTTCAGAGTTGCTCAAATACCGAAAATCATACATATGTATGTAGCGCAATAATATTGCCACCTTTTTCGGCAGTTTTCTAGTTTTGAACAAAAAATAAGAATAAAAAAATTGCGGAAAGCAAATAATTATCGAATAATAAAAATAATAAAATTTAATAAAAAGTATTATGCAAAAATATGGAAAGTACTGATAAAATGCAATATATGAAAATATTTAAAAATTAAAAATAAAATATAAAATTTTTAACCACAGAAAAAATCTAAAATATACTATTAAAAACACTGAATATAAAATTAAATGAATAAAAAAACTTAAAGCATAAATAAAAAAACTATGTAAAGTAACAAATAAAAATATTAAAATTATTAACGCTGCAATCAACGTCTGTATTAAATGTCCTAACAAATTTTTTGTTATTATTTTTAAGTAAATCAATAAATTAACTAATTTATAAGCCTAAAACTTAAGTAAAACTATACAATATACACTATACACACATAATACTGTGGGCAAAAAATAGTAAGACTTTTTAATTTAAATTTCGCGCGAAACCCCATTCGTCGAAATATTTTTTTCTAGGTTGGTATGACTGTCAGTGACATCTGTGTCAAATGTCACATCAAAATACTCACTAGTTTTTAGTATACGCTTGGCTCTCTGAAGTACATAAAGTGCATTCGAGATTCTTACGATCAACCAATATCGTGCCGCAATCACCGTATTTGTCTGATTTAGCTTCGTGTGACTTCTGAGGGATTACTTTGAGTGGAACGACATAGATTTTGAAGAAGAAATTAAGAATTTTAAAACTATGAAGAAAGTCTTACTATTTTTTGCCCACATACTATACTACACACAAGTGTGGCAATACAAGCTCAGTTGCAATAAATAAAGATTGAAGACACGACGTGTCTTACGAAAAGCGAGACTATGCAATAAATTGCTCAAAAAACAAATATTGAAAACATAGAATTAAGAAATTGTTGTATATATGATGGTATACTTATACATAAATATATATTTATGCAAGTGCTTGTTGCTAGACCTTTGCATTATTGTAATTTACTCTAGGTTAAACTGATTAATTTTTAGACCCAATTTCTAGTAGCACTAATATAATTAAATTTTTTATATTTTAATTTAATTTTTTGAATTAATTTAATATAATTAAATATTTTATGTTTTAATTAATTTTTTTAATTAATTTAATATAATTAATTTTTTTATATTTTAATTTTTTGTCTATTGCTTAATATGGTTTAAGCTTTTTTCATAATTGAAATATTTTTTTTTTTTAATTTTGAACTCGAATATTATTTCGCACTTTGTTTCCATTCACTTCTGTGAATTGATTTAATTTTTGTGTTTTAATTTATCTCAATAATAATATACTTTCATTTTAATTAATAAAAAATAAAATAAAATGATTTTAACAAAAATTAAAAAAAACTAAGTTTAATTAAAATTTTCCAAACAAAAATAATTTAATTTTTATAGTTTTTAATTTAATTTTTAAGTTTTATTAAAATTCAAAATTATTATTATTTTTATTAATTTTAATTAAACTTAATTTTTTATTTAATTTTTTGTTAATAGTTTTAATTTTAATTTAATTTTTATGTTTACTTAAAATCAAAAATTATTAAAAAATAAATAAGAAATGATGAAGTTTAATTATAATTAACAAAAAGTCTTAAAAATTAAATTAAAATAATAATTTTGACAAAAAATGTAAAATTTAATTAAAATTAACAAAATAAAATTAATTAATTTTAATTAAAATTAGATTTTAATCAAACTTAATAAAATTAATTAATTTTAATTAAAATTAAATTAACAAAATAAAATTAATTAATTTTAAATAAACTTGAAATTTAAATTAGACTTAAAATTTAAATTTGAATTAATTAATTTTATTTTGTTAATTTTAATTAAATTTACTTTTTTATTAAAATTATTATTTTAATTTAATTTTTAAGTTTAATTCATAGCTTGTTTTTTGCTAATTTTAATTCAATTTAATTTTTTTTATTTTTTGTGAAAATAATTTTTTTATAATTTTAATTTAATTATAATTCAATTTAATTTTTTTATTTTTTGTGAAAATAATTTAATAATTATTTTATAATTAAAATAATTTTTAAGTTGCACTAAAATTAATATTACCTGTTTTGTTAATTTTAATCAAACTTAATTTTTTTATTTTTTGTTAAAATTTTTTTTTTTTATAATTTTAATTTAATTTTTAATAGTTTTAATTTTAATTTAATTTTTATGTTTACTTAAATAAAAAATATTAACAAATAAATAAGAAAATACAATTAATTAATTTTAATTAAACTTGAAATTTAAATTAGACTTCAAATTTAAATTTAAATTAATTAATTAATTTTATTTTGTTAATTTTAATTAAACTTAATTTTTTTTGTTAATTTTAATTCAACTTAATTTTTTTATTTTTTGTGAAAATCATTTTTTTTTATAATTTTAATTTAATTTCAAATTAACAAAATTTAATATTAATCAAACTTATTTTTTTTAATATTTGCTAAAATATTTTTTTATTGAAATTTAATTTTTTATTAAAATTTAATTATTTAAAAATTAATTTATATTATTAATTATTTTTAATTATTAAAATAAATTAAATTAATTTTTAATTTGAACGAAAATTAATATTACCTGTTTTGTTAATTTTAATCAAACTTAATTTTTTTATTTTTATTTATTTTTTTTTTATAATTTTAATTTAATTTTTAATTAACAAATTTTAATTTTAATTAATCTTAATTTATTTTAATTTTTGCTAAAATATTTTTTTTATTGATATTTATTTTTTTTATTAACATTTAATTATTTTAAAATTAATTTACATTATTAATTATTTTTAATTATTATATATTTCCTTTAATCTTGCATTATTTGTGAAAATTTTCTGCTTAATTACAATAAAGAAACGACTCTTCTATAACATACCACTCTCATTTACCCCAAAAAAAAAAATGAAATAAAATACTTTGAAAATGAAAAAATTAGCAAAAGTGTTATTATTTCAATAATAATCGAAAAATTTTGAAATATCGATCAGTCTTTCAGGTAAGTTTGCAATTGCAAACAATGTTCCACATTTTTAGAAAATCTGCAGATTCAGTCTTTCTCGAAATAACTTAGATTTGGTTTACACATTTTCGAAAGTATGTATGTGCTCTTATTATAAAATCTAGTTTGTTACGGATAAAATCACTTAGAAGAAATAACCTATCGATGAGCAGAACTTCGAAAAATTTTTCCGTATTGCCAACCGATCCTTCTTCGAACAAACATCTAAAAATTCCTTCTTCTTATCCAAATTCAATTCCTAATGCATCTTTTTTGTTGCCTTCTCGCTCCGAAACCACAGTTGACTGCAGTTAAAACGCTCTTTATTATCTAAGCAAACAAGCAAAGCCCTTACGTAAAAGCTCAACGATCCATCAAACTAGCCCACAGCTTAACTGACTTCTTTTTAAACCACATAAACAAGCAGAAACGAAACCGAACTGCCGAGCAGCCACGTAACTTAAGAAAAACAATTAAACACCAAAAACTTTGACCGTAGAAAAATCTTAACAGCTGCTGCTGTGGAACCCAGTAAGCCATGAGATTTGGGTTAGAACAAAAGATGTTGTAAAGATGTGAAAGGATGCTAAATGGTCAGAGATTGTCAGCAGTCTTTAAGGATAATGACAGAAGTGGACCGTGAGGGCCAGAAATTCGATCTGAGTTGATTCAGCAGAACAATTCAAGCTCGGAGACGACTTCAGCGTTCTGGAAAAAAGTGATAGGTGTTTTCTAAGTACTGTACGATATTCTAGGACAAGTTGTAGGTCAAGAGCAGAACATATCTCGCGAGTTCTGAGTTCTGAAATCTAAAATTTTACCTATCCAGAGATGATATATGGTAAATAGCTCGTACGGCTCTCATGATAGTTCATGTAATTGACGTCAGTTCTTTCAGCCTTCGAGTTTCGTTCCCTAGATCTGCCGATAAACTTTTTTTTTGATGAGACTGACTTGAAGCTTAGTATGTGTGAGCCGAGTCTTTCTAGAACTGCCTGTAAAGCTTGATTGTGTTCAGTGAGTCAACAAGCCAATGTAAACCATTTGACTATAATAGATTATACTTCGAAAACCTGCCGAGATTGCAGCCCTAAGCAGTTCTAAGGAAATAGCAGTGACGCTGGTTCCAAGGAATTGTGAACTGGGTAGCCACAATGCAGCATCTCGGACTGCCAAACGCTACATATGCCATTACGCAAGTATATATAATATAAATCTCCACCGCTCTCCACCAATTGAAATGCAATGTAAAATATGTTGCTGTTTTGTTGTGAATTTCGGAAAATTTTAGGACCTTCCAAGCGCACACATTTTTGTTGCATAACATGTGGCTATGGCAAAATACGGTTGCAAGAAATTTACATAACATAACAGAGAGCAAAATTTAAGCTTTTCTCGAAACAAAAACAATAAAGTGCCTAAGAATAACCGTAATATAAAAACAGCATGCAACTTACCACTGAACTTAATAAACTCATTAGCAGCTGCTTTGGACGAGCGGTTTTTCTCTGCTGCCGGCGGTTAGCGGTTTCTTGGCTCGCTGAGTTTTTGAGTCAGCGCATTGAGCTAACGGGAGTTCGCTTCTGAAATGAAAAATACAAAATTTTTGTATGATTTTTGATTACCTTTTTACAGTTGCGGCATAAAAAGCAGCCAAATGTGAGGCTGAGAAAGGTTAGTCATTAAAACTTAGTTGATGCGACTTAAAAAAGCGCTTAAAGTGCAGTTATTTACAGATTTTTTGTTCAATATTAGTACGAAAATATGGTAATTATATTATATTTCTTGTAAATGAGTTAAAATACGTTATAAAATAAATTCAGTGTGTGGTCAAAGTCGCTTCACCAATTTTAACATGTTTTGCACAATGGAAAATAATTTCGGAAAACTACAATTTTAAGGATTTTGAGATGCAGTTAATGAGTCGAGAATAAGAAAAGCTTAGACTATTTTTGTATTTTAATATATTTTTTCAACTATTAAACATTTTGAGACAATTTGGCATAAAATATATAAAAAATGTTAAATTTTTCAAAAATTTTGTTACTTTATATATGGGGTCTTGAGAGAAAATGACAAACATTCGGTTAAGCAAACTTATTTTTGTATTTTTGCGGCTGCTTTTTGCTTTAAAACTGCATGCAAGCTTTACACTTTGCACCAAATTTGTAATCTTGAGAATTTTTTGTAAACTTATACAAAAACCTACTACTTTTTATAAGCACATTTAAGTATGATAACACTTATGCATGGTGTGCAATAATTTCTGAAAACTACAATTTGAATCAGTTTTGAAAAGCTGTTAATAGTAAAGAAGCGTGAAAAGTTACAGTATTTTTGCTTTTCAAAGAATTGTTTATAGCATTAAAAGTTTCGATAAAAACTTGCATGGAATATTAAAGCAAGTTTAAAATTTTCAACATTTTTGTAACTTCATGTTTGGGCGCTTGACAGAAAATAAAAATAATCCAGACAACTTAGATTATTTTTGTATTTTAGCTAACACATATTCAACTTCAAAACTGCATACCAGTTTTAACTTTTCTTTCAAAACTTTAATTTTCAGAATTTTTCAAAGTCTTACACCAAAGGCAAACACGCACAACTTCATTACTTGACTTCTCCACCTCTGAAATCTCAATTTAATCCACCATAATCTTTAGGCAATCAGTATTTCGGTAAATATTGTAATGAATACCATCACTGGACATATGTTCGTTGTGATTTTTGAGTCGTGCCACACGCATACAAGAACTTTTCATTGAAATTAGGTGTGTAAATATGTACTTGGGCAAAGATTAAGTTGCAAACTCATCAGTGCAGCCTTCGGTAGAGTGTTGCGGCAAAAACATTTTCGATATGCATATCACGTACGAAATAATCTACTTTGTGGTACTACTTAAATGCGACCATTTGTGGAGCGCTGGCAGGGTGGGCAGCAGGCCACTGTTTGTTGTTAGCACAACGGCCGGGGGTGATTTTGATAGGCTACAAGTTGGACTATTTTAAAAAGCATAAGGCAGGCTTGTAGTCAATACACTGTAGGTTGTTTGCTTGTTGGATAAATATTGGTCACAACAACACCAATAACAACAGCAACGTGGAGAAATCAAACAATCAAAGCAAGCCACGAAAAAACATTCGTTGCAAATTAACGCAAACAAACCGAGTTTGATAGGAAAACACACACTCATAGCCACATTGGGATTAGTTGCGCTGTCGGTTTGTGCCCACCGCCCACCAAATCAAATCACTTCACTTCAAATGTGTGACGAAACGCTCGCAGCCCAGTCGATTGCTAGCCATGCCGTGTGGAGCCTG
This sequence comes from Bactrocera zonata, assembly GCA_037783105.1. Lineage (NCBI taxonomy): Eukaryota > Metazoa > Arthropoda > Insecta > Diptera > Tephritidae > Bactrocera > Bactrocera zonata. The sequence goes on along the minus strand of JBAWJQ010006290.1, from coordinate 219,019 downwards.
TCGCCTGGCGGCGGTATGCGGAGAGTTGGTCATCAATGCGGATGCTTGAATTAGTTTCGAGTCGTTAATATGCATGGCGTACGGCAGTCGGAAGTTGTTGTTATTTGTTTTTTGGTGTTACACCGCAATTGGCAGGAAAATACGCGCTGATAAATTCTAGCTAATCTCGAAAGGTTGGAGCGTAAATATGGTTGTAGGGATGTGCAAATTGAAAGGGGTTGGAGAGAGTGAGTAGGTTGTAGAAGACATCAGTGGATTTTTGGTAGTATTGGAAATCTGCGTGGAATTAAAAGACGGTCCAGGCTTGTCAAGGTACGTAAGAAGAAAACTTTGAATACAGTCAGACTGATCACTGGCTAAGAGTATTGGAAGCGATCTGCTACAAGCTTTACTGAACTCAGACGACTGTCAGGTCAACTGATATAGGCCATCATCAGGAGCTTGAGTCAATGGCACTGGAAAGCAATATATAATCCTGCCGTCAGAGCTCTCACCGAACGAGGCACTCTAGTACGACCAAATTACTAACTCTGTCTCAGTTGTTTATTCGTGGAAAATCCAATCTCAGTTATGAAACAAATGCTTCCCATAGCTTTGCGAGATGTTTTGGTAGGAATGATATGATCCACAGTCAGACTTTGTCGCGGACTATTGAACAATCTGTGTCCAAGCTTCTCTAGCAGCGAAAGCTAGCAAGAACTGCCCTGAGGATCCAATCTACTATGAATAAAGTACTGCTCAGTAGCTTACATAGATTGTACGGACGATGAACTCGATCCACAGACCAGCTTTCCAGACTAAAGTTGAAGCATCTCGTGTGCCATAGCTTCTAGGAAGCAGACGAACTGGCAGGAACTGCCTTGGAACGATCCAAGTCTACTATGAATGAAAGACTCTCCAGTAGCTTGTCAAGGTTGTATGGAGGAAGATCTTGATCCACAGTCCAGCTTTCCCAGACTAAAGTTGAAGCATCTCGTGTGCCATAGCTTCTAGGAACCAGGCGAACTGGCAGGAACTGATATTAGCCACCTCAAGACGCTTTGTCAATGTTTGACGGACCTTTTGATCCGCAGTTCGGAACATAATAACGGATAGGCATCTCTAGCAGTCCAAGTATCACCGGCAGTCCAAGTATCACTAGCAGTCCAAGTGGGATTATTCGTGAGCTCATAAAAATCAGCCGGTTTACCTGACCTAACTTAACGTAGCTTGGTTATGTATGATTTAAGATATTTGTTTCGATGAATTATTGGCTCGATTTTTGGACGCCATACTTTTATCTCGAGTTATAGAGCCAAAAGGTTTTTGGGCTCTTAATTATTAAAAATGTTATAAAAATGAGCTCAGCTCGATGTGATCTAAGCGATCTCTGAGTCTTTGTCTCTTTATAATCTCTCTATCCTTTCCTCATCGAGTCTCTTTCTCTCTCTGGCTCTCCCAAACACTCATTCTCTATCGTGCTCTCTCTCGAGCATACTCTATCGCTCTCAGTATCTACCTCTCTCTCTATAAGAGTTGAGCTTTCCACACTTAAATGTTAATGATTTCAATGGGCTTTCCCCACTTAGTTCATGCTAATTTCGGCAACATCTGAAGCTCTCTAATTACAAGCGGATACGATTAAACATAGAAAACATGAACAACTCAATTCGCTGTAATCTTTACGCAGCTGATCATGAAGACATTACTATTAATGTCTAATCTATTTTAGAGTCATCGAGCCGCACAACAAAGCTACACCTTCACCGTACGCAATACTGCTGCTACAACAACAAGCGGTACACGGCTTTCGACAAAAACAACTCTTTCCAACAACACTTTCTCAACGCAAGTATGTACCTTGATCTTATTACGGAATTCGCTGCCGAGGCAGGAACATCGATCAGCAAGAAAAACAAGAGAGCAAGCAACGACAAAGACAGTGGAATTATTGCCAATCTTGTTGTTGCGCTGGTGTTGTTATTATGACTCTTTTTAAGGCCGTTGCTGTAATTGTTGGTTAGCTGCGTGGCTTCTTGGCTGCTTGGTTGGTCGGTCAGCTAGCTGGGCTTGAATGTAACTTGTTGCTGTTGCTGTTGTTGTATCTTGTTAGCCAGTTTGGTTTGTGTGTTGTTTGGCTTGTTGCTAAATAGCTGGGCGGGAACTCGATGATGAGTTGATGGGGCAATTATCTGCGGGAGGTCTGAATATTGAACGCCTGTGGCCGCAGCAGCACGTCGTCAGCCAACGCACCGCGCTGAGCGCCCGCGCCGCAACGAAAAAGGTACATTTGCGGCGAGCGCAAGCTCTACCGCGACGAAATGCCACCACTGTTGCTCGAAATCAAGCAGAAAACAAGTAAAAAAAAAACAACAGCAACAAGCGCGATGCCGCAACAAGTAGTTAATAAGAAACTACAAAAAAGTACAAAAACAAAAATGTGTGTACAAGCGCGCAAAGATTTTCGCGAGCCCAAGCTGATGCGGGCACTTGGCGGTCGCGGTGGTGGCGGCGCGCGGCTGCTGGCTGACTATTTTAGTGCCGCTCATGGTGCCGTTGATGGCGTTGACGATGGCGCTGTGGCAACATGTTGTTGTTGCTGGGCGCAAGCTTGTTATAGGTGGCGCCGCCGCTGCAACAGGCGGCGACTAAAAATGATGAGCTGGCCCATGGTGAATGTGGTGCCGTTGTATGTGATTGTTGGCTGGTGCCAGAGTTGGCGTCACGAACGGCGTCGCTGGTGGCGCGTAAGCTCTCACCCAACATGACTGCAGCTGCTGTTGTTGCACTTACTTTTTATGTTGTTGCAGCGCATCACGCTCAAGGTGCAAACCGTTGGACAGACGCAACGCGCAGACACCAACAGCGTGTGCGCGCGTTGTGTGATGTGTTGCCCTTCTGTGGTTGTAGCGCGGCGCGCCATATGCGCTTGCGTGCATGCATGTATGTGATAGCGCCGTTTGGCTCAAGGGCACGTAAGTTTGCGGTGGAACAAAAAAATTGGCAAACCATGCGCATTGGTCAGAAACGCGGCGCCTGAGTTGCTACGCGCGTTTGCGGCGGCGGCGCTGATTGTTGCTAACGCGTTTGCGCGCATGTAATGACTTTTTTGTTATAGTTTTTTTTTAATTAATGTGCATAGTTGCTGACTTTTATCAGCGCATGTCGTACTTACTATTGACGCGCATGCGCGTAGGTTTTGACGACCACCATCGCTGTTGTATGTCTGGTTGCAAGCGCTTGTTGCCAAATTTTTGTTAAATTTTTATTTACAGCTGTATTTATGCGAAAATTTGATGCTTGAAGGCATCTACGCGCTGGCATCCGCGTTGCTGCAGCAATTATAAAAACGCGCCAGAAAGCGCGCGCCTGAAGTATAGTCTTTCATATGAGCTGCATATGCTTTAAGAGTGCCAGCAGCTGTTAAATTTTCACGGCGCTGAAAAAATACCGCATTTATAGCACTTGCGTGGCAAGACGCGCCTGCCGCTATGCTTCATTTATTTTCGCTGACGCTATAAATCACTTTTAAATGTTAGCGAAGCACATATCTACCAAATTAAGTTATCACCTTTTGCTTGTACTTTTTTTACGCGTTCTTTATTGGCTTAGATTTTATAGTCGCGTTCCGCGCAACCTTCCTGTCAAGTTTTAATTTGCCGCGCCACCACCACACACAAGCGCCTTAAATAAGTCAACACGCCACTCTTACTTACTGCTCTTCCCACAAACTTCTACCCAAAAAAAATAGAATTAAAATAAATTTTAAGTGTGTCTTCTTTGCATACCGCGCCGCGCAACGCTTGCTTGCTTGCGCCCGAACCCTCGTCAACGCGTAGCGCCACCCTCGCTGGCCGCTACGACATCACGTCAGCGGTGCGCCACAAATTAACGCAAAGCGCATTTAAATTTGTCAACGACTTTAACAATAACAACAACCACAGCCATAAATTGTAGCTACGCGCTGCAGCAGCGCGCGTTGGGTTAAGCAAATAAATAAAAGATTTGTTTCTAAATTCAATTTTATTGCGCATAAAAACAAATAAACAAGCATGCGAACAAGAATAAAATCTGCCACCAGCCGCTCGCTCATTTGCTGGTTGCAGCTTTTAGGTCGCGTGTATGCGCGAACGCTTGCTGCTGCCACAAAATGCGGCAAGCGCTTGCATATTCAAATGTTAGGCAAATGTGACAACCCTCGCGCATACACACATAAATCACAGCGCACAACAATGTGTATGATAATAAAAGTGACAACAGCAGCAACAACAAGAACAACAACAAATACAATTTCCTACCACAAATTGCTACAACCACTTTGCAGCGCTATTTTGCATGCGTCGCACGGCTGTGCGGGGTGGTGGGAGAGAGTTAGAGTTGCCTGGTGTGCTGCGCTAGGAGTACAACAACAATAATAACACGGTTAGATAAATTTAAATATTCATGGCTTGCGCATCAAATTGAAAATTACGCCACTTGCCACAGAGTGCAGTTAGCGGTGACAGCTATACTCGTAAAATCGCTTGGGTTGGGCCGCAGTCGAATTTATGTTGCAACCTTGTAACGCCCTCTCAATGGGGTAGCGGAGATGCCAGTGCGCGCAGTTGTTTAATTTTTATAATATATTTTTTGAATAAAATTTTTTGGAAACTTAATCAAATTAAATGTAATTTAATTTTAATTAATTAATTAATTAAATTGTAATTTTAATTAATTTAGTTAATTTTAATTAATTAATTATTATATTTATTTATTTTTTTATGTTGAAAAAATTGTTCTTTAAATTTTTATGTATTTTAATTTTAATTAATTGTAATTTATATTAAATAATCTATTTCATTTAATTATTTTTATTAATTTTAATTAATTAATTATTTAATTTTTTTATATTTAAAACATTTTTCATCAAATTTTTATGTAATTTAATTTTAATTAAATGCAATTTATAATTAATTACATACCAATTTCTTTTAATTAATTTAGTTAACTTTAATTATTTACTTAGTTAATAAATTTTTTATATTAAATTTATTTTTTATTAGGTATTTATGCGATTTATTTTTAATTAATTGTAATTTATACTTAATAATCTATTTCAATAATTAATTTGGTTAATTTTAATTAATTATTTTATTTATTTATTCTTTTTTATGTTGAAAATATTGTTCCTTAAATTTTTATGTAATTTAGTTTTAATTAAATGCAATTTATAATTAATTACATACCAATTTCTTTTAATTAATTTAGTTAACTTTAATTATTTACTTAGTTAATAAATTTTTTACATTAAATTTATTTTGTTTAGATATTTATGCGATTCATTTTTAATTAATTGTAATTTATACTTAATAATCTATTTCAATAATTAATTTTGATAATTTTAATTAATTAATTGTGTTATGCATTTACTTTTTATATTGAAAATATTCTTCATCATACTTTTATGTAATTTAAAAATTTAAATGCAATTTAATTTTAATTAATTGTAATTTATAATTAATAATTTATTTAATATAACTAATTTTGCTAATTTTAGTTAATAAATCATTCTATATATTTATTTTTTTTATGTTGAAAAAATTGTTCTTTAAATTTTTATGTAATTTAATTTTAATTAAGTGCAATTTATATTTAATAGTCTATTTCATTTAATTAATCTTGTTGTTTTAATTAATTAATTTAATTTATTTATTTATTTTTTTATGTCGAAAATTTTTTCCATTAAGTTTTTATGTAATTTAACTTTACTTAATTGTAATTTTTGGTATTTAAATAATTTTAATTTTATTAATAATAATTATTTTATATATACTTATATTGAAAGTATATTTCCTTACATTTTTATGCAATTTGATTTTAATTTAATTCAATTAATTATAATTTAATAATATTAGATTTAAATAATTAATTAAATGTCGTATAAAGTAAGTTAAGGAATAATTTTAATAAATTTTAAAGCACTTTTTGTTAATATTAAATTAAAAATTAAACTTTTAATTAAAATTTGTTTGATTTAATTTACCATAAATTAACTAATGAGTTAATTAATTAAATAGTTAATTAAATTTATTACTTATTATTAATTAATATATATAATAAAATTAATTTTAGTTAATTAATTAATATTTAATTAATTAAGTATTCAATTAATAAATTCATTAGCTCATTTAAAGTTAATTAATTGCAGTTGGTTTCGTTTACTTTAACTCAATTAAGCACTTCATTTAATTAAATAATCAATTAATTAAGTATTTTTTGCTTTGAATTATTTAATTTTCTGTCAAATTTTGAATTAATTTCAAGCAGTACAGTTTAGCTTTAATCAACTTAATTTTTTATTTCCTTCACTCTAATTAAGTTATTTTTTATACAAAAAGTGGCTCAGACAGGTGCTTAATTTAATTCTATGATCTTAAGTTGCTTTAATTTTTAATACAACAACAATTTTAGACTTAATTTAGTAAACTAGCAATATTTGAAGTCAAGTATTAATTGACTCAATTAATTAATTTAGTCAATTTACTAATTTAGTCAATTTACTAATTGACTCAATTAAGTAATTGTCTGGAAAAATACATTAATTTAATTGACTTCTGTTTGCTTTAATTTATTTGAATTTAGCTAATTTAAATGATGTGAAAGAGATAGGATACGAGAAAGAGAGATAAGAGGATATGAGGATAGAAACTTAGAGAGAGGAAAGGAAGAAGATAATTAATAATGAAATATACATATAAACCAAATAACCTGGACAAAGCTAAGTGGATCAATTCTACTAAATGTTCAGAGTAAATCTTAGGCTGTTCATGTGGTGAACCATAGATGAACGATAAGTCTTGATTTTACTTTGTGGTTATGGGCCAAATGGTTTTCTGAGAAACTTATGGTGTTGTTAATGTACTAAAAGCCCCGATCAGATACGTGAAGACCGCATATCTATCTTATAGAGAATGGACTTGAAAGCTGACTCAATAATGAAGACTCACAAAAGCGAAATTCTGCTTCCAATGGGCGCTAATATTTTCCAATGTAGAAGGTCTTAATTCAATCCATTTTAAAATGTTCGAATTTTAACCTTTCTGGCAGGATTCGATTTTGCTCACTCTCACAATTTGCTCCCAACATAATTTGCAATTTTTATCGCTTCTATGCAACACCCCCGAATTCAAATTGCACTTCACCGCAGCTGGCACTCTTGCGCATAGCGCCATCATGAAGCCGTCAGCCTTCCGTTTCCAGTTCGCACACTGACTGGTTGTTACTCTTTTATTTATTGCCACTTCACACAAAGTCGTTCTCGATTTTATGCGCTCATAAATGTTTAGCTATCGCGGCAATGATGCTTTTGTCGGCAAAAATCGCGCGCTTTGATGCCACATCAATTGGTTGAGGCGCGCAGCAGGTCTCCGGGCGGCAGGATGAGCTGAAGGTGGCACAGCAGTGTGTTGGTTGGTCTATAAAGCGCTCTGGTTTTTTTTAATCCCCCAATGTTGCCACCAACGTAGCAATCGATTGCCGATTGCAACTTCAATCGTTTTATGGCTGCTGACGCAGCTGCCGCGGCTGCTGTGGCGCATTCGACTATTGAACGCAATAATGTTGCTACTTTTGTTGCCAGTTACATTGCTTTTGTTGTTGTGGGTAATATGTAGTATATTTGCATGGAGGTTCATTAAAATTCATGTAAATTGTGTGGCAGATAATTTCCGTTATCGTCAAGGTGGCCCATTAACTCAAGCGGCGCGGACACTTTGTTGTTGCCAAACGCATTGTGTGAGGATTAGTTTGGAGGCGTGGTCGTGGTGTATGCAAATAGCTTGGCGTTGATTTGTGACAATGCTGTGGATGAGGGGGGAATAACTAAAAAATCTGTGGGAGGAGAGTCTAATAAGAAGCTGGACCGCAGGCAAGTTGTGAATGGCAGGATTAATGGAGAACACTATATGAAAGCTTTTGGTGAATACCGAGCTTCAGGCCTGATGATCAGGTATTCCAAAAGAGTAATTTTGTAACGGGAACTCTTCAATGTCGAACTGTGTTCATGGTTCAATCAGCTCACGACTTCCGGTCATAGACCAAGTATCGTCTGGGTAACCAAAAAAAAACATCCGTTTGAAGGCGAGCTAAAGTGAGAAGGCGAAACATTCCTCCACAGGTTTGTGCGCTAGGTTTGGGATCCGTCACGTAGAAAACACCCCCAATGAAAGGTAGAAAACAGCCTCGGATGAGAAACCCCCATTTGGCAGAGGCATGCACGATGTCAACATCCGATGAGTTGGCGTTACGAGTTTTCGAGAGAAAGGTTCTGCGGAAGATTTATGGTTATTTGCGCAATGACAACGGCAATTACTGCAACCGATGGAACGATGAGCTGTACGAGATATATGAGGACATTATTGACATAGTTCACCGAATTAAGAGACAGTGGCTATGCTGGTTAGGTTACGTCGTCCGAATGAATAAAAACACTCCAGCTCTGGGAGTATTCGACGCAGTACCAACCGGGAGAAGCTAGAGAAAGAGAAAGACCTCCACTCCGTTGGAAAGGAAAGCTGAAGAAGGACCTGGCGAAAAGAACGACAGAAGAGGAAGAAAAAGATAATAAAGATGTATACACCAGTCATCCTACCCATCCTCATCACAGAAAAATTTTACTTTCTCGTTGAATCCTGCTCCTTACCGTCTTAGTTCTTTCATGTTTTTCTGTCCTAATTAAAAGCTTGATACTGGAGTTGTGAAATATGATGTCCTATTCATAAAAAAGCGACCCGTTCATGATGAATATGTGGAATTTACATTCGAGTGCCTCCTTTATAGAAGATTACACGATCTTCTGCTGACAAAAATATGCGTATGTTTGAAGTTCTTTTCTTAGGCTTCGTACTCAAATACACTATAGACATTCCGAATGGGTTTAGTCCGACATGTTGTCGTCATAGCGGCAGTAAACTGCCGAGTTGACAGTCCTTGGCCGGATAAAACCGCGACGGGCCGGTTACGTAGACCCGATTGTCGCGGGAACGGGGAAATTTAGTCCGATATAAGTAAGGTGGCGTACGTCTTCTGCTATTGATTGTGAACTTCCGCAAAACGAGGCAAAAAAGAAATATCTTAATAGGTATCAAGGGAATGGATCCTTAAAGAGCCAGAAAAGAAATTTTTCTAAAGCCACTATTTTAAGGTGGAAGGAGACGACAGTCCCACTGTAGAAACTGGAAACCCCCATCTAAGTCATAGGTTTAAGATAGACTTTGAAAAATCGGCTTACATATCGCTGGGAGAAAAACGAAGGCTAAAAAGACCTCTATACTTTCATACGTTCGGTTGGTGGCTACAGTGCTACAAATTGGGGTGTCCGTTTAGAAGCTTTTAGGTTTTGGAGTTGCAATGTGGCATAAACCAAAGTTTGCTATTCAGTTCGGATTTAGACCTTGACCTTCGTATTTGACTACAAATAGTGTATTTACAGGAAGAATCAGGCAATTTAAGAATACACTGACGGACTTTGTAGCTATTTTTAAGATTTGTGGTCATTAAGAGATTCCCCAACCGCCCAACCTGCAATCAGCGCAAGTATTTTTGTATCGCTGGTTATTCTCTTCAGAAAACTCAGTATTTTTGTAACCTTCCACTTCATTTAAATCACGCAAACTACATAAAACATACAACAACAACGGCGAAAGTTCCAAAAATGGCCGCTAATCACTATTCCCGAGCTTCTTCCTTGGCACAACCGGACTCAGCCAATTGCCAGCCAGTTCGGCATGATTTCGAGGCGCCGTGCATGAATGGGCGTTACACCAATCGTTACTACGTCTGAGCAATTTTCGCATATCAGATAGCATGCGAGTGTTTTGTTGTTGCCACATAGCGTCAACCAAGTCAGCCCGCTCAGCGCTGGCCGCGTCACCATGCAGCCGTTTTGATTTTGTATGGCTTTGTGCGGTGAAAAACCAGGTCGGGTCAGTTTGGGCTGGTCCGTCGCCATCGTGTTGCATGCAACACATGCCACACACGCACAACCACCGCGCTGCACCACATATGTATGCCTACATTCACAGCACGATTTATTGTTGATTATTAGTTGCATTTTTGCGGATTTACGTGACTTCTTACGCGCCACAACGCAAGCCACAGTCGGACTGTGTGCGCCCGCTGCAACCCTTTACCCCTACTCGACGTGTCAAAGCCACTTTTTGTGACTGCTTCAGCGAATGGCTTTATCTCGACCGTTTCTTGCGTCCTCCAACGCCATTAATGTCTTGTCGGTGGGTGCGCGGTGTGCGGTGTGGCAGCAACGGTGTCTGAGACTGACCAATTGGCTTTCTGCTGGCCCTACAAATGGTTGCCACGGCTTTGTTGTGTTGCCTTTGTTGTTGTGTTTTGTGCAAATGTGCATGTGGCTGCACTTATTGGTGTCGTATGGTAATGCAACAATTTGTGGCATGTCTGCAAATATGCAACTTGCAGCAGCGTAATGTGAAACAAGTTTGTAGGCGAAGCTTGTTAGCTTAAAGAATGGCTGCTTAAAGAAATTAATGGTTAGTTTGCTGCGATTGGCCGGTTCAGTGTCCTTAAATGTTGCAAGGCAGCTAAAGGAAAGTTTACTCAGCTAAGTTTGACAACTTTTAAGCAACTGCTGTTTTCCATCTGATGTGGTGTAGCTACTGAATAGGCTGGTAGTGTAACAAACAGGAAGCTTCTACAAGCTTTGAACTTCTAACTGGCAAGTTTTTTGAAAACTATTTCATCCGAACTTTCCAGCTAAGCAATCAAGATACGTAAAGTCTCGATTCCATCTATAAATATATCACATAGCATCCCTAATTATCATCAAAATCATATTTTTCTGTAATTTAAGGAGTCAGCTGAGGTCCAAAATAAAAAAGTTCCGAAGATCTAGATGACTCCACATCCATATGTCCAGAAATATCCAATGAAAGTCATTGATGTTAACAAACTTAGTCGAGCTGAGTCTAATCTACTCGCTAAAAGGTCCTACTGATACCTTTAATCCTTCCGATGCTTAATAAAGTACATCAGTCTAACAATTTTAAGGCTCTGCCCTTTGTTTTAGCGTGTTTTCTTCGTAAATTCTAAGAAGGTAAGGTCAAAGATGTCCAATATACTGGCTACGATATCTAAATCGCCTTGACATGACAAAGCTTTTCCCACAACAAAGGCTAAATAAATTTTTAGTGAGGTGACTTTCGCTCAGAACCGCAGGTGACCGCACTTAGGACATCATTAGATCTATTGTGTTCCCAGGAGGACACCAAATTAAGTCTTAGCCGTAAAACACCTGATTCTTTTCTATCCTACCTGCCCCATATCTCTTGAGTCCGCCGACTCCACTTTTCTTATTTTCTAAATTGTTCTCCCGGGTCTAGTTTTAAGTCTCTGCATTCCACCGACTCCACTTTTCCCATTTTCTGAAGGTGAGATCATAAAAGTTGGTGCCATGTGATGACTTTTTCTTGGAAGAAGAAGCTGTTTGGTCTGTCCACCATCAAAACTAACCTATTGCTTGAGTTCCAGGACCTGAAGTGTTCCTCTAGGGTCCATTGCTTGCAACAAACTTTGAAGGAGCTGAATGTTCTGAAACAGCTTGGGGAAATTGTGGCTTCAGTTGCTTCCGAGCGGGCTAGGTCGTCTGCCTTTTTAGATAAGGTTAAATGAGTTACCTACTGAGAGTCTAGCTAAGCCTTCGTACGGGCGCTTTCTACCAGAAGGTTTACGGACTTGCAGGTTAGGTCAGGAGCCCACTTGGCACCTTTTGTTCCGCCCACAATTAGGGCCTGAAAGATTGAATTGTCATCTTGGAGTTTAAAGCTACATTCGGTGTATGGAAACAGAATAAACTCCCTCCTGTTCCTATTTCACCTCTTCATCCGTTGGTGAATAAGTAGATTTCGTCATTGAAACTGTCTATCACAGAACCATGGTTCTTTCTTCTAGATTGGTTAATGAAAATGTTGTGTCTACTTCCTCATGTATTCCTTTTATCGGTTGCATTACCAATTTAGCCCGAGTTCATCATTAACAGGGTCGAGTATGACCGTGATGATGCCGATCTTTGAACTCCCTGCTCTCAATAGTGTTCTCTTACTTAGTTCTTTATCTATGATAACATCAAGATATTTGTGAAAGCTCGAGCGAATAATGTTCTACCCCTTAAATAAGTGAGATTGAATTTCGAAATGTTTTCCCGTCTTGTAAAGACAGCTTTCCACTTTCTCCGTACTGGCGGTTACCGCAAGTTTCCTTTCTTTGAGCCGGAATAGGCGATTAAGATTCATTCTTGAACATAATGGATCCGCTGATCACCTTTCTTCGTCGCGAATGGATTGTTTATTGCTTAGCAAGTGACTTAGTCAAGCCAGCAGATTCTGATTAATGTTAACCTGCATTGTCCTCAATTGATTCAAAACGGTTTCTCCGGTGCAGTCGTTTGAGTTTGCTGAGTAGCCAGAAGTCACATGGAGCTAAATCAGACGAAGAAGGTGGTTGCAGCACGATATTGGTTGAAAATTTGGTGAAAAACTCAAGAAGAATCAATGCAATATGCGACGGTGCGCTATCGTCGTGCAGAAACAAGAGTTGTCGGAACCTAAGACCGTCTTCTTTTTACGAATAGCTTCGCGCAAACGAAACATAACAGCAAATGGTAGTCCTTGTTGACTGTTTGGCTGGGCGGAAAGAATACGGATTGCACCACACTTCGATAATCGAAGAAAACTGTCAACACAGGCTTGATTTTTGAGCTGCTTTGACGTGGTTTTTCGGTTTCGTATCATTCTTGAACGATATTTGGCCGATTGATCGTCTGTTTCCGGATCGTATGCACAGATCCAAGTTTTGTCGTCAGTAATAGTACGTTGCATGACATCATGGTCATGACGAATTTCGTTTGAAATTTAAATTAAAAAGTCTTACTACTTTTTGCCCACTGTTTTCCCCACATATGCATAAATATTTCTCTATACATATATCTCAGATATCTGCCTGACCATAACAAATTTGCAACAATTTAATTTGTCCACTTTGTGTGACTCGAAATAAGTGTTGCAGGCCGACATGAGGAGCAGTAGAAGAAGTCAGAAGCGCCAACCAAGACGACGCGTGCATTACAAATCCGTTTAGCTACGCTCGGCGGCTAAATTAAATATTTACATGCCACCCACAAAGTGCCACAAAATGCTGCACAAACACCAGCCACATCAGGCAGCTGCATGCCGCACTTGCCACACCTCCTTCGCTCCTTGCGCCCAGCGACAATTGCGCTCGCGTTTGCTACGCTTTAAATCGCTGCGGAACGAAAAGAGCTACAATTTTATTTGTAATAGCAATTTTATTGTATTTCATTTTGATTTGATTTGTTTTTCATGCCGGCTAACGGTGCAATTTCTAACAAAAACAAAAATCTCTACGCACTTAGATTTCGCTATTATCCTGGCAGGTCCTCAGCCACAAGCAGATTATTAGTTACATGTGTAAGTAGTCGCGCGCGCTTTTGTTTGTTCGTTAGTGTATATGTATGTATGCATATGTATGCATGTTTATATATATGTTTTGTTGTTGTTGTTGTGCTCGTGCGCGCGATTATCTTTGGACACGGTTTATGGTTGACATGCATTTTTATGAATCCTGGCCGGCGCCCAACTCTCACAGGCGCTAACTGTCACCCTCCAAGCAAACACATACACGCACAAATAAACACACACACGTAGAATATATATCCTACACTAACACTTGCTTACTATGTATGCTATGTCTTCCTCCAGCTTTATTGCCGCCAAATTTATTGTCCTCTCATTTTTATTATCATAATTTTTCTCATTGCTTGTTATTGTTGTTGTTTTGGTGGCAGTGTTATAGATAGAACAACAATAAATTTGTCCAAATTCGCTTTATCTGTTCATATTTCATTGTAAGCGCTTCGTGCGTGTCCGAAGTCACACCACCGCAGCAAAGTGTTGTCTTGGAAAAAAAGTTGAGGTTATGGGTCATTAGTTGTTGTTGCTATTTGTTTGTGGTCGCGGTCGGTAAGCTGAAACTTTGCGACGTAGTGCAGGTGTCCTCACACTCGGGGATGTTCCAGCTCGACAATTTTTCACTGAGGCAATTAGCATACACATACAGACGTGGTCACGTGATTAGAGCCTCTAGTAATACCTGGATTCGAGGCTGTTTTCTTTTTTCACGTGGCGAGGTCTCAAACACAGTGCAGAACCGTGGAAGGCATGTTGCACCTTCTCACTTTAGCTCGCCATCGAAAGGTTGTTTTTGGCTACCCAGAAGATACTTGGTCCAAGTCTGGAAGTCGTGAGCTGCTTGAACCATATGTATGTAATGTAGTCCGAATGAATGAAACCCTCCAGCTCTGAGAGTATTCCACGCAGTACCCGACGGGAGAAATAGAGAAAGAGGAAGACCTCCACTCTGGTGGAGAAGGACTGCACTTGAAATCTCCACGTGGCGCCAAACAGCGAAAAGAAAGAACGACTGGAGAGCTGTTGTAAAGTCGGCTATAACCGGACGGTGTATAAGCGGTGTTTATGCCAATACAGAAGAAGGATAGCTGGACTCGACTCGGAGAAAGGATACCTCTACCGACCAACATGACTTTTTTCAGACACCCGGAATGACCATTTAGGACAGTCTTTACACTTTTAGTTTCTATTTCTCAAAATATCAGTAGAATCGTGACAGTCCCTCGTAATTTAGAGGTTAGGGTCCTCACATTGACTGGTTTCGATGCGATCAACAAGGAAGACAATCTATTTAATAGCGATCACAGCTAAACAGGCAATACCGAACCCTCAGTATTACATCCATCAAAGACAGTGTTTTTATGAAATCCAACCAAGCGCTTCGGCGGCAGCTTTTAGCTTGTAGTACCCTCCTTTTCAGAGATAAAATCACGAAATCAATACAACCGTGCAATTCCTGATTGATGTAGCCACTTAGACGTCTTTTTAAAAGACTTCACATCCGGCCATTGAACCAGAAGTTCCAGGCCAAGTTAATAGCTCTTCTTATACTTCTTCTTCTTATTCACGATATACTTACATATGTACTTTGATGGCGATTCCAGCTGAGTTCGTGAAAGTTTAACGCTCAGTTCTTTGCTTCATGAGCTGGAATCGAATGCATTCGGAATACCAAGCAATATCGAGCTTCTTACCTTCCAAATCCAGCTAAACCAGAGAAAGAAATCTATTACCCTTAATTTTTGCTAATCGATTCGTAAGAAAATCGCTGCGAACATTTTTCAAGTTCCGCCGATTTAAAAATCGGCCATCATTACTTTCCAAGCGATATTCGCTTAAAGTCCAAAAACCGTCATAGTGGAAGATCTTATCGTCCAAACTTCTGGATCCAAGTCCTTATTTCATTAACCAATTTAGTTCAAAGTAACGAGAAAGGTTCTTTACTAGATTCCTAGGTTGCTTGTTGCCGTGGTGGTAAATATTCATCCTCACTGCTGAAGTCCAAATCCATGGAAGACATTATTATCCAGACTTCTGTATCTAAAGTGATTCTTACTCCGTTAACCAATTTTGTTCAAAGTAGTAGTAGTTAACGGGAGAGATTCTTCACCAGATTCCTAGGTTGCTTGGTTGCTGTGGTGGTAAATAATTAGTTCATCATTGGATCCCAAGCGATATTCTTCCTCACCACTAAAGTAAAGATATTATCGTGCAGTCTTCTGTATCCACAGAGGTCCTTATTCCGTTAAACAATTCAGTTTAGTAGTTCACGAGAAAGATTCTTCACCAGATTCTTAGGTTGCTTAGTTGCTGTGGTGATTTCGCTTGAACCAAGACTCGGGAGCGCATGCCTTTTTATCGAATACGGACACAGTTCGGCTAAACATAAATTAAATGAAGGTACCCGTCCGTTAGTGACTCCTTGTCTTTAACTGTCGTCTCGTACTAAAGCGTTCTGTAGTCGTTACGAAACCCGACAGAACTGGATGTGTTACTAAGAAGCCGTTTATTACGATCTCGTCATTGAATTTACGAAAGAGATTCTGAAAGTCGTTAATATTACATGCACAAATTATATTCTCCAACTTTAAAAGATCTTACTAGCTTTGGGCGATATCTGAATTAGTAATAGACTCAATAAGAAAATTTTTAAAGCAAAAATGAACTCGAAGGTTTGCTTCTGTTGCTATTGTTGCTGTAGCGACAGAATTCTGCCTTGACCGGAAAGAAATCCGGGTACGTTCCAGTTACATAGACCCGACTGTCGTGAAAACGGCTCGAAGGTTTGTCTTTGCCTACGGAGGGATGAAGATTCTCAAAGATATTTATTTCGTCGGAAGTCCAAGTTTTTGGAGCAAAATCCAAGTTCAAGGCAATTAAACCCTCCAACTTTAAGTGGCCTAACTTGTTGTAGACGACATCCGATATCAAATATACATATGTAAGTTCGAAGATCTGCCGAGGAATGAAGTCTCTCGTAGAAATTTACTTTAAGAGGTCTAACTTGTTGTAGACGACATCCGAACAAGTGACAGATTTCAAATATAAGTTCGAAGGTCTGCCGAGGAATGAAGTCTCTCGTAGAAATTTACTTTAAGAGGTCTAACTTGTTGTAGACGATATCCGAACAAGTGACAGATTTCAAATATAACTTCGAAGGTCTGCCGAGGAATGAAGCCTCTCGTAAAAATTTCTTTCGTTGGAATTAGAATCCAAGTCCTTTGCTTATAATCAAAGTCTGTTGGGTAATAGTAATGTAGTCAAAGCAATCGGGTAAGAAGAGCAGTCTTATAACTACGCTTTTCTATCAGAACTTTAGAGAAACGATACCTCCAATCAACATATCAGAATATTTTTTTGTAAGTTCTCTGCAGTTCAGCTTGTGGTCGCCTGTTAAGCATAACTGCTTCATCAAACTTATTGAGGTATTGAACAATTTCTTCAATATCTTGTACTTTTCCGAGCGAACTCTTGTTTCAATTTTCAGCTATTCGCTGCCTCAGCTTCCAACCTATCTTTTGTTGTAATATTTTGTATATCTTCCAACAACTAGCCATTGCTTTGCGGCTATTTGAGCTCATGAGCTCGTGTGCCCTGCAGCGTCTTCACATTCGTATGCACCGTTAATTGTGTGCAAACAGTTCGTCAAGTGTCCTGCGAGTGCGGAGTGTGAGAGCGTTGCCAAATGGGCTAAAGACAATTCAAGCATGAACATTTCTTTCGAACACTACGCTGACTGAGCAATCATTCTAAGCACTTTCTACTAGACTAACTTGCAACATCCTTTTATTTGTATGGCATGTGCTCACTGCGCGCTGAGTCTTTGCTGTGCTGCGCTCGTTTGTTCAACGCGATTGTTTGCTGTTGTCCTCTATTTCCCATAGTTTTGTGCAGAACTATTTTGTTTACCAAAAACCTGCATTTTTTCCACTTTTTTCGTGCTTCTTTCTTATTTTTATGCTTATCTAGTTTTGCTATTTTTTTTTTTTGTTTTTGTTTGAGTTCCTCACAATTATTCGTTTCTTGCTGCTGTTTACATTGTTTTTCGCTCATCCGGCAACGTTGTGTCGCTTGACCTGCATACTATTTGTATAGCGCCCTCACTTTGCTTTGGCCTAATGATGATGATGATGATATCCTTAATTTGTATCCTTTGGCTGTCGGAATTGTTCAAGCATTTTGTTCGTTTGCCTTCATTGCCGGTTTCTTATACATATTTGCAGTTACAAAGGCACATATGTTTGTTGCAAATTGTTATTGTATACGGTTCGCCATTCATTTGCTTTGTTGTGAATATTTACTTTTTTCTCGCATGCGACTTTTTTTTGCTCAATTTCATCTTCGGTTCGAATTCGGAGCGAATTAGTGGCTTGAGCTACATTTCTTTGCCTAATTTTCAGCGCTCACATGCTCACCGCTATTGTCTCTGCTCGATTTGATGTTGCTAGGAATGGCACAACGGCAAGTTTGTGAAAAGAAATTGTCCTTTTTGTCTCCGTGGAAAATAGCATGCAGTTTTTTTAGTAGATTTCAATCAATGAGCGATTTCTTTTGCTTTGGCGAAGAATTCGGAAAATCGACTTAATCCGAGCATTTTCCATTGAGTCCTCAGTCTTCAGCTATTCTGCCAATTCTTCATTTTTGAAAGTAAGTTACGGTTCGTAATACCGTTTGAAGCTAATTGCATCCCTAACTGGACTTTTCAGCCATATCTTTTCCGCCAGCACTAGAAGTTATGACAAAGACCCGAATTCGCTACTTTTTTGCCTGAAGAAATCGAGCTGTGCATGCATTCTGATCTGACACTACTCTGGAGAACATGGATCTAAGATCTACTACTGTTCGTTAGAATATGGCATTCCAACCGTTTAATGCTAAACTTTCTTTAAAGCTGTTTCGATCGAGTCCGCCATGTCAAGACATCCCACCAGTTCCTACGTAAGTAAGTTCCGGTTCGAAACCCAGCTGAAGCCAATTCTTTTTCTGTCTGGACTCCGATTCCGGTTGGAAACTCACTAAAGCTGTTTCGATCGAGTCCGTCACGTCAAGACATCTCACCAGTTCTTTCGTAAGTAAGTTCCGGTTCGAAACCCAGCTGAAGCCAATTCTTTCTGTCTGGACCCCAGTTCCGGTTGGAAACCCATTAAAGCTGTTTCGATCGAGTCCGTCACGTCAAGACATCTCACCAGTTCTTTCATAAGTAAGTTCCGGTTCGAAACCCAGCTGAAGCCAATTCTTTCTCTGTCTGGACTCCAGTTCCGGTTGGAACTCATTAAACTCATCGAGTCCACAATGTCAAGATATCATCTGTCATTTCGTAAGTAAGTTCGAAACCTTAGCTAAAGCCTGTTCTTTCTCTGACTGGACTCCAGCTCGTGTCGAAATCATAGCTGAAGCCAATTTTCTCCTTTACTGTACTCTTCAACCAATTCTCTTCGACTCCCCTACCAGTTCGGGTCGAAGCCAGTGCCTGGAAGATTAGCTGAAGCCAATTTTCTCCTTGACTGTACTCTTCAACCAATTCCCTTCGACTCCCCTACCAGTTCCGGTCAAAGCCAATGCCTGGACTCTTCAACCCATTCTCTTCGACTCCCCCTACAAGTTATGACAGACTACATACTTGCGTAAGCCAAGATCCGAAATAGCTTTTTGTCCTTGAAGGAAAGAAATGTGCATCTCGTCTAAATTCTATCTCCAATCTGGGAAACCAAGAACCAAATGAGCTTCTGTGTTCTTTGAATGGAAGAAATATGAGTAAAATCCCGACGTGGAGGGTCGATTCGGAGCCGTTCGCAGCAACTCGGACTGCGGTATGAAGCGACTTGACGCATTTTATGTGGAGATCTTAAATTGAAAGTGCACCAAATACAGCTTATGCAAGAACTGAGGCCGCTCGACCTTCCCAACCGATAGGCTCTTGAAAAGTTCCGAGAAGAACCGACGTTTTCGAGCCAAATTTTCCCACATATCGCATTAATCAATGGATTTATTGAGCGAACACTTCGGTGAACAGATAATTTTACATTTTTGGTCAGTCGTTTGGCCACCAAGATAGTCTGATATCACACCGTTAGACTTTTTCATTTGAGGATATGTTTAGTCTAAAGTCTATACGGCCAATTCCGCTTCGATTCAGGTCTTTGAAGCAAAACATCACGCGTGAGATATCGCCAGTTACCAGTCGAATGGCTCGAACGAGTCATCGAAAATTGAACTCAACGGATGGACCATCTGAGACGTAGCCGTGGTCAACATTTGAAGGAGATAACCATCAAAAAATAAATGCCAGAAGAATGTTACTTTCGAAGGATAATAAACATTCCCTATTAAATTAGAAGTTTCTGTGATTTTTCTTTAAAAAGTAGAGATCATCTTTTATACATTTATAGATTTGAGGTCCTATACTTCACCCAGGCACTATATATATGTCTGTTATCTACATTTGTAAGCCAATTTGCAAGCACCTAAGCAAGTAAGTACACATCCTTTCGGGCACTTAAGTACTTCCACGCCAGCAATTGGGATTTATCCGCTTCAACGTCGCGCTTTGTCATGCGCTCTCATCTCAATCTAAATACTTGTGAGTCTATGCGCATTTTTGGCTTTTGTAACCAAACCAATTAAGTTGTTTAGTGTTGCAAGAAATAGTGTATTTGTAAGAAAGACATGGAAACAGGATGAGAATAAGCATAATGAAAAGAAACTATTATAATCATAAATCGCAGCGTGTTTTTGTGAGCGTTTGCTTGCGTACCCGGTAGCGCTTTCAAAATTATTGGTCTATAAACTAATCCTATAATTGTGGCAAAAGTGATTATCCTACTTTTTTTACTTGTCTATATTTATCCCCTCATTGTTATTGTTGTTGCTTGTAAGAGCGGCTGAAGCAACAAACGCTTGTCGGCATGCCTAAACACATATAGACAGTTATTTACCTGCGTTGAAAGGACAATGCACCGCTAAGGCAAGAGGATGCGCCGCACAATGGCAACAACAATGCACAACAACTAAGTAGCTACAATAAAAACTAAGCAAGGATAATACTCAAACAAGTAATAGAGCCATATAAACATTTGAAATTAAAACCAAATAAGCTGTAGCGCACAAGAAAACGAAATCCGCTCTCGATTTCAAGCATATAAGCTGAACTCCTCGGCACTTGAGTCAGCCGTCGGCATAAAGTGCAAGAATACCGGCTTGAAAATGCCGTCGCCATAGCCGCTGATTGGCATCTGCAGTAAGTGGGTTGAAGGATTTGCAAATTCAATTTGCTGCCCACTTGAGTTGAGTTGATCACTGAGCCGGGCTTCCGGTTGGCGTTGAGGATCACTTACGCGCTCGATGGAGGTAGAGAGCTGAGCAGCGTAAGAGCGTTTGTTTACACGAATCCTTATATAGAAAAACTGAGATTTTGAAGAAGGAAAAAAATGTAATTAACGCGCATTTTTAAACACTTAAGATTATGCTTGACAGATCCAGATCGAGCAACTCTTTACGAGTATATCAACTATTGTTATTGTCTTCTTCAGTGATATAAACGAAAAGCATGTGTCTTTTCTGCGACTTTTTACGAAGAGAATATAGATTAAGTCTGCACTTACTTGTTGCTGTTAGAGCTCAAGCTCTGAAGCTCCGAAAAAAACTCTGTCGATAGCTCCTTAGCTCTTGCCTTTAAATTTCTTAGAATGCCCCAGCTCTGAAGCTTGAAAAAAAGCTCTGTTGATAGCTGCTGAGTCCTTGCCTTTAAAATTCTTAGAATGCCCCAGCTCTGAAGCCTAGAAAAAAGCTCTGTTGATAGCTGCTGAGTCTCTTGCCTTTAAAGTTTCTTAGAATGCCCCAGCTTTGAAGCCTAGAAAAAAGCTCTGTTGATAGCTGTTTGGCTCTTGGCTTTAGATTTCTTAGAATGAAAACGTATAAAAAAGATTGTCGCACATTCCTCTACTAGCCATTTGCACTTAATCTGGTAAATAGACAATCCAACAAGCGTATCAACAAAGCTCTATTGAAAGCTCTCTGAGTTTTGCCTTCACATTATATTTCTTAGGATAAAACGTACATAGTAAAGGTGTTTCACACATTTCTATTCTTGCCACTGGCACTTAATCTTCTAAACAGTCCATTCAGTTCTGTTGTCGAAAAAGCTCTATCGAAAGCTTTCTAGCCCTTATCATCAGATGTTTGAACTAAAACGGAGTTGAAGACTCGCTGAAGTTTGCTTGCTCTGCTTGGACTAACACCTATGGCTGGATTCAAAGTCTAAAAGTTGGATCTAAAAGTGTTGAAAAAGCTAAAAGCTTAATGGAAAGCTCTTTCACTCTTCAATTGGAGGAAATAGTTTAAAAAGCCTTTCTTGTATGTAAAAACCTCTCCTCTCGTTATTCTTAATCAATATGGCAAAAGCAGAATAACGGTTTTGAGGTCAAAAAGTTTTGCCGTAAGCTTCCATACCATCAAGATCCTGACTCAATCTCATATAGTTTGAAAGGATACTGAGTTATGATCAATTTATTATGATAAGCCAAGGATCTTGGCAGAATTCGCCAAAGCTTATGCTCCGTTACGCCATCTTAGAAAACGATCTCACTCACGTCAAGGACCTTCCAAGACTATGGATGTTCTATTATGAAAAAGGCCGCAATTTACAACTTAAACAGGGAATTATCAAGAACTCAGGTTAATAAGATTTCTGTTAACCTCTGTTCTATAACAACTGTACTGAAGAAAATTCCCTTATCTTTCGACACGTTTCATCCTCTCCAGTCTCATACTCATACTATCGAACATGAAACTGTAGCCTACGACTGGACCTTCGGACCTCAACACTCTATAGGAAAACTTTTCATCCTCTCCAGTCTCATAATCATACTATCTAACATTAAACTGTAGCCTACGACAGGACCTTCGCGACCTCAATACTCTATAGGAAAACATATAGGAGTACAAGCCTGTGGGCTCAGACAATCTCGTGGCTTAGTTAGATATCGAGTTTCAGCCCAGCTCTTTTTAATTTCTTGTAGTCTAACTTAAAGGCCAAAAGATAAATACCTGAAGATCCTAGAGATCAAACCCCACATTCCTTCCTCGCCATATGAACCACCCGAAGACGTGTGTCTGCATATGAAAAAAACGAAACACGATCCAAAAATTCAGCTTCGTCGGAGCGCCATTGTGAAATATTTCCATGCCACCGCAGTTTTGGCAGTCGTTTGCAGCACAAGCAAACGCGCCATGGCGCCATTGGTGTATGCCGGCAAACGCAACAACAATAGCAGCAACAAAACGTCGGCCGGAAGAATGTGTATGGCGCAAGAACGCCAAGCGCCATAAACAATGCGGCAAAAGTGCCACCGGCGCGCCAGGTTGCTCCACTTCCATCTTGTTAACACAATTTCGTCGTACTTCGTTCTACGTTTGTCGCAATCGCGCCATCGTCTACACAGCACACTGCATGCGTCCTGCTTGCAACGTATATTCCCCAACGCCAACTAGTCGATTGCATTGTACCAAAAAGGATGAGTTTGATGAGGCGAGTGGACCTAATCGATTTGTGCATTGAGTCTGCGCGCAATTCACCACTACCGCGTAAGGGGGTCAGCGGCAGCTGTAGGGGACTGTCCGAAATGTGGCGCTAGCATACAAGCTGCAGTGTCGGTGGCGCCTGTTGGCGCGGCTTTGTTGGCGCGCATGCGCACAGGCGCCGCTTGGCGCAGGGCGGCATTGTTTGATGACCCACCGAAAAAGCGCACACAATAAAAGCGCGGCAAAAAGAGGGTTTCGAGCAGAAGAAGAGTGCAAAAAAATCAATCACGAAAAAGAGCAGACAAACAAAAGCGTTTTGGCGTATGTAGATTGCGGCCGGGTCGGGCGGTGAGTGATGCCGTGCATTTAAGCGTCAGCAATGCTGACAACGCGTCCGGCGCCACAGCTCCTTGTTTGCTCGGCATGTGCGTATGTGTGCTTGAGTGTATAGCTTATGGCGATCTTTTGAGCTGCTCAACGGCGATTGTAAAGATGTCAGTGCGAATCAGAAGTTTGGCATTGTTTTTGTGGTGATTCTTGTCAGTGCTGACAATAACCAACGACTCTGTTCCATTGACAATGACAAGCTTAATATAAGGGAAGAGTGAGTTTCATTTGAGCTCAGCTGTTAGTTCTAACTACCTTTGAAAACGTTCATTTACAAATTTCAGTCATTTCATTCTACAAATCATATTTTTTCATATTTTTGGTAAATATTTGAACTTGAGCATGGAAATTCCGACAAACTAACTCTTGAGAGAATTTTGTCAGGATGTCTTTTCTGGTCGTACGCTTGGAATGTATGAAAGTATCGGACTAATTTCGGGTCAAAAATATTGGTCTTTGGCTCAGGTTTGTTCCACAATTTCACTAAGTTCTTCCTCAAATATGTACCTCAAGCCAATGTGGAATGTCCGTTATTAGTTCTGGCAAGTCATTGGTATTGAACCGTTGCTCAAATATTTGTTTAGTGGATATATAGAGCTCTTTCCCAAACCGTTATCTTTAGGACGGAGACATTAGGACAGCAGTCCTGTCTTTGCCCAAACGATTCATATAACTCTTTTTCAAACTCTCTAACTCTAGGCAGAATAGATGGTCTTGGATTTAGTCTTTACAATAAGCTCCTGCTCAAGACCTTAACTTTGTTGGATGTGTCAGGTCAACAGTCTTCAACTTTGGGCTTAGAAGATGCACAAAAGTCCTCAAAAAATTCCTAACTCTAAGGCCAAAGTTAGTTATATGGTTCTGGTAAGTTTTGAACTTTGACCCAAGCTTCTATTCAGCAGACAACGTGGTTTTCTCAAGTAAAAGTACTGTAACCGGACTGTAACGGAACTTCCAGGGTACTGACAAGTGAAGGGTTGTTGTTGTTGTGGAGGCAGAATACTGCCGAGTTGACAGTGTTTGACCGGATAGAAAATCCGGTCTGTTCCCGTTACGTAGACCCGACGGTCGTAGGAACAGGACAAGGTCTTACGAGTTAAGTGAAGCGTCTTGGACTTTGGCTGTGTTTAGCAGATCCCTAGAGCTCTTCCTCAAATCCAATCCGGCTCGTTCCCGTTACGTAGACCCGACTGTCGTAGAAACAGGACAGGGTCTTACGAGTTAGGTGAAGGGTCTTGAACTTTGGCTGTGTTTAGCAGATCCCAAGAGCACTTCCTCAAATATAATAACTTCTGTCGGGCAGTAGTCTAAGAGTCTTTATCTTATTTCTTTGTTCAGCAAGTTTAGAGAATGGTTCTTCAAACAGTTGTATCTCGGTACAGAATGCTGCTGTCAGGTTTTGAACTTTCATTCCAGCTTTTATTCGGCACATCCACGGAGTCTTTTCTGAAGTACTGTAACTAAGCAGTTTCAGGAATCTGTCTGATCAATAGTCTTGAACTTTGTTTAGCAAATCCATAGCGCTCTTCCCCAAATCCCCTAACTTCTGTCAGGCAATAGTCTAGTAGTCTTGGTCTCATTCCTTTGTGCGGCTAGGCTATATGATTGTCATTCAAACAGCCGAATTCCGGTATTTAATGGCAATTCCATGCTTCTGCTTAGTTTTATACTTTGGTCCAAGTATCTTACGGAAAGGATGTTAGTTTCAGGGTGGCGTCAGGTAAACAAGCTTGGACTTTGGTTCCGTTTAGCAGATCCACAGACCTATTCCTTAATACCTCACAATAATTTCGCAGTCTTGTGTCAGGTCTCAGTCCGCATTCTTCTTCAAATAGCCTAATTTCAGTATGAAATAGCAGTTCCAGGCTTCTGTCAGACCAAAATTTGTGTATAAAGACTCTGTTCCGAGAGTAATTCGAAAATATCCGCTAGCGGATGGAATGCTTTCAATAATCGATGCTCGATCCGCGTCACTACACCTGATTCCGGTGCAAACTTTCGGCTCTTTCTGCTGAGTTTCAGTATAGCATTTGAATTTGACTTTTCAACCAAGGACTTGAGTTTCGGGTGATCATAGGAGTTGTACTCCGAACCAAGAAGCTATATCACTTGAGTACTTCCCTCCTCAGCGGCGTTACCAATAAAAGTTAGCACTCATACATCAACCTGGTGTGAGGCATAGTCCAAAAAACAGACTCCACTTCAATTAGTAAACAAGCTTGCGAGCTCCTGCAAATCGGCAATCGTAGAGGAGGCCCGACCAACCAATCTACTGGCGCCACAAAACCAAGCAATGAAAGAAAAAACCTCAACGCTGATCATCTTTTTGAGACTTTCATGTACCAAACTCAACATACACAACACCAACAACGGCTGCGCTGCCGCTCGACCCGGCGCGCCTCCACCAACTATTGCCGTGCTTGAAAAGTTTTTGATCGATGGCGCGGCAATTGGCGCATCGTGACGGCTGGTTGGCGCGCATGCGCACCACACAATCAACAGTGGCAGTCGCAATGGATCATTCGTTGTGGCAAAAACCAAATCGAAGCAAAGTAAAGCGAACCAAAGCTGCGACTAAGTTAACCCCAGCGCAGCAACAAACGTCAACACAAGCAAACGCTTCCAACAAAAACCAACACACGGCACTTCCTTCAAGCGCCGTCTCATTGCAGTGGTATTGGCCGTTCCGTACGTTTATGTTGTTGGTCTTGTTGTTGGCGGCGGCGCCTTTAATTGGCATTTTGTGGCTGCGCGCAGACAAAACACGACAAGACAGGCGGCTGACTGAATTTTTCGGACGTTGCGACTGATATTTTTGGCTGTGCGATTGGTTTGTTGGCTGGCTGGCTGGCTGGCTGCTGAAAAATGCTATGAGACCGTGTGGCTTGCTTGACTGGGCTGCTGGCTGAATTGTTGCTACGTTTGCTTGCGCGCTGAACCCTTTCTACCTTTCTACACCGCGTCCTTTTATTTATGGTATTGTGTGACTTGGTTTTTTTCCTGCTCGTATGCTGTCGCGTCGCACATTCGGTTGATCGGTTGCTGATCGTTGGCGCGACGCAATGTTGCATGCTCAGCGTTGAGCGCGTTGACAGCCGCGGCTGCCAAACATTGCGTTTGCGGCGTTTCAGGCGCTTTTGATCACATTCAGCAACGGATCATGTGCTTGGCCGCATCGCCGCTGTTGTTGTTGGTTGTTGTTTGCAGTTATTGTTAGCGCTATTTTGTTGTGCAGTGGTGCTCGCCGTTTATCAGTCTTGTCGATCGCATCGTTGGGCGCGCTTATCTGATGTTAATTTCTCGGATAATCGCATCATTATTGCGCACAGGCGCGCGCACAGGAGGCATTTGCCTCCGCGGTTGCCGTCGTATGCCGGCTGCTATTCTCGCCAAGCAGCCAGCGCCGCGCTAAGCCGACTTGCCGTCACTACAAGTTTCTGTTCTCCACAATCTACCCGTCCGTCCAGCCGTTCCTCCGCCGGTTTGCTTGTGTCTTTCCTGCTTTTTTGGCCTACGGCCGCAAGGGTTCTTTCAAGTCATGCTGTGTGACATTTGTTCAATGCGCCACATTTATTTATAGTCGGCATTTATTTGCTTCAACGATTTGTTTATTGGCTTGTTCGGCATTTTCGGGCACTGCTTTCGGCAAGCGCTTACTTGGCTTTTGCCACAACAACATCTGTCCTCGCCACACCGGTTGGCCGCAGTTAAACTGCCTGGTTAACTGGCTCTTTGCCTGGTTATTTGCTTTATTAGTTGGCTGTTTGGCCTGCTTAACTGGTTGATTACGCATCTGGCATTCACAATCGCTGTTAATTAATTCCTCTGTTGTACGAGGGCAAGTGGTACTGGCACAGCAAGCCATTGCATTGTCACCTCTGTAGCGCCACCTTGACTGGGCAAAAGGTGCAACACGAATTCCCAACGACAAGTGGTGTATAAATGACAAAAAAGTGTGGGTTTTGGCGGTGGCTACTTAGTACGAGTTTTAGGTTTAATGAGACAGCTTTCTAATTGGTGACGTATGGAGCTCAGTGGGAGCGCTTCTCCTATTTATAATTGACAATTTTTGGAGAAACTTTTGCTTTTACGAACAGGTATAACGACGGTTGCGAGAGTATCTCCGAATCTTCTTCAATATTCCACATATTCTTCTTCTTCTTCTTCTTTACTGGCACAGGCACCGATTACGCGATTATAGCCGAGTCAACAACAGCGCGCCACTCGTTTCTTCTCTTCACTACGTGGCGCCAATTGGATATTCCAAGCGAAGCCAGGTCCTTCTCCACTTGGTCGTTCCAACGGAGTGGAGGTCTTCCTCTTCCTCTGCTTCCCGCGGCGGGTACTGCGTCGAATACTTTAAGAGCTGGAGTGTTTTCATCCATCCGGACAACATGACCTAGCCAGCGTAGCCGCTGTCTTTTAATTCGCTGAACTACGTCAATGTCGTCGTATATCTCGTACAGCTCATCGTTCCATCGAATGCGATATTCGCCGTGGCCAATGCGCAAAGGACCATAAATCTTTCGCAGAACCTTTCTCTCGAAAACTCTTAAGGTCGACTCATCGGTATATATATTAGACTATTTAAGTACGCGAAGCTCTGGTCTTACTCTATGGTCCACGTCAATCCATTTCTAAAGCTGCTCGTATATCTCGTACAGCTGATCGTTCTATTATAGGTAATGTACGGTTTTGAGTCTGGAATATAAATAACACCGCGAAAGCCTGATTATAGGAAAGCTTAGCTCGAGCTTTTAAGTTTTTGAAGCAACGCTTTAATTCATTCCTGACAGTAGCGACTTGAGCTGCACTGGCGAATTCCTTAGTCACAGCTTGTGTTTAACATCGACGTCTCTTAGAGAAAATCACGTAAGAACGTTTTTCGTCTTAGGGATTTCTCGACTTTAAGGCTTACTGGAGTCAGTTTCGCATAGAGATGTTCTAATTTCTTTAGGTCTCATATATATGAGACGAAAATACAGGTTCCTTTATACTAAAGTTATACTAGTTCCTGGCTGAGATTTGTTTGTGATAATATCCATTTCTACGCTGAAAAGTCGTCTCTCTTTCATGCAACTTTGACTGCTTTTTCGTCTCTTTAAAACTCAACAAGATGAGGTTTCCGGTTAGCCGATTCTTTAGGGCTCTATTTGACTTTCAAAAAGTGCGGCTTGCTTAACTTCTTGCAAGTTTAAATTACTTTTGTCAATTGGGCTTGACGAGCTCGATCTCTATTATTAATGGATCTCACCGATCTTTTGTAGAGTTTCGATGAGTTTCTAAAGATCTTGTCGTTATGCTTTTTCCTGGTATCATTTCGAATACGTATAGAAAGGCTTCACTTATTCACTCTAATTTTTTGCCTTAACATTTCCACTGGAGTTTGACAGTTTCCTGAAAGTCTCCATGTGTTCTGGTAGCGAGTTCGGACCAAATTTATAATTTCAAAGCGGTTAACAGCCTCGCGAAGTGCCTCTTGAATTCTGGTAGCAAGTTCGGACCGAATTTACAGTTCCAAAAGCGGTTGACAGCCGCCTGAAAGACTTCTTAAAATCTTGTAAGCTAATCAGACCGAATTTATCCACAACTATTTACTACGCAAGCTCTTATTTGGACTGCCAAATTCGAGTGGGGCGAATTCTCATC
Organism: Bactrocera zonata; assembly: GCA_037783105.1. Taxonomy (NCBI): domain Eukaryota; kingdom Metazoa; phylum Arthropoda; class Insecta; order Diptera; family Tephritidae; genus Bactrocera; species Bactrocera zonata. Next base: position 189,992 of record JBAWJQ010006290.1, on the reverse strand, counting down.
GAGTCGATAAGCTTTAGTTCTAAGATATCACAACGAATTATTAACGTTTTCGAGTCGTAAGCACTCTTTCTGTGTCGATAATATGCATAATATGTGGTTGAAGGCAAGATAGAGGAAGACACAATAGAAGAGGACTTCAGTGCTACCGAACTTGTTATGTAGGGTTGGAGAGTAGTTGGTCAAAGTCGTTAGAATTTTCTGAACAATTTTCAGAAGTTAGATAGGCATGCTCCTAATCTGGTAGGAATGTCTAGAGTTAGTCGATCCACTGACAACTTGTAATATGACAACTTGTAATATGACAACTTGTAATATGTCAGTGGATCGATTAACTCTAGACATTCCTACCCGTTTAGGAGCTATGTAAATGCATACCTAGCTTCTGAATATTGTTCCGAAACATTCTGTCGACTCTGCCAACTACTCTCCAACCCTGTCATATCAAGTTCGGTAGCACTGAAGTCATCTTCTATTGTATTTTCGTCTATACTGCCTTCAACCCCACATCCTTTTGAGCGGACGTTGCTCGCAATAATCATTTATTTAGAGCGCACTCAGCACTCATTGCGACAGTTAATATTTTAAAAAGTTGTCAAAATATTTTCATTCAAATTGAAGCACTTAATGTGAAATTTAATTTCACCTTTTTCCACGACGCCGCGCACTTTACACACAATCCAAACAGTTGCACACCCCCACTACGTGAACCCAGCTGGTTGAACAATTTATTTATTGCAAAGGCATAGAAAAAGTAAACCCCGTTTTCGCCAAGCTTCGACAGCACCAGACGCGGAGCACTCGAAGCAAATAGCAATTTTCGACAATTTTCGGTGATTGTCTAATTTCACTAGTGATTTATGGACGCAAACGAACGCATACGATGAGTGGATGTGCGGTGGACGTGCGTGCGACAGTGTAACCCTTAAGCTCAACGCTTACCCCGTAGGCGAGACGGGCGGGTAGCGGCAATATGTCGCGGCTGAATGGAGTAGCAAATATTGGTAGCTCTATAAATTCGCATGCTTTTGTTGTAGTTGTTATTATTGGTGTTGTTGTTGTTGGTGTGCAATTGAACGCTTTTGTTTGGGCACACTTTGATGCGTGGCGTCGCAGCGTCTCACTTTAATTGTTGGCAATAAAATTTATGACCTACAAATAATAGCGACGCGGCAGCGCGGTAAGCGTATGCTGGCTGGCTAGGGTGAGCGGTGAGCGGCGAGCGAAGTAGTGGACCATTTGGTAGTAAGGTTTTTTCTCTGGAAGAATAAAAAATTGGTTTCGCGTACTGTAGCCACAATGAAAGATTAGGAAGAGCGCATAAAATCGAGCTCGAGTTCGAGTTCGCGTTCAACTAGTAAGGTGCCGCTGGGCAGTGCGAGTCTCAAGTGGACAGCAGGACCAGCAAATCTATGTAGCATTGTCAGTTAGACTTTCAAAGTTAGATGCCACACAATTTTTAAGCTGACAAGCTCGCAATATGTGCGCAGCTTGAATCAATTAAAAACGCTCGACGTGAAGAGAGCACACTGTCCGAAAGTGCGAAGAGTAAAAGTCTAACATTTTTGCTCACCACCAACGTCACTTTTAAAACGCATCAGCCGTAAAGTACCTCCGTTCCGTTTTGTCGTTAACAAAAAGTCATTCACACATTTTGGCGCAGCTTCACACAGCTATTGGTACCATCCACAGTAAGGTCCCGCCAACGGAAGTCGCAAATTCGCAAGTTGTATTTCCGCTGACGACGGCGCGTGCATTTGTCTATCTAATAGAATGAGTTGCGTAGCGCGGCACAAAGTGGACGAATGATAGTCACTGGCTTCCGCACGCGTGTCTCAATTTCCGGTGAATCACTGCCTCGGAAGCGCATTTGGAGTTTCGTTCGATATGTGTTATAGAGCTGAGTTTTACTTTGGCGGCAATTAGCACCCGTACGTGTGTGACTCGCACCACTTGCGCCCATTGTGTTGCCGTGTCCAGCATTATTAGTTTACTTTGTGGTGTTGTCGGTTGTGAGTTCAGGAGATGATCAGCTTTTGAAAGAATGTGGCAGATAAATTAAGGGAAAATGTGATAGATGTCAATAGGAAAATTCAATTTTTGTTGCCTTCATGCTGAGAAGAAGTGCGAAATGCGAACTCATAAGTGATGTGGTAAGACTTTCTGAGCTTGGGGATGAGTCCATAGATTTCTCTATCCAATCAGCTTCAAGTGGATTGAAGAATGAATAAATAAAGCCAGTATTCACTTAATCTACTTTGAGTACTTTAGCCAGTAATCATCTATTTGACTTCATACTTTGATTCCATCTCCTTCCACAAGTTTAGTTGTAAGCAATTCTCAATTCCTCAATCCGTAATTTTTGATAATTAGAGAGACAGATTCTATCAGCAAACCATCTTCTAAAGTCAATGAGTTCTTATAGCATTTTAAAGCATGCTTCGTTGTCAATACGGTCAGCATCTGTCCAAGACTTTATGAGCTTCGTTTCTTCCGATTGCTTTAAAGTTATTGGTTGTTAATCTCTCCAAATAATAGGTTGATAAGGACTTCTCATATCAATCCAAATGTATGTGAGTACGGTACGACTGCTATATGGTCGTAATTAAAGCCGATAAACCTGAGCTTGTGTTGCTAATAGTTATTTGACGAGAGATCTTGAGGAGTTTCATATTCCTTCTTTAACTACGTCAACGACATAAGACAATACGCCGAGCAGACATCGGACGCAACTAACTTCAGACTTGCACTGACCGCCATTCGTAGTAGAGCCATAAGCACCTTCACCGACTCTCTCTCAGTGAATGGCATACTTGGAGTCAAACCACCACCCATTGCAGACGATGAGTTCGAGTTGTCGTGAGCATCGAGAGTGACCCCAACAACAACCAAGTTTTGGCAGAAATACTACCATGATTTAGATGCAAAAAGGTTGAGAATGCAGCAGACGTAGAAAACGCTGTCTTTTCGACTGGTGTAAGGCACGGCTTATAAAATCATGACGTTTCAAGTGTTAAATTGTAAGTAATACCACTTTATTGATGAATAGATACTAAAGTATCCGAGAGCAGGGTTTCCGCGAAGACCTTGCTATGGGTCTATACTACAAAATCAAGTCAAAACCAGGATGCATCCAATATAATAACAACGAAACTATGTTCAGAGTAGCCTCAGTCTTTGTTGGATGTATTAACGTCGGGTTCTTATACTAGACTGGGTATATTCGTAGTCGTTTTTCAGTCAGTCCGGTTTCAGGAATTTCCATTTATCGGTCAAGATGAGAACGAAAAACTTACTGCGAAATTCAAGGAATAATCTCGAGGATTATGAAATATGTATGTATACAAAACAGAATCCTAAAACATACTGTAAGTGGGCATGAAAGTTGCAGTCCTTAACAATCTAGCCTTTAGGCTCCGGAACTAACATTGCGACAATTGTTTTATTGATCGGCAAAAAAATTTTAGAGAAGATTTCAGAGCTTCTCAGCTTGGTTAGTGGATTCACTTCGAAGCTGGAAGTACTTACTGAGTCTAGAAGTGCGGCTTTTGGTCAGCTGGCAGCTAAGGTTGCACCTACTGAAGCTAGAAGTGAGGTTTTTGCGAGGTCAGCTTCAGTTTTCACATATTTTTCGAAAATTTACGTGTTATTTTCGACCGAAGTTGTCAAATTCCTATATAACCTTGATGCTTTCGCTATTAAGAGCAACTCAGTCAGCAGTTTTCGTAGTTTTTTCGAGAGTTTTTTGCTTTCAGAACTGTACAATTTGTTTAATGGTTTCAGTTGGAGGCTGAGATTGCACCTACTGAGTCTAGAAGTGGGTTGTTTGGTCAGCTGGAGGCTAAGGTTGCATCTGATGAGTATAGGATTGAAGTATTTGAGAGGAAAGACGAGATTAAGGGCTCCGTTATTGGCAGCGAGCCGGATTTGTAACCGAGAAGGAACTATTATAACAATGATGCTTGAATTTTTGAATTACAAAAACAACAACAATACTTTTTGGTGCTATGAGGGCTTAGACTCGTCAACGAGGAGGCCTGTTTGAGTTAACGCGAGCGGCTTTTAAACTATTTAAGTGATTTATTCGACAGTTTGAGTGAATGGTGACAGAAGCGGTGCTCAATTTCAAGCACGTCCACCTTTTCGGTCATTATAGATATTAGAACTATATAAAATGCTCCTCACACACACACACATGTACGAACAACAGCACGCCTGCAAACAAGTACATTTATCTCCGGCTCAACTAAATTGAGCGCATTCAATGTTATTCAATCACGTCATTAAGATGTCAATTGTCAATGGGCGGTGCAGATGTGCCCTTGAAAACCCGAAAATGCAAAAAAAAAAAAACAATAGCATTACAACAAACGGCTGCTGAGAGCCGATTGCACCCACACACAAAGTGAGGCATGCAACGGAGGGCAAACAAATGCAGCCGTTTACATACGTACATACATATGTGTAGGGAGTGTATATATTTGTACATACAGATATAATATATATATATATTGTATATACATACATACATATATACACATATACACATACCTATATACGCTCATATATACAATGCAACAAATCTATTTAAGTAATCGATCCAAACAAAGCCAGATTATGGCCATACAAACTGCATCTAGGGTTGCAAAAACACACACACATACACACTTGTGCATACGCACTCATGCACGTAACTGCCACAAACCGGCAGCATTGGCATAAATCAGCGGTGATCATCGGTAATAGAACGACAATAAAGCGACAAAGGTAAAATCACTTTAACAAACTACAACAACAACAAGTAATAGAAGAACAACAACAATAAGAAAAACAAAAGCAACAGAAATCGAAGAAAATACAACAACAAAATGGAATATAAAAACCAAAAAATTCAGCGAAAAATAGGGAAAAGCAACAACAACAACAAAAATTACAACAACAATGTAAAATATCGATTTCTCGCAATTAATGTCTGGTGGCGCATTTCAAATGTCGCTTTAGAGCGAAAATTCTTTTGTGTGCAGTTTTCGTTTTTCTCGTGCTTGTTGTTGTAATACTGGCTTTACATTCATACATACATACGTACATACATAAGCATGATCGCATTTGCTGTTTTTGTTGTAAGGACTTGTTATTGATATGTAGCCTCACCATTAAGGTAGGCGGTGCAGTAGGTGTGCCAACAGTTTGTTATTATTGTTTTTGGTTTCGCTTTCTTCACATTGGAAATTGCAGCTGCAATGCCGCTTGTAGTGGATTTTCAGCGTAGTTCTTGTAATGAAAACGGATTTTGAAAATTTTTTAATTTTTTGTTTGATAAAACGATATTTATCCTGATTTCACTGGCTATTAATGCCCATCTTAGGTACTTATTTGAAAAAAAATTGAAAAAATTTGAATTTGAAATCGATATTTTTGCATTTACTGAGGTTTTGAACAATTCTGTGAGTATTTAGCTGGAAATTTAAGAAATTAGTGCTATATGTGAGCAGCGCTTTTTGGATCATAGCGTATTTAAAAAAATGCAATTATGAAATTTAAGCATTTTGTCGATAATGAAAGTAATTTTTTCCAATAAAAAAGAGTTTTTGAAGAAAATTTTTTTGTCAATAAAAAAAGTTAAAAAAAAATATTTTTTTTAATGAAAAAGTACTTGAAGCAAATTTTTTTAGCGAGTTTTTTTTTGTAAACAAAAATTTTTTGGAATAAAAATATTTAGAAAAAAATTTAGTGAAAAAAATTATAGGGCAACAATTTTTATAAAAAATTTTATACGTTTTATAAAAACATAAAAAAAAAATTGTTTTATAAAAAAGTATAGGAAAAACACATTTTCCATGAAAGTAATTTTTTTCAATAAAAAAGAGTTTTTGAAGAAAATTTTTTTGTCAATAAAAAAGTTTAAAAAAAAAAATATTTTTTTTAATGAAAAAGTATGTACTTGAAGCAAATTTTTTAGCGAGTTTTTTTGTAAACAAAAATTTTTTGGAATAAAAATATTTAGAAAAAAAAATTTTGTAAAAAAAATTAAAGAGCAAGAATTTTTATAAAAAATGTAATTGTTTTATAACAAAATAAAAAAAAACTGTTTTATAAAAAAGTAAAGGAAAAACACATTTTCCATTAAAATTCAAAACTTTTGTATACAAAATTAATACAGGAAAACTTTAAATTTATTTTTCTGGGAAAGTAGTAAAAAATTAAAAAAAAATAATAACAAAAAAAAATGGAAAAAGCAATATTTGGAAAAATGTTGAAAAGCTTACATATAAATGTTTTGTATAAAATAAACAAAGTTTCCACAAAAAGAAGTGATAAGAAAAGTAAAAAAAATATATTTTACTAAAATTGGTTGTAAGAAAAATATTTTATATAAAAATAAAAAAATTAAAAATTTTAATAAATAAAAAAATATGGATATAATTTTTTTTTATTTATTAAAATTTAAAATTAAAAATTTTTTAATTTTTTCCAAAACACAATAAGTAAAAAGTTCGTAAAGAAAATATTTTCTAACGAGTTTAAATTTTTGGAAAAAAATTTTGTGTTATATAAATTTATACAAAAAAAAACAATGTTTTGCAAAAAAATTAATATTTTAAAAGGATTTTAAATTCTGTCTAAGAAAATAATACAAATGTTCTAGAAACAGAAGTATAAATAAACAATTTTTCTATTATAATAAAAGAAAAAATTTTAAATATGTATGTTGTAAAAAAAATTAATAAGAAAACTATATTTTAAAAGGATTATCAAATTTTTCATAAAAAAACTATACGAAATTCTTACGAAAAGAAGTGTAAATAAATACACATTTTTATTAAAGAAAAAAAATTTAAACAAAAATAAAATAAAAAAATTTTTAAATAAAAATAAATTTTAAATTAAAAAAAAATGTAAATAAAAATAAAAATTATTACATATAAATTTTTAAAATATTTTGTAGAAATATATGATAAATTTTCGAAAGAAATTAATAAAAAATGTCTTAAATAAGAAATGTTAAAAAAAAAATATTTTTTTTTACTAAAATAAAAAACAAATAAAAATTTCTTGATTTTTTGAAAAAACTCAAAAAGCAAAAAGGAAAATGTTTTTATAACAAAACTTTATATAAGAAAAATTATTTTATAAAGAGAATTTAAGAAAAAAACATTATTTAAAGTTTTAATTTTTTTAATAAAACTTACACAAAAAAAGTGTAGAAAACATGTTTGATAATATTTTTAGAAAAAAATTGTTCTACTAAAAATAGCTTTTTTATTTATCAAAATTTTTACAAAAAATTATTAATTTTTGATAAATTTGCAGAGGAAAATTTTTTTATATTAAAACTACAAACTTTTGTTTAAAAAAATATTTAGAGGAAAAAATTATTTTTATTTTTATTTAAAATTATTTAAAGTTTTTTCAAGAATAAAAAAATTTAAAAAATTATTTTATTAATTACCAAAACAATTTAAAAAAAATTCTGAAGTTTTGTGTAAAAAAATTAAAAAAAAAGTTTTAAATTAAAAAAGAAATTAAATTTCATAAAAAAATGTATAAACAAAATAAAAAGAAATTTAATTTTAAACTGAAAAATATTTAAATTTAAATTTTTTTATATGAAAAAATGCGAAATTGATACAACAATATTTATTTTGATTAAATATAGAGACGAAGCATTTCTTATTTTTTTACTTATATAACTTTTATTAAATTTAATTAAATTAAATTTTGTCTAAAAAAAATTATTGAGAAAAAAAATTTATTTTTATTTTTGTGGAAGAAAACTAAAAAACTGGAATTTTTGAAGAATTTTTTTGTTTTTAAAAAGAAATTTTGCTTGTAATAAAAACGTTAAGAGAAAAAATATTACTAAAAAGGAAATATGAGGAAAACAAAATCTTGAAAATATTTAAAAATGTTTAAAAAAATTTATAAAAATTATACAAAAAGATGTGTAAAGAAAAAAAATTATTTATTAAATTTTCTATTAAAATTATTGTTCAAAAAATTTATTTGTTTTTATTTTTTATTTATTTAATTTTGGATCAAGAAATTTCTTGAGGCAAAATTTTATATATAAATTTTTTTCATTTATAAGCAACTTTCTGTGTTCTAAATTTTAAATTTGAATCTCCACAAACATATTTCGAGTGTCCTTTTCATCATTTCAGTAACCCTGTACAAACACTTTCTTTATTCAAATCACAATGCTCTGCAAGCAAGCAACAGTAGAGCACATAAAATCCTGCTTTTCATATAATCTCCACTCATTCCATTCAGCAAACTCGCTGCCGATATCGAATTACACCCCCGTTACCCCCGTCACCGCTGCTCAGCAGCTCCAGTGGCGAGCGGTCACTTGCCCTACAGCCGAACAACGCGCCGCCGCTACTTCAATATCATCGCAATGCTTCAATGCGCATTGCTGCTCAAGCTCTTCATTTACTTGAATCAAAATCATTTGAGTATTTAGCAAATGGATTTTTCTTTCGTTTTGCGCGAGCATTCATTCGAGCGATCGGCGCGATCAAAGGGCTCAGCCGGCTTTTGAAGACGATAGCGCGAGTGCGGAGGATGTACGGTAGGCAGGCAGGCATATCCTGCGCGTCGACTGGCTGCTTGACGCTGGCAGCGCTAAGCGCTCGGTGCTGTGCGCATTTAAGGAAGTTTAAAGCAATATTTTTTTCGGACTGTTTTGTGCTAAACTTTTGTTGTATTTATACGAAAATTTAATTTGATTTATTTTTCAGCGCTTTTGACGAGTTTTTGCTGTGCTCTAACCTTGCTCCAGGCCAATTTGCCGCCATCGCTGCCTTCGCTTTTTATTGTCATCACTTCTAAACGCTCGATTGCTTGAAAGCCGCGCATCGCTGGCTAGTTAACCGCCTATTAGCGGCCGGCTCGGCGTTGTTTTATCCTGCGCACTCAGGCTGAAGCACTCGTGTCACCGGCGACAAGTCGACATCCTCATCACACAGCTCACAATTGAATTGTAGTGAAATGAAATCTATAATTTGCTGCCGCGCGGGTTTTTTTTCTTCAACCTGGCGAGGTGCGCTCTTCAAGTGGAGGATGCAAGCGTTCGCAGGTTTGTGTCTCATCGCAAGCTCCTTTCATGAGACACTTAATTAGGCGACTATTGTGTCGCGGCGGCTGTCTTTGTCAGCTTAGTGTTAGCGCTCGCATTCGCCGCATTTGCTTTTGTACAGATCTAATTATGTAAATGAGTAGTTTGACGACTAAATGTCAGGCTAATCCCGTATTGTGTCTGGAGCTCGCGGCGTACTATGGCTTGTATATAGAGACCGGAATACATTTTTTTATCTAGGAAGTAGATGTCTCAAAAGCCTTGTTGACTATCTTTGAGTAGGGTAAGGAGACGAGAAGTTTAGATTAGCTTTATTCCTGGCTGAAGGCTTTCTCGTCTTACAACCAACTGAAAAAAATACCAAAGTTTAAAAAATATGAACCTCAACTCGGGTAGGCGGCCGCAGGCACTCAACATATCTTTCTCCTTTTTACCATTGCAGACTTTTCTGAGCTTGACAGGAAGGTGTGAGATAGAACTTTCAGCAAGGAACTGATGACTCAAGCTTCCGCATGCACAGGAGAGGAGATAACTACAATTTTAAATGATCTTGAGACCAGAAAACGGTATCAACAGATTACTGGTCTGATCTGGTGGATCGTCAAACACAATCACATTCATCTCTTTACAGACGGTCTCTTAGACACGTCTCCGAGCTCGGCGGTAAAAATCTTGGTAATTTCTAAAGATTTAAGAATCCGGAATCCTCTCTACCAATTCTGCAGAATGTTACTGAAGTTAGAGCCTTCGGCTAATCATAGATAGGGTCCGGGGTGATACTTCTTTTTAAATGGTATTCCGAACCAGAAGACTTTAAAAACTTTTGCAAGACCTTTAAACCCTTTTCAATTTCTTAGATATGACAAATCCGAACCTTAGACTTCAGGATAGTTGTTGAGCGTACAAGAGAGATGGCTTATTAGTTGCGATCCGAGGCCATCCAAGGCCATCCAAGGCGATCTGAACACTGAAATGGAGAAGGGTTCTGATTTGTTTTTCCTCAGCGTTTTGTCAAAATTTAATTATTTGCTTTGGGTATGAAGCTTTGTCCAGCGGGTCAGACGAGTGTAAGTCGTAAATTTCTTAATTCCTTAGGCGTGCCAGCGATAACTTCTTATTAATCAGAGTTCCCGACACTCGGAAGCTGGTTGAAGTGTAGAACGACATAGTTTCGGCTCTGAGCTTCAGTTTTGGCTCGCATATTACGAACCGTAAATCTTTTCGTAGTGGAGCCAGCGTTAACTCCTTATGAGGCAGTGATATCGACCCTCGGAAACTGAAGTAGAAGAGTAGAGCGGCATATACCCGGCTCTGAGCTCCGTTTTTGGTTCGCATATTACGAATCGTAAATCTTTTCCTAGTGGTGCCAGCGATAACTCCTTAATAGTCAGAGTTCTCGACACTCGGAAGCTGGTTGAAGAGTAGGGCGACATAGCTTCGACACTGAGCTTCGGTTTCGGCTCGAATCGTACGAACCGTGCAGCTTTCGCAGTGGAGCCAGCGATATCGACACTCCGTAACTGAGGCAGAAGAGTATCGAGCAGCTCAGAAACGTCTCTGAGCTCCGGGTCTTTTTTCTTTTTGGTCTCGTGGTACTTTAGACATAGCAAGTTAGTAATCAGAGTTCGAATTCCTTCGACAACGCTTAAGACTTCATAAATCTGGTGAACCGACAGTTGTGCGGGTAAAGGTATGGAGGGACAGTTATATAATAAAAGAAAAAGTTTTGATCACTTGAGCTTGTTAGATTTCTCAAATTATAATTCTGTGCTATGGAGTTTTGGAGCTCTGAGTTAACGCACGGACCAGGTTTTGAACAAACTAACGGTAGAAAAGGCACTCCAAACACGAATCAGTGCTTCCTCTTTGCTATTGGCCTACCCACAAAGCAAAATTAAACTACCAGCGCTATTTTTGTAACCCTTTCCGCCCTCGCTCCTGCATGAACACAGCTTCTAACAGCCTTCTAACTCAAAAGTCATTAATGTATGCGTAAATAAATGAGTTGCAGCTTCTACATTGCCATCAAATTGTTAACTCAAAGTCATTCATACACATTTCACATTTATTTGACGCTTAACGAGGTACCATTTGTGAACCGTTGAATGGACCACCGGCGGCAACAGTAGCGACTACGAAACCATACATCAGCTAAATCATCATCAATGACCAGAAGAGTGGGTAGTACATGAGTTTGTGTATCTATATGCATACCAGATATTGTACAGCTAAGTATGAGAATGTGTGTGTGTGTCGTATGTGACTGTGTGTGTGTATGGTCTATGTGTTTTTGTCGCTGTATCCGTTGGACTTCACCAAAAAAGGCCGCACATACCATATTATTTTGGCTCATTTATTTGGCTACAACAACGCCAGCAATATTGATGGCACAAATATGTATATAACAAAATAACAACAACAACTATATTGAGTACAACAACAAGCAACTGAAACAAGAAAAAACGTTAACATCGGCTGCACCGAAGCTATAATACCCTTCACAAATAAAAAATTTTCCTTACAAGAATTTGTTTTCGACTGTTCAGTTTGTATGGCAGTTATATGCTATAGTAGACCGATCGGATCAATTTCTTCGTAGATTATAGAGTTGCCACGGCTATTTATCCACGTCAAATTTGGCGAAGATATATTGTCAAATAAAAAAGTTTTTCATACAAGAACTTGATTTTGATCATTCAGTTTGTATGGCAGCTATATGTTATAATGATCCGATCTGAATAATTTTGTTGGAGATTATACTACTGTCTTCGGCAATGATCCAAGTAAAATTTCGTGTAGATATCTCTTCAAATAAAAAAGCTTTTCATACAAGAACTTGATTTTCAACGTTCAGTTTGTATGGCAGCTATATGCTATAGTGATCCAATTTGAATAATTTGTTCAGAGATTTTACCTTTGTCTTAGGCAATAATTGATGCAAAATTTCGTGAAGTTATCTCGTCAAACAAGAAGTTTTCTATACAAGATCTTGATTTTCAACGTTCAGTTTGTATGGCAGCTATATGCTATAGTGGTCCGATATCGATGGTACCGACAAATAAGCAGTGTATTGGGGAGAAAATGATGTATGCAAAATTTCAGAACGATATCCCAAAAACTAAGGACTAATTCGCATATATTTCCATTTTAAAGGATCTTCGAGGCTTGCTGGGTATTACTAACTTCGTGGCCAATATTTGGTATATTAATATAACTTTTGCGCATATTTATATTTTATAGGGTTTCTGAAGTTATCACAAACTTCGTGACCAACTTAATATACCCTGTTTAGGGTATAAAAAACGCCTGCAAAGCGTTAACGAGCTCCCAATAACCAACAACGAACGGCGCGGCGCCCAACTGAAATTGTGTTGTTAATTTTGTGTGCATTGCTGTTGTTGCTGTTTCAGTTTTGGTTATTAGCCTTATTTGCTGTTGCTGCATGTTGTTAGCAACATATTTTTTTGTTTTGGGTCAACATTTTTGTTTTCATTATGCCTTTTCAACACTACAACAATATTTATTAGTGTCTTCGTCTTCATCATTGTTGTTGCTGTTGTTGTTGGCGTTGCAAGTGTGGCGCCAAGGCCCCACACGTTATTATTAATTTGTAAATTACCTGTTGCGAGTGAAATTGCTCGAACGCTGCGCTACTCACAACCCACCACACTCCTTCCACCGCGAGACGGGCGGCCACTTATAAATACTTAGGTATGTAGTCCCAACCAAAGTGGTAGATGTAGATAGAGATATGCATAGAGTTGACGTTAAGCCAATTTGCCGTAAGCTGCCATGCACCTGATCGCGGCGAAGATCCGTCGAAGGATAAACGGAAGATAAGCCGAACAGCGGATGAGACGAATGAGTAGAAAGAATGGACAATTTCCCTATGTAGACATACATTTATTTGTTGTTAATTGGTTTAAATTAATTTTAATGTGTAGTGGTAGTGCTTAATGGCGAGCTATTCTATTATTAGACATTTGCTATATTAATTATTTATATTTGAGGGTTCGTTAATTGAGCCGCGATGGAATGGACAATAATTTCAATTACTTAGTGAACTTTTCAACTGTCTCATTCGACTCAAATGTTCAAACGGCGGGTGACTTTTTCCAGTTTAGAAATAGAAAGAAGACGCACAGAGCCAAAACTGGTGAAAACGGTGGTTGGAACAAGAGTTCGTAGAACAAATCGATCAATTTGAACGAAGAGACGGCAGAGCTGTGAGCCTGTGCGCTGTCTGGACGGAATATCACTCCAACTTGAAGAGCGAGTATAGTCTTGTTTGCAAATGGATATCGAATAGACAGAATATCTCGATCTTTACTATCGCAGACACCTTTTTGCCCTTCACCAAGTGGTCACTGTAGACCGCACCGGCTAAAACGCAGAAACCTAAGACCTTTTCTTACCTATAGGGCAGTTTTCGACTGCTATGGTGTAGGTCCACTGGATGCAGTACACTTTTTCGACTGTATCTTAGTCTCTGCTGTATACCAGTGAATCCATGTTTCAATGTAGATCAGCAAACGATGTTGAAACTCCTTTGAATTGCGCTTAAAAATCATCAAGCACTGCTGTAAAGTGTTCTCACGGTCGCACCTGTTGTTCGAAGTGAGCAAACACGGGGCTCATGTCACCGACGGTTTTGTAATGGTCAATGTTTCTCGTTGCATATGGTCTACGCGGACTTTGGAGATGACTGCTGTCTGAGTTATCCTCTTCAATCAATTGGCTGTATCTACGAAATCGTAGATACGGTCACGTTATCCTTCATGGAAGCCGTTTCCGAGGCAGCTAGGCGAGGCTTATCAAATAAAAAACCGACGCGCGACTTTATTGAAAATTAAAACAATTTTTGACGATTGTAATCGAAAACGAAGGTTCACCGTATACGACTCTAAAGCGCTCTTTGATTCAGTATACGAACTCGCTTCCAAAAACAAGACTCGAACCATTGTCCGATATTGCGCTTTTTCCATTTTCTACAATCTTCGGACAACTTCCGAGTCCTCGCATGGCACTAACCACCTCATAGTCCGATTCGGTTGTTGCTGCTCTTGGAATTATCGGATTACCGTCATAAACTTAGAACTGCTACAAGAAGTTTCGGCAAATGCTCTCTCTGCTACCTAAATGAACACCAAACAATACGAAGAGCGACGGAGATCAAAAACTTTTTCTTAAGTGCTGTTAGTGCTCGACAAGTCTTGGGATGAGACCATGGAAAGTTAATGAACTAATGGCCGGTCCTTAATTACAGTACCTATGGTGAAAAATATGTGAAGAGAGTTGGATTACCATTCAAGAGTTCTTTCAAATGAAGTCAGAGAGCTTTCAATAACTGAACTGGATAACTTCTCGAAAGGATCGAGAATATCGGACTGAATTCAAAGTGATTATTTTAGTACAGAAGATTACTCGAGTTCTTTAGTTCATTCTCAAAGTTGGACAAAGAAGCGAGGCAAATAGGTCTGGTAGTGAACGACCAAAGGCCAAATTCTACAAGTCACTCATCATACCTTCCTTTGCGGATTGGCAACCGCGAATACCGCAGTCGATGAGACGATGAGTTGTACGATGTCAATGGCATAGTCCAGCAAATTATGAGACAGCGGCTACGCTGGCTAGGTTATGTCGTCCGAATGGATGAAAACACGCCAGCTCTGAGATGAAGACCAGGTGGAGAAGGACCTGGCTACTCTTGGAATCTCCAATTAGCGCCAAATATTGAAAAGGAAGAACGGCTGGCGCGCTGTTGTAGACCCGGCTATAGAAGAAGAGGAAGATTACTGGAAGCACAAACATTTTTCTCAGAACCTCAAATAAACCTTCTAAAATCCAGAAGCAAGTTTCATGTGCGCCTAAATTAAGAGCTTGCTATGAAATTAATTGAAGCTGTCAGCGCACTTTTCTTAAATCACAAAGTACTGTTATTTACTGGCACAGCGTTGAAAAGACCACACCCCCGTAAGCATGAAGAGCACATAATTGAAAGCAGCTCGTGTGGTCATTCGCCTTACGGAGCGCTGCTAGCTAACAAGCTGCACATAATCGCCCGAAAATGAGGAGCGAAAATGAAACTAAATAATTAAATAATACAAAAGAAGCAGAAGAAGGCGAAGGAGGCGAAGAGAAAAGCAAATTAAAATCTTATAAAAACCATTCTAAAGAAGATCTCTCTATTAAAATTGTGCGCAGCGTAAGTGGAAGCAAGTGGCGGTGGCGTGGTAGTGGCCTAGCGGCGCGTCCAAACCACGAGACCACAGACCACCAAATTTAATTGCTGCGCATGCGCCGCTGCCGTAAACGGACCACTTGTTAATTTCGTGATTACATTTTCGAACATCTTCTCTACTACTTGTCTTCGTTGTTGTTTGCTGCTACGTTTGTCGTGCGGCGCATTAACGAGCTGCTCAATTGCTCGGCCACACATCAAAAACTTAATAACTTCTTCAACTTCAGCCAGCAGAAAGTCCGAAAATTGTAATAAGAATAAGCGGAAGAAGCAGCAGCGTGTGCGCATGCGCAGTAGAACCTGCTGTCAGCCAGTGGGCGCCAAAGCACGCAAACCAATCAATCGGTTTCGCCAGTTTCGGGCCGCAACCGTATTTGTGGTAACGGTGTTGAAGTAGGTGGTCGCCTCTGGTGGCGGCGTAGCAATGCCGAGCAACACAGCCCAGCTGGCGAGAGTTGTCGGCGCGTACGCTGATGAATTGCGCCCGAAACAGCACTAAAATTAAATAATGAAAATATATACAAAGACAAATTATATTAATAATGAGTTCATTATGGACGAATGGCAAACGGCAGTTCATTAAATGAAAGGAAGCGCAACGAAATGAAGTCGAAATGTGATATACAAACTGCGTGAGACCACACACGCCCAGTGTGGAGACACTGAAAAAGCTTTCGGCTAAGACCGTGCTTTTATTGGACTAAAGTTTCCGGAAGCGCGTTGGTTTAAGAAAGAGGAAGCAGTTAATAATAAAATGAGTTCCGAAAGAAAAGCAAGCCACTCACGAAACTTGAACCTATTTTTAGCACTAAAGACTTTCCGGAAGTTCACTACAAAAACTTTAACTAATTTTAAAGCTAAATACCTTACGGAAGTTCAACACAAGATAAAGTAAAGCAAAATATATAAGGAATCTCTTCTTCACATAAGCTCTGAAGCTCAGAACGCATCGAAAAAAGTTAAGACAGAGAAAGACAAAGCAATACAGACAATTGACCAAACATAAGCTCCCAAAATCTCATGGCCACTTAAACTTGGGGGTCTCTCATACCAAATTTCAGTCCGTTTAAGCTGTGGAAGACTTTAGCAAGAGCTTCACTAATTTTCAGGAGATCCAATCAATCTGTTAGACGTAAGCTCTCAAGATTACAACAAGTTCTTAGGAACTTCAAGGGAACAAAGTGAGTTTCAGGAAGTCTACAACTTTCTTCCCTTGATCTCCTGAAAGGATTCTAAGGGTAGTCGAGTCAACTTCTATGTAGGTAAAGATCTCTATCAGAATTCCGTAGAATATTGATGTTTGGATGATTAGAGATATTTAAACTATGAGTTCGATCTGCTTCTTTATCAATTGAAATGAAAACGATGAATCTTTGGACCTTTTAACGGAAACTTTCGGTATAGACAACCGTAGATCCGATTTTCGAGCAAATGCAGAAGATCAAATTCTACAAGCACAGATTTTGCTGACAAATTTTGTCAATCCCACGGTGTTCCGGTTGTTTCACGTCGGTCCAAAAAATTGAGAGCGGTTTGGATTTAGTTTTATCCGCTTTTTGCAAGATAGGTGAGTATTTTGAAGGGATGCGTCAGAAATATTGATGGCTTTTTAGGTTGCAGAACTTCTTTTGAAGTCATTGGCTCTTAATGAGAACAAAGATCCAGATGTACCCTCTGAAATTGGGTAGATCAGAGACATTCCAACGACTCTTCGGTTTGATTTTTAAAAATTCCTTTACCGGTTGAGCTCTGGAATATAGTCCTGAATAAAGTGTCATAAAATGAAGTAAATTCTCCCATATCGCTTCTAAAATAGTAGAAGCGTCACGTTTGGACTCTAACGAGGGTAAGAACCTTCTGCCGAGACTCCCTCCCTTAGCTCCTAGTAGACCACTATAGAGTTTTTCAAGCAGAGTTGGCTGTCATCAAGGTAGATATACTGCTCCTAAGTGAAGCAAGGAGTGTATTCACTCCGATGGCCGAGCCGAGACGTCCATATTAGACGTGTTCGACTTGCTGGTCTTAGCGTAATCGCCAGAAATTGCAAAGTCGTCCGATATTTTCTTGCGTTCTCGCGCTGAATCTGTTGACCTTCTGTGATTTCTGATCTCAAGTGAAAAAGTTACTCCGAGCTATTTGCACTTAGCAAGGTGAAACTTGCAGCAATTGTAGCTGTTGGACTGGATCGCGTGTCCAATGGGTACCCACGCGGTGCGACTAAATATTTTGTTGGAGATGCTTTGCCAAAGCTGTATGAAGGAAGACGAGTTGGTATTCTGCTCTATTGGTCGACTTTTGCCATACGGCGATTGAAATATCTGCGCAGACACAGCTTTGAAGAGCCTAGTGAAGTGGCTGGAAGTGATATTAATCGCCTTAGTAAACTTTTGTTGAACCCAGAACACTTCGTCGATCTATGAAGTGATGGAGTTTAAGCAGTTTTTGTGCAACTTAAAGAACAAATATCTATCCAAGTGCCTTCCATCTATTTTGGATCAACTCTACGACCTAACCTAACCCAAGCTGAGCTCTCACAACGCTTTGATAATGGCTTTGTTCATACCAAATGAACACATCCCTGCATTGTCCTCCTAACACGTCTAAATACGAATACTTCGTCGATCACCCCGACAGGCTTCTTGACTAATATTTAAGTATTAATCGACGAGTTGGGAGCTTGTGGAGTTGCAAGAGCTTAACTATCAACTTTATATTATCTGCAGACAATCATTTCGAAGAAAATATTGAAGAAAATTCTTTTTTCTCCCATAAGCATGCCGCAGCGTCGCTCCTTTGACAAGCGATTAGCATAACGGTACCTAAATATGAATTGTAAACACTATTCTGAACGTACCGAGGACTTTGTAGTCACTTGCTTCAACAAAAAAGGCATGTTGCAAGAAAGGCATGTTGCAAGAAAGTCATGTTGCAAGAACCTTCGTCTTTATCATGTTTCCCTAATTTCCAAACTCGAAATGAAGACATCTCTTCAACAACAACAGCAATAACAGCAGCCGCATGCCACAAACTGCTACGCGGGCGCACTTACAGACCGCACGGCCAAGCTGTAACGTGTGTGGCAACAATGTTGCAATTAGAAAAATTGCTAGTTATTACAAAGTGAGCGCTAAGCGTCTATTTTTCTACCAGTATATTTTTTTGTTTTTGCTGCCACTGCTGTTGTAATTTATGTCACGAATTTGTCTAAGCTGTTGCACCGCCTGCCATGCCACCGCCAGCAGCGGCGATCTCCGGAGATCGCCTGATCGCGCATTTCACAATTTCTGCTCCACTTTTCCGCTGATGTTTTGTCATGGATGAATGGTCGGCAGTTGTTGTTTTTTGTTATTGTTGTTGTTGTTTTTCATCTTATTTTTGTTGTTATTGCTGTTGTTGCAGCTGCTGGTCTTCTAACAGCGACTTTTTGTTAGCTTGCTGGCTGCTTTTTTATCCACGCGCTACACGCCGCCGTTTATGTTGCATGCAACAAACCAGGAAACTCAACGCCACTGTGTGGAGCAGGCAGCGGCAAAGCGGAAGAAGCACTCTAAGAGACAAAAAATTATGCCGAACTGCTTGTACCAGCAGCAGGAAGTTCGACAGGCAACAGTTGTTAGCAACAACAACAACAACAACCACATAACACGTTTACTTTTAAGCAAATTGCGCCACAACAAATATCGCCTGACTGCACGCTTGACTAGTGGCAGACAGGCAGCCGACTCGCAAGCCAGCCAAATGTCGCAACAACAAGAGTGTAACAACAACAAATTGAAACCGCTTAGAAATAAGCGCAAAACAACAATAATAACAACAGCAGTGTAAGTACATCGGTAGCCAGCGCCGCCATTGGCTGAGTGACAAGTGGCACGCACGCACGCACGCAATACGCAATTGCCGCGTGTAGCAACAACAACAGCAACAACAATAATGATAAAGCGTCCCATTAGTTGCTGTTTTTAGAAAATATTAATGAAGTCACCAAACCAAAAAAGTGAAAAATATTGAAAAGTGTATGCGCTAAAACAACAACAACAGCAAGCACAGCAATTTCATGCACCAATTACGCGCCACAAATGAAATTCTTTCTAATTTGCAGTTGTGGCATAGCGGCGACGCGGCTCCACACACTGCAGATGTTAAAAAAAAAATATTTTTTTAGTAAAAGCAATTTTCTGGTCAGCAAAATTTATAGAAAAAATTAATTAATAAAAAAAAAAAATAAATAAAAAAGAAAAAATTAAATAAAAAAAGAAATTAAATAAAAAAAAATTTTTTTAAATTAATTTTTCAGAATAAAAAAAAATTAAAAAATTAATTTTTCAGAATTAAAAAAAATTAAAAAATTAATTAAAAAATTAATTTTTTTTATATGATTCAAAATTTTCTGGTCTGCAAAATTTATAGAAAAATTAATTAATAAAAAAAATTAAATAAAAAAACAAAAAATTTAAAAATTAATTTTTCGGAATAAAAAAAGAAATTAAAAAATTAATTTTTTTTATATAATTCAAAATTTTCTGGTCAGCAAAATTTATAGAAAAATTAATTAATAAAAAAAATTAAATAAAAAATTAATTTAAAAAATTAATTTAAAAAATTAATTTTTCAGAATAAAAAAAAAATTAAAAAATTAATTTTTTTTATATAATTCAAAAAATAATTGCATACATATTTCCAAATTTATTATTAATAATTATTAATTTTAATTTTTTTCTTCAAAATTAAAATTTTTGGAGAATTCAAATTCTGAAATAATTTTCATTTACAGAAAAAAATTAAATTTATGATTTTTGGAAAATATATTTTTTATTATAGAATAATTGTGCAAAAATATTTGAGAATTTAAATTGTGCAAAATTTTCATTGGAGGAAATGTCCGGTATCTTATTTGGAGGAAAGGTGCCGCTGTCCGGCTAATTGATGCCCTCGTTAGAATGAAGGCTGCCAGCACCACCGTCCAAGAAGGTCGATGAACGGAACAAGGACTGAGGTCAAGGAGGTAGGTCCTTGTGGCATTTACTACAGTGGCCATATAAAGAAGCGCAAATTTGGTGTAGGATTCGTGGTGGGAGAGAGACTTCGTCGCCGAGTCTTGACATTCAACCCGGTGGATGAAAGTCTAGCCACAATCCGCATCAAAGCGAAGTTCTTCAGCATATCGCTGATTTGCGCCCACGGCCTGACGGAAGACAATGGACGATGTGACCAAAAATGCCTTCTATGAGCGCTTGGAGTGCACCTATGAGAGCTGCCCCCGCCACGATGTCAAAATCGTGCTTGACGACTTTAGCGTCAGGGTGGGCAAAACAGATTTCTTTGGCACAACGGTCGGTAAATTCAGCCTCCGCGAGAAAA
This sequence comes from Bactrocera zonata, assembly GCA_037783105.1. NCBI lineage: Eukaryota > Metazoa > Arthropoda > Insecta > Diptera > Tephritidae > Bactrocera > Bactrocera zonata. The sequence continues at coordinate 169,317 of JBAWJQ010006290.1, read as the reverse complement.
CATCTTCAAAGGGTTGAGGCTAACCGACTTCGCCGGGGCCCGAAACATGGTTATCTGTATTACTAGATTCCAGCATAGAAAAATTCATCTAAGCTACCTGGCTGTATCAGCATCGAAAAGCCACGAACCGGATCGATCATGTTGTGATAGACGGAAGACACCTCTCCAGTGTTTTAGATCTGCATACGCTTCAGGGTCCTAGCATTGACTCGGACTACTATCTTGTTGCAAACCGCCTCTGTGCAGCAGAAACGAACGTCAACAAACACAAGAAAGGTTCGACGTTGAGAAGCTGCAATCACAACAGAGAGTCAAACGATTTTCTACTCGACTTGCAGTCCTGCTCCGTGACAGCACTCATCAGCAACTCGGTATAAAGGAACTGTGGGACGGCATTTCAAGCTCCTTACGTACAGCTGCAAACGAAACCGTTGGTTTTCGGACAAAGAAAAGCTGGTCCGAAGAGCAGTTTCATGTCGCAATAGAGAGAAAAAAAGATTGCCTACCTCGCTCCAATCGACCACAACACGTGCGGGATGGGATAGATATCGAGAGTTGAAGAGGAAAACCACTCGAATTTGCTGACAAAAAAAGAGATAAGCCGTAATATATGAGTACGTAAAGCGTGACAAACTGGCCGGGGTAATGTACGAATATTCTACGAAAAGATGCGGCGACTAACAGAAGGTTTCAAGACCGGAGCATACTCTTGTAGAATCCCCAGAGGTGATCTCTTGACTGATGCCCAGAGCATACTGAAATTATGGAGGGAACATTTCTCCAATCTGCTGAATGACAGTGAAAGCGTGAAAGCATAACACCAGAAGATGCTGAACCCGACTTTGCAAGCGATAACGATAGGAGCCGACGTTCCATTGTCCGACCATGAAGAAGTTTGAACAAGAACAACAGACTGGTTGGGGTCGATGGATTGCCAGCCGAGCTGTTCAAATACGGCGGCAAAGAACTGATAAGCAGTACCAAAAGCTCCGTCAGCCAAACGAGGTTTCAGACAAGGCCACTGCCTATGGTACGACTGGAGAAAATAATTCAAGCTGCAGAGCTGAATAGAGAATGTACGACCTGCTACAAGAGTGTGCAACTGCTGGCGTACACGATGGCATCGATATCATTAGCAAGAACGCCGTTAGTTCTGCTTTCTCCAGACTGGATAAGGAAGCGAAACAAATGGATCTGGTAGTGAACGAAGGCAAGACGAAATATCTCCTGTCATCAAACAAACAGTCGTCGCGTAAAGTCCTCTCTCTCTCGAGCGAAGACCGAATTCTGCAAGTCCCTCATCATCCCCGTTCTGCTATATGGTGCAGAGGAATGGGTGATGATAACATCTGATGTGTCGGCGTTACGAGTTTTTGAGAGAAAGGTTCTGCGAAAGAATTATGGTCCTTTGCGCATTGGCAACGGTGAATACAGCAGTCGATAGAACGATGAGCTGTTCAAGATATACGACGACATCGACATAGTTCAGCGTATCAAGAGACAGTCGCTGCGCTGGCGAGGTAATGTCGTCGGAATTGATGTAAAATCTCCAGATAGTGTATCCGATGCAGTACCCGCCTTGGAAAGCAGAGGAAGAGGAAGAACTCTACTCTTTTGGAAAGACCAGGTGGAAAATGACCTGACTACATCTGGATCTTCAATTGGCGCCAAACAGCGAAAAGGAAGTACGACTGGCGCGCTGTTGTAAACTCGGCTATACTTTTACAAAATTACTGAGTGTGGGGCAGAGAGGAACTTCAAATACTGTAGTGTGTGTCATGAATTGTGTGCACTAATAGATCCAAAATCGATCTTATATCAGAAACAGTAAAATCATTGTAGACTGTCTAATATATCAAATAAATTTTTTTTAATTTTTCCTTATCTTTTTACTTTTTTACCGTTATTATACACTACATATTTCAATAAAGAAATTCGGTAACCTTTAGCTCATACTACAGGCACTGGCGCCTCCAGACAGCGTTGAGCACAGATTCATTTCTCACAATAAAAAAAAAAAAAACTTTAATAAAAAATTTCATTCTTCTACCACTTGCGGCAGCTACAAATAGCCGCCGCGCTGAACTGTAGCTGCCAACCAAGCCATCAACATTGTGATTTTCTGACATTTATGAGTGACGTTTGTGTGCCAAGATGCGATATGAGAGTAGCGCCGCCGACGCCGTCGCCGTCAAACAGTAGTGACAACAATCAACACAACTGAAACAACAATCGTACATCTCGCATATTATGGTGGCATGATAAAATCAACGCCAAAAATCACAAAACGCAGCGCACCGTATGCTTTGCCACTGTGCGGCAAGGCCTGCTGGATGCGCCATTCACTATTAAAAAGTAGCCAAGCGGGCGACAAGAGCCGGCAAGCACCAGCGGCAAACGAAAGCCTGCGCGCCTGCCTGCCGCAACTACGCTGATGGCTGATTTCTGCGAATTTTTGATGAGCTGACGTTGAGCGCCGCTTTGATGTTTCGCCGCCGCGTCACTGGCGCTACTGTTTTTACGCTTTCAATCGAGCGTTTAAAGGCGCGCAATGTGGCGCATGCCCGCGCTGTTGCGGAGTCGCGCAGCAACACCAACACCAGCGCTGCCGCAACCCCAAACGCCGTTGGCCTTTCGCCACCTCGCGGCCACCGTGGCGTGAAATCAAATTTTTCATCTCTTCACCAAACCGGCAGCCGAGATTTATACGGACGGGCATGCAGCAAGTAGCAGCAGCAGGAAGGGGCAGCATGTTGCAAAGCGCGTGAGATGCGCCAAAATTCCAGGAAATTAGCGGCAACATAAATTTCATAGATTACCCGCACATGCGCCGCGCGTCGCTGCCGCTCCAATGGCGGTGTGCTTTTGTTGCATTTGATTTTTGTTATTTTGTTTTTGCCTGCTTCCTCTTAATCGCTACTGTTTTCCGCATCAAAGACGCACTTTGTTGACTGCCAAAGCGCTGGCTTTGCGCGAAATTCCCACCACTTGTTGTGTGCTGCCTGCTGCCTGCTGGTTGGCTGTTTGTTGTTGCGCCACCGCTGGAGTGCTGTGTAAATTTATTTGCATTGCTTGTCGCTGACATCATTCAAACGACAATCCACCAGCCATCAGCCATCCGTCAGTTCGTCAGGCCGGCAGCCAACCAGCCAAAGGCGCAACCATCTAGCCATTCATCAGCGCATCTCTTCATGGCATCTTGCAACATCTTGCAAGTGTTGCAACGCTGCCGCTTTTGATCTTCTAGGTTTCCATTTGCCTACGCTTCCTTTTTTGTATTTAACTCGTTGTTGGGTTAAGTGCTTCTTTGCTGTTGGCAGCACCGGTGAATGGGTTCTAACATTCCTCAAGTGTTGTCCAAAGCAACACTTCAAGTGTCACTTAACTGTTGGAGCTTTCCGTTAGCTTACGTTTAGCTTTCATTCAGCTTTCGTTCAGCTTTCATTCAGCTTTCGTCTAAACGGATTTTGTTATAAAGCACTTAAAGATGGCGCTGGCGGAAGTTTAGCGTGTAAATCTAAGCTTCTAACACTCTTTGACCTGATTGAAGATCTAGTGAGGATGGGAGAAAAGTTCGCCAACGTCTACTGTGCTGGTAGGAATGAAATACCATACTTCTAAATCTTTTCAGCCGGACGTTTTAGAGGCAATTCTTGTGCTTATGATCTTTGTTAATTTTGGTTAGGCTATCTACTTAAGCCTCTAATGAGGACCCATCCGCAAAGCTTTTGAACAAGCAGACTAAGAAATCTAACATCGGTTAATGAGACATAAGGTCTTATCCGCATTGGGAAGTGAAATATCCTCCTGCTGAAACTAAAGTTTCAAATAATGTCGAAGGCTTGGGGTACTCAAGAGTTTTAGCAACTTTAATCGTAATTACTGAAGATCAAAATATCGAATTGTCGTAATTTGAAGAAAACGGCATAACTAGCAGAGCAAAGAAGTATACACTCTCCAATGGCTGATCTCTCAAGGCCTATTTCACTTTTGAAACCCTTGGAAGCTCTATCTAGAATTCCAGTTCGAGATAATATTATTTAAACGTAAGATCTTAACATTTGAGACCCTATTTTCCGAAACATAAAGTCTTAAAAATTAAGCAGAGTTCATTGAAACTCCGAAACCGAATTTGGTCTAAAAGATCCATGGGGAATATTTTGAGCACTGCTTCAACAAATCTGGCATAAATCTCCAAAGCATAAAAAATGGTCTATATTCGTGGTAGGTGTTAGTTTTACATCGAATATAGACCCTAAGGCTAGGCTAAATTGGTTTAAAGCTCAACAAAAGCCATCCGAGTAAATTTAAACTCCACGACGCTGGCAACAAAGGAAGAGTGAAGCATACCTACGTCGAAAAGATGTATTAGGACCCCGAAATGCACTTCGACGTTACAGAAGAGTATCCAATCTGCAATACCTGCCAGATATGGATTTAAACAAAGTGCGAGATTCACTCGAATAAAAATTGTTCGTGTTTTTTGGGATCTATTTTCAAAGATGTCAAGCAGAGTTTGTCTTAATGAAGTTCCTGCGAAGGTAAGTTGGCTTTCGGAAATGTAAAGATTAACAAGAATAGCTCTGTTGCGGTGTGGAGTGGATGCTGAAGACCCTCGAATTCTTCCGAGGAAGGCCTTAGGACTCGTCTGAGGTTATATAGAACTCTACTGAAGTTGAAGCTTACTTCCTAGTAGCGCATTACGGTTGTTTACAGAAGTGACAACCAAACGTCGGTACAAATCAATAGTTAGACGGCAGTCGCATGATCTTGGCAGACCCATATATTACACAGAGAAGATTTTCTCGAACATAATTAAACATTCTCTTTGGTGGTTGGTCATACCTAATCAATATGAGCAGTTAGTATCTCTTCGGGTTTGTGGATAAGTATCGAGCAATGAAATATTCGACCAAAGTGGACTTCAAAAACTGGTAAGGTCTAACGGTTCAAACAATGAACATCTTATAGCGAAGATTTTGTTGGATTTGGCATCCTCAAATGAAGAATGAAAGTAGAGATGTTAGCAAAAGGAGGGATAAAGATGAAGTAGACCCCGCTCTAGCGATAAGTATCGAGGAAGTAAAGCTTTGGAGCATACGAGCTCTTAATCGTCGCGGAGCTCAAAATCTACTAAAGTCAACTGAGGATTGTATCGGTCTTTCAAACAAGGATTTGTGAAATGATTGTGCTGAACTTGGCAGCTTCATATGAAGAATGAAAGTAGGGATGTTAGAAAAGGTAAGAATGCAGATGATGAGAAGGCTCTACTTGCTCTGGCGATAAGAATCGAGGAAATTAGAGCAATGGAAAATACGAGCTCTTAACCGACGTGGAGCTCAAAACTACTAAAGTCAACTGAGGTAGTATAGGTCATTCATACAATTGGGACCTTATAGCAAAGCTTCTGTTGGATTTGCCATCCTTAAATGAAGGCTGAAAGCAGGTTTGTTAGAAAAAGGAAGAAAGAAGATGATAGGGCTTTACTTTATCTCTCAATAAGTATAGAGAAAGGTAAAGCAATGAAATTTACGAGTTCTTGGCCTACTACTGGGGGTCTACCGGGCAGGAGTGTGTCTTTCAAACAATCAGGATCTTAAAATGAAGCATAAAGTCTACTGGAACAGAGAGCAGCTTTCGAAGAATAATGGTACTTCTGTCGAAAATTGCACTGGAACTGGCGTTCTAAAGTAGTGAATGAAAGCAGGGATGTTCCAAGAAGGAGGGATGATGATTTTAAGGCAGTACTTGCTCTGGGATTGAGTTTGTTAATCTGAAGAGTGGCAACTGCAGGAATAACTGGTCGCAGTAAAAACTGGTAAGAGCGGTAATAACTATTTTAAACATCAATAGCAGTCTACTAGGCAGGAGATTTGTTAAATTATGGGGGTACCAGGTGCATAAGGTGCATACCTATGAACTTTAACTCTATATGTGACCTGGTCTACGAAAAGAAGGTGTCAAAAAAAAAAATAAATAAATAAAGAAAAAAAAAATAAAAAAAAAAAATAAAAAAAAAAATAAAAAAAAAATAAAATTGAAAAAAAAAAATAAAAAAAAGGATTTTTTGACACCTAAGCCCCCTTTTCGTAGACCAGGTCATATATATGTATATCCCTTGGATACACTATGTATACATACATATATCTGTCCCGTTATTGCCAGTGTGATACTGCGATAAGCAAAAAATGAATATTTACGCGTTCAGCGTTGCTTGCAACACACAGAACATTATGCAACAAGGTAGCGCATGTTGCAACAATGTAACTACCAAGCAAATGTACGCAAATGAGCATTGAGGGCAATGAAGTATGATGACGACAATAATTAGCGAAATGATGATGAAACTGAAAAAGCTAAAACAAAGTTTGCAACAACAACAATAACAAGCAATCAGCAAATGAGCAAGGGACGGCCGGTCGCTGACCGCTGGCGACCCCACGTTAGCTGTCATTGTAACTGCAGTTATTTGCCAGCCACAAATGTGCAACAAATCACAGCAATTAGAGGTTCACATAGCAGACACACACACACACACCCACACAAATACATATGCGAACGAGGCATAAATACATATTATGTGTTTCAACGACAGCTACTGTTGCACGCAACTTGCAACGCTTCCGTCTAATTTGACTATTTTGCACTGCATACACGGCAGCCTGGCATTGTGCAACAACGACAACAACAATGGCGGGTAGCGTCAACAAATGCAATTGCACAAATTGCCGCAACTAATGGACACTTTCAGCTTAACTGCGCACAGCGACACGCAAGCGGCGGTGGCGCTGTTGCAATTGCCACATACGCGGACCGGACAGCAGCCAAGCAATGCAGAGCCACCCCCAAAATGCAACAAAAACAAAAGCAGTAAGACGGGAATAAATCAGAAAAATCAGAAAAAGCAACAACAAAGCAATAACAACAAAAACAAGAAAAAAATAAACAACAACAGTAAAATTTACAACAACAACAACAATAAAACCAAAGCCAACGACGACAAAATAAGTAGCAACAACAATAAAAACAACAGCGCATTTTGTTAAGCAACAATTTTGTTGTCATGTTGTTGTTGTTCGTCCCTTCGTGCGTTCAACCGCAAAGTGACCGCATTGCCGAGCCGAGTGTGGGCGGTCGCTTGCCACAAGCAGTGTGGCAATCAGTGACAGCGCGCACACACACACACACCGGCAAGCGAGAGCGCAACAATTGCTGCAACAACAGCAACAGCACGCACGATCAGGCAACAGCGCTGCTTAAGTTGGCAATACAAATGTGGCAATGCGACAGCAAATAACACAATATGCAACAATAACAACAACTAAGTTAGTTTGTGAAAATTTCCGAAAATGTGCATTGTTGCATGAAGAGTGGGCGGTGGTGGCAGGCGGCGCCAGTGGTCACTTTGCCATTGTTTTGACAAAAACAATAATGTGGTTGTTGTTATGCCGCTGTCTTGTCAAATAAACGGTTGCTGGTTACAGTTGTTGTTGTAGTCGTAGTAGCAGTAGTTGTTGTTACTATTGCCACTAAGTTGGCGGTTTGATTTCGTTTTCGAGCATTCCTCTCTTTTTGTTGTTGTTGCGAAATCGTATTTGTTGTTGGGAAAGTTTTTGCTGTTGTAAAATATGTTTGTTGTTGTTGTCAAATTGTATTTGATGTTGCTAACTTGTATTTGTTGTTGTAAAATATGTTTGTTGTTGTTGTCAAATTGTATTTGTTGTTGTTAACTTGTATTTGTTGTTGTAAAATGTGTTTGTTGTTGTTGTTGTTGTAAAAACGTATTTGTTGTTGTAAAATATGTTTGTTGTTGTTGTAAAAATCGTATTTGTTGTTGTTGCAGTTTTCTAATTACCGTTTGTTCATTTACTGACAACAATTTAAACTGTAGTTACAGTTAGAGTTTCTCTGCTGTCGAATTTCCGTTTGTTGGTTTTGTTATTGTTGTGCATTGAGCTTCCTTTTACACCAACAACTGTTGGAAGCCTTCTCAATGGCACTTGGAAAGACAACGTACTAGAAAACATCTTTGTCTTTTAATCTGCAGAGGTTCATAGTTCAAGAGTTAAATCACAAGCCTCTTCCAAAGATTAAGAACTTTTAGATTCGCTAGTTGAGATCTGTTGAGATCTACCAGTATCAGATCCAGGTGAACCGCTGTTTCCAAGGAATTCGTCTAATCGAGTTTTTAAGCTCCATTTAGAAAAGAGAGACTCATCCTTTAAATATATTTCTTCTTCTTCTTGTATTGGCATAGACACCGTTTACGCGGTTATAGCCGAGTCGTTCTTACTTTTCGTTGTTTGGCGCCAATTGAAGATTCCAAGTGCAGTCAGGTCTTTTTCCACCTAGTCTTTGAAATGGAGTGGAGGTCTTCCCCTTCCTCCTTAAGTCTCATTCACTTAATGGTAATAAGGATCTTTTCGGTATTCAAAGAGTCACAGGAAACCGCCGGAACAGCACTCGTACATGTCGTAAACCTTCTTCTAAACAATCGATTTCCTGGATTGTATCTTTTCCCGACAGTGCACTTGCGCTTCTATATCATACTGAGTTCATAATTAATGTCCATCTGTCCTTTAGCAGTCATCCAAACCGTCTAAGGCATACATACTTTGGACAGTTGGGTCGAAAGATGTAATGGGAAAACTTCATATTGAAGAATATTTTACATGTCCGATAACAAAGTTGACTATCTTCGTCTCCATTCTCTGTTACCTTTCCGATTTTTTCTAGGGACGATGTAAATTCAAGGCTTCGATATCGATCCAAAGTTCAAAAGCTGCCAACTGCTTAGCTTTGTTGCTCTTTCATGTAAGATCAAGGCTCACAAACCGAACTTTCTTTAACCCGAGAACAAAATCTGTCAACTGCTTCGCTCTGGTGCTTCTTCGCGTAGCAGATCCGTTGTCCTATGTGCGTCCCGAGCTTTCGGAACTTTACTGTTATTATTGGGTTATGTCTATGATTTCTAAGTGGCAGCTTTTAAGTATCAGAAGAGGTAATTTCGAATCCGCTACTCATAGCTTTAAGATCTACTCTTATTTTATACGATGATTTGTCTTTTATGTAATATTAAGACCCCACCACAACTTAATCTTTTTTGAACTACCGATCCCCTTATAGCTACTCTAGATATTTTGTAGCCCAGAAGATCTACTGAGTACGTAGATGTGTTCTCTTCATATTCAACATGTCTAAATTAGATTTCTTCATGCCACAGATGACAATCTTCAAACCAGGAGTCTGACAATTTTTAATACTGAATTGAGATTGGCTTTTCAGACTTGGCACCGGTCAAGACAATATTCAAAAGAGCAGTCTGAGCTGATTGGCTTTTCAGACTTGGAACCGGACAAGATAATCTTCAACCGAGCAATCTGAGTTGGTTGACTTTTCAGACTTGGAACCGGACAAGACAATCTTCAAACGAGCAGTCTGAGCTGATTGGCTTTTTAGACTTGGAACCGGTCAGGACAATCTTCAAACGAGCAGTCTGAACAAACTGGCTTTTTAGACTTGGAACCGGTCAAGACAATCTTCAACCGAGCAATCTGAGTTGGTTGACTTTTCAGACTTGGAACCGGACAAGACAATCTTCAAACGAGCAGTCTGAGCTGATTGGCTTTTCAGACTTGGAACCGGTCAGGACAATCTTCAAACGAGCAGTCTGAACAGACTGGTTTTTCAGACTTGGAACCGGACAAGATAATCTTCAACCGAGCAATCTGAGTTGGTTGACTTTTCAGACTTGGAACCGGACAAGACAATCTTCAAACGAGCAGTCTGAGCTGATTGGCTTTTCAGACTTGGAACCGGTCAGGACAATCTTCAAACGAGCAGTCTGAACAAACTGGCTTTTTAGACTTGGAACCGGACAAGATAATCTTCAACCGAGCAGTCTGAGTTGGTTGACTTTTCAGACTTGGAACCGGACAAGACAATATTCAAACGAGCAGCCTGAGCTGATTAACTTTTCAGACTTGGAACCGGGCAATCTTACCAGAAGCACGCTACATTCTTCAGGCTTTGACTTTAAGTTAAAGCCTTGGACCAAGCGACAAACATCCGAAGCTTAGTTTATGGATGAATTTTGGTTTGATGTTCAAGAGGCGCAGATGATGTCCTGAAGGGCTAATTCAGACAAGGTTATTATGGTCCAAAGCAATATTTTTCTGCAAAATCTGGTAGGTTATTGCTTTTGTTCTTGTAAGAGCTTGTAATATGGTGCTTCCAATGTCAACTTTCTGGTTTAAAAGAACTCGCTGTAATTTTTGGAACGGTCCAACGTAGAATTACTTAAACCGATTCGGTCTCTCGGAGCTCTCCAGCCATCCGGGCTCTATTGCAGAGTTCTAGAGGAAAAAAACAGTTGCGTATTGACCCAGTAGCGTTGCAGTGGCTGCATCGATATGTGGGAAATAATATTCTGCATATTTTCAAGATCGCGTCTTCTTGCTACATGCAACCCTGCACGGCCAGAGACAGCTTATAACTTGCTATATCAGTGCTCTGAGTTAATAGATACACACGTATACCGTTATTAAGCTCCATTGGACTTAACTATCAGTGGCAACGCTGATAGGCAGATGGAGGCGTGTTGTGGCATGGTTGCATCTATTGTTGCAACAACAGCAACGATCAGCATAAGATGGGTACAGCTTTTCATAACTGTAATTGCAATTACCGTTATTGTTCCTTGCATATATTTAGTCGTTGTTGTAAAATAAATTTGTGTTGTTGTTGTATTATTGTTGTTGTTGTATTTTTTTGTGTTCTCTGATAAATGTTGTCACCACTTTGTGCTGGACGTTCTCACGCTATAAATTAAGGTGGCCACAGCGCCTGCAAGTGCAGCAGCTTCTTTTGTCGCGTTTTTGTTGTATTCTTTGGGGCACGTTGTTGATGACATTCTTAGCAATATGTTGTTGTTGTTGCATGAATACTGAAATTATTTGCTGTTTTAATGTGAGTAATTTGCCCAATTGTTGTTGTAAGCATAGTTGTTGTTTTGACAATAGTTTTTGTTGGGACTCAAGTTGTTGTTGTGAAAATTGTTGTTTTTGTAACTATAGTTTTTGCAATCGTAGCTATTGTTGTTGTGCAATTTTAGTGAAATCGCTTATTGCGTTGATTTGCCCGCCGGAGATGGCTACACAATCGCCAGGCAGCCAGGCAGCCACTCTGCCAACCACCCGCTGCTGCCGCTGCTGCCACTTACTCGTGGCAAGCCACTTAGGCCGCCCCCACTTATTGCCCGTTTCCGTTCGCTTGCCTGCTTCTCATTCGCAGACGCTTTTTTCCGCGCTTTGTTGTTGTTCGGTGAGCTTGTTGGTGGCATCCCACGCCTTCTTCGGCGAATTTCTCACACTCACGGCGCGCATGTGTGTTTGTGTGTGTGAGTGAGTGTGTCGATCGGACCACCAGCATCAATTCGCCAAGCAACAACAATAATCACTGTCAGCCACCTACAATTGAACCGCCGCCTCAGCCGCCATCAGAGTCGCGCACTTGAGGCCGCCAACCCAACGCAATCAGCGCCGCCGCCGACAAGCCACCACCGCAGCGACGTCTTCTAGTTGTTGCGCTCGCACTGATCTGCGTTACGTTCAATTCGCTAGCTTATTATTGCCGTACCCGCTGCGGCCTCTCTCATCATAATAAAAATAATTGAGTTTAATTGAGTGATTGACGTGGCTGACTTTTCCCTTGGCGTTTGCGACTAGTAGGCTTTCGCCGAAAGTTTATTATGACCGCCAACAACAAACAGCTACGTGCATTGTTGTTGCTCACCCACAATTTCGAAAGTCGCGCTGAGCAAACGCAAAGAAACAACAGCAAATCTCGCACAACACAAGCGTACCGATCGCGTTTACGCCGAAATTCGGCAGCTGAAATTATGAGATCAGTTCGTAGTTAATAGACGGCTGTCGTTTCGCAAAACTACAATAAAAAACGGCAACGCTGTTGGTGGTGAAACAGCGGTATGAACTATGGCTGCTAAGCCTGTCAAAAATTGAACGCAATAAATCTCAAATTTCCACATTAAAGTCCACGCCAAGCGAAGTTGAGTCTCAGGAAAACAAATAGATATGAAATAGCTGGTAAAAATAGTACAATAGCTCATTGATCCTTCATTTGTACGCATTCAACTACGGATCAAAAAAATTACAATCCATTCCTGTTTTTGAATTCGATCCTCGGTTCTCTGTTCAACGTCTGAAAGCCATTAAAGCTGTGATAACCAACTCTTATGGAACCTGGTATCACGTTCGAGAGGACTGAAGCTATCTTTTGGTATCATAAAATCGAAATCATCGCTTTCGGACTTCGGTCTTCTGTTTCTGAAAGCTATGAGAGCTAAGGTAACAAACTCTTGTGGTGCCTGTCATCACTTTAGAAAGAACGAAAGCTATTTTTCCATATCTTAAAGTCGAAATCATACAACAACTTTTAAACAATGGACCGGGCTTCAATACTTCGCAGGTCTTATTAAACTACAAGCCAAGGAAAACCCATTCCATTCCTATTTCTAGTACGGACTCTGGTCTTCTGTTTCTGAAAGCCTGAGAGAGCTGAGGTAACCAACTCTTGTGCAGCCTGGCATCACGTTTGAAAGATCTAAAGTAACGTTATAGCCTCTTAAAGCTGAAATCGCGCTACTCCGTTTAAAGAAAGCTTGCACATCCATGAGTTTGGTGGTCTTGGAACAAACGTTTGGCTACGCAAAGGTTCAGAAAATTATCTTAATATATGGAAGCGATGTTCTAAGTTCAAAAAATTATCTTAAAATCTCGAAACGATATTCCAAGTTAAGAAGCCACCATGGCTGTCGGCAATATATTTGCAATCCTTGGGAATAAAGAAATAGGAGAACATTTACATCTTAAGGGATGTACTACTACTATATAGTACGGTAAATGGAATTAATTAGCAGGAGCTTCGTGACCACATCGAGAAGTTAAAAAATTTGAAGAGCTCCATCTAAGCTCTCAACATTACATTCGAATGTTTCCGAACTCTCGATAATTTTAAAATCTTTTACTTTTAATATCATGCTTTTTCGGATTCGAAAGACAAAGTGGAGAAGAACTTGTCTTGGAAATGTAGTTAAATTTCGAAGTACCAGTAATCTTCGGTACTCTCAATTATCAATCCATATGCATTCCTAACACAATGTATTTTCATAAAACTCTCCGAAACTCTATTCTTATTCAAGACAGTATCTCTGTATTTCATCGATCGGTTCGGTATATGGAAATATTTAGTGGACACTGATGTAGTAAGTACCATGTCGTCAGCGCGAACCCAGATTCAGCTTCGGTCCCCTCGGGATTGTTATTGAAATCACTAAGGGATAACCGGGTATGTTGGGTATCACGCTTTGTAGTCAAGACTCTGTGGTTTATTCACTGTTAGATCTACATACACATATAACAGAACGAAAGATCAGGAATGTTGAGTGTACCATTTTCGAGCCGCGACTCTGTACATCAGTGACTGTTGGATCTATGTAACGGAAAAACTGCGAAAAGTTTGCTAGCTGTATAACTGCAGCTGGTTTCCATATCGATCCAATCTCTTTCTCTCTTAAAAGCTAAATAAGATCAAAGTGACTTTAGAACAGACTTTAGAACTTTCGAACAGACTTATTACCTTTACAAAAGAAGATCGGATGAAGTACTGTGAAGTCCTTGGTCTGTAGCCTTTGGGCTACTATAAATCCGAGTCCAATCTGATTACCGAAGTGATAACGGATTTGGATCGTTATCTTCAAAACGTTTTCCGACCTCATGCTGCGCCTTCGTGCCGCACGATCGTCGAAAACTGCGGACCTCCGACGAAGTACAACAAAGAAAAAACAAACTCAGTGCGTCATTACTCCTCGCGCCGCTGGTTACTTACTTGTATGTCGGCAAAAAGCTGTCGTTCGTGTTTTGTTTGGCGTTAGTGCGTTTGTTGTTGCCACCGTTGCTGGCACCGGCGCTGCCGCCACTCATCAATGCAATAATAATTCATTTCAGTGATCGTTGAACGACGTTCAAAGAAATGAAAATAAAATCAGCAATTGTTTTGCACAACTTATTTGTTGTTTTTGTTGTTGTTTTCGCCTGACTTGAAATTTGCGGCAAAAATTTATGAGATGCTGCCGGCTCAATAGAGCTTTTGATGCTGTTAGCGAGCCTACGTTGTTGTTGTTGTTGTTGTCTCATAATAAAACAATATTGCCTACTTTAGAATGTTGTTGTAGCCGTTTCTTGTTGTTGTTGTTGCATTTAGCAAGGCATCTTCATAACGATCACTTCATTGGAAAGCCATAGGGGCTGCATTGTCTTGTCACCGGAGGCGGTGGTGCGCTGGTGGGCCGCAGTGCCACCAATTGCGGCATATGCCAGCGTGTATGCATATGTGTGTGTGTGAGTGCCAGTCGCTAAAAGCGTGGTGTGCAACGAGGCGACATCGTCAGCATCATAGTCAGTCAATCGCCATTGTGGTTCATATAAATATATTTGTTGTTGTAAAATGTTGTTGTTTTTGTAAAAATATGTTTTTTATTGTTAGTTGCTGTCGTTGTAGACGTTGTTGTTGTTGCATAGCTTATTGTTTTCGTTATTGTTGTTGTTGTTGTTGTTGCCATAGTCGTCATGGTGGTCCGCAGTCAATTAAAAGGGTCGCCTTTGATTCGTCGTTTGATTTATTCAATTAAGTCAATGTGTGGCAACTGTGTGCGACGGCAGCGTTGGCGGTGGCGGCCGCGGCGGCAAATCCACTCACTGTCTATTTAGCGAACGGCCCAACAGCGCTCATAGTTCGCATAACTGGCTATTGCGGGCTCTTCAAGTGGCGGCCGTCAAGCGGTGTGGCATGTATTACGCCTGCTAGCCGCTTGGCCACCAATTTTTTTGTTGTTTTTATTCTTTTTTTGCCTCAGCAGTCGAAAAGCGCTTTATTGGAATTTAAATTTCAAATTGCGCGACGACGTTTTTTTTTCATTGAAGAATTCTGGCGAGCGCTTAAAATCTACAAGCGTAGTCTGAGTTTTTGCCTTCTGCGTTGTGGGTGGTGTCACGCGGTCGCTGGCGATTGGGTGTGGGGGTGTGTAATATTGTTGCTCTTGTCGCATATTGTTCTTAATTTTTAGTTTACTGCGCTGCAGTCGTCGCGCTTTTGAAGCGCGGAAATGTGAGCCTCGGTAATAGAACGCTTTAGAAGCATTTATTGACCCAGATTGACACGAGTATAGGAGATTTGCATGAATATTTAGATTTTGAAGGGTAAAGGTAAACAAGTAATAATTCAAAAAAAAAATACCTTCCCAAGAGACATCGCTCTATGGACTCTTGAAAAGTTCGAAGAAGTTGCGACGTTTTTGAGCCAAATTTTGTTCAGCAATGAGGCTCTTTTCTGGCTCAATGGGTATGTAAACAAGCAAAATTGCCACCTTTGGGACGAAGAGCAGCCTGAAGAGATTCAAGAGCTGCCTTTTCTTCCAGAAAAAACAACGGTTTGATGTGGTTTGTGGGCCGGTGGAATCATCAGTCCATATTTCTTCAAAAATGTTACCGGTGAGAACGTAACCGTCAATGTCGACTGCGATAACCATGATAATCGACTATTTGATGCCTGAAATCGAAGCTCGTGATCTCAGTGATATTTGGTTTCAACAAAACGACGCTACTTCCCACACATCGCATCATATCAATGGATTTATTGGAGAGAACACTTCGGGGAACAAATAATTTCTCGTTTTGGGCCGGGCGATAAGCCACCAAGAACGTGTGATATCATACCGTTAGACGTTTTTCTGTGGCGATATGTAAAGTCTTGAGTCTATGCGGACAATCTCGTTTTGATTCAGGTCTTGGATGAAAACATCACGCATGTCATTCGCAAATTACCAATCGAAATGCTCGAACGAGTCATTGAAAATTGGATTCAACGGATGGACCATCTGAGACGTATCCCTATCAACATTTGAAAGAGACAACCTTCAAAAAATAAATGTCAAAAAATACTCTCTCAAATGATAATAAATATTCCCCTTAAATTTGAAGTTTCTGTGTTTCTTCTATTAAAAAGTAGGGAACCTCAAAATGGTTTACCCTCCATTATCTAGGCTAAAATTTAAGAGAAACCCGAAAAAGACTCACTTCCTTCATACAATGAATGATGTTTTACCCTTCAATACTTTCATGCCGCCCAATGCAACACTTTAACATTGCTTAAAACATAACCTCAATTCCGGGAAAGCGTAACGTGTCGTAAAAATTGAAGTTTGGTATGTAAACTTGCCGCAATTTAAATAATTCAGCGATAAGTAAAAATTTTCTTAATTATGTTCTACCTTTTTCTTTACCAAAAGCATTGAAGAAAAATATACTTAATTCGGAGCTAATTTGCATTTACGCCATTTTGCGGCACGAACGAGTTGAATTTCTCAATCTCTTCGCCCTGTTTCCCTTTCTCTCTTCCCGACAGATTTTCCGACCTCCACAAGTGTTCGGCGGACGTCAATCCCTTCTGCATGCCAACGCTGCAGCCATGTGGAAAATGTAACCAGTTCGCAACGTTGCCACTTAGTGTAATAAATATCTATGTATGTATGTGTTGATGGAATGCAAATTTGTATATATGTATTTAGCAAAACATGTACGAGTAGATGTATAAATTTGTATGTGTATGTGCATAACTAAAATGAAATATGGATATTTTTATTTTTTCTGCTTTGCTTGCTTTCTGTTTCTCTGAAAATATGGCGACGAAGGCGTTGCTTAAAAACAATTGACGCCTTTTGAGGTTATGCTTTAATAAAAAAACTACAAAAAAAAATCTATAAACAATTGCAACCTTTAATTTTGGCTTAGTGAAGTTATTTTTAATCACAAAAATAATTTAAACTGTGACTGAAAATTAAGAAAAACCAAAAATTTATATTAAAAAAATTATATAAAAAAAAATTAAAATAAAAAAATTAGCTAATTACCAAATTTAAATAAAATTTTATTTGGAATTAAAAAGTAAAGGAATTAAAAAAATTAAAAAATGTAAACAAAATTGTTTCAAAATAAAAAAAATTAATACAAAAAGAAAAATAATTAGTAAAAATAAAATATATTAATAATTTGACTACTAATTTGATAAAATTTTAATTTGGGACTGCTAATTTAGAAAAGCAAAAAATTTTAATTAAAAAAAAATTTTAAAAAATTGCAAAAATAAAAAAAAATAAAAACAATTAAATATATTTATAACAAAAAAAAAATTTTCAAACGCTCCAAATTTTATTAAAAAATAATAATGCTTTTAATGAGTTTTTTTTGTTTTAATAGAAGATGAAAAAAATATCCACAAAAGAAATTTTAAACATTATTTACAAAAATATTTTTTTAACAAATTTTTTAAACAAATTTCAAAAAAATGTTTTCAACAAAAAATATTGAAATTTTAACAATTATTGGTGGAAATTCTCCCAAATATTTAAAATTTTGCGAAAAATATGTAAAGGCTTTAATTTAGACAATAATTTTCTGCTCTTATACTCCCAAAAAATTAATTTATGACTAAAAATAATAATTAGAAAAATGTATAAAAATATGACATACCAAAATATTTTCTTTTAAAAATTTTTATAAAAAAAAATGTAAAAATGTTAATTACAAAAATATTTTAAATATTTTCTTTTAAAAAAATTGTATAAAAAAATTTATAAAAATATTACTTACAAAAGTATTTGCTTTAAATAATTTTAACTGAAAATATTTGCTTCACAATATAAAATTTTGAAATGTTAACGACATTATACATATATAAAGGCAAATTTCGTCAAAAAATAAGAATGCTTTAATTTAATTTTTTTTTTTTTTGAATTAAAGGAAAAAAAATTCCAAAAAAAGAAATGTGTGATTAAAAAATTTTAAAAATATTATCTTAAAGAAAAGATTTCGAAAAATTATTTGTGAGAAAAATGTAAAAAAAAAATTATTTTCAAAAAAAAAAAAAAAATTATTTCCAAAAATAAATTTTTTGCTTAAAAAACAGACAATTTTTTTACAATTTATTTCAAAAAATACATACGTTATTTTCAAAAGTTTTGGTCTAAATGTTACATTTTCTTCAGAAGTAAAAAATTAAAAAAAAAAAAAATTATTTCCAAAAATAAATTACAAAAAAAAAATTATTTCCAAAATTGAATTTTTTTCTTCAAAAAAAGACAAGTTTTTTTTAATGTATTTAAAAAAATTCGTTACTTTCAAACGTTTTGGTCTAAATGTTACATTTTCTTCAGAAGAAAAAAATTAAAAAAAAAAATTATTTTCAAAATTGAATTTTTTTCTTTAAAAAAAGACAAGTTTTTTGTAATGTATTTAAAAAAATTCGTTATTTTCAAAAGTTTTGGTCTAAATGTTACATTTTCTTTAGAAAAAAAAATTTAAAAAGTCATTATAATGAATTTAAAGAAATTTATGAAACTTTTTGAAAACTTTTTTCAATTAAAATTTTTTTTCAAATAGTTTTTTTTATCTAAATGTTACATTTTCTTCAGAAGAAAAAAATTTAAAGTGTTATTAAACTGAAATTTTATAAAATATTTAAAAACCGGAAAAATAAATGGCAAAAAAATAATTGTAAAAACATTAAAAAAAAATGTATTTATTTCTTAAAAAATTATGAAGGAAATTCGGAAAATTTTTTATTCTCAAATTAAAAGTTTATACTTTTTTCATTGTCCCAACAACAATTTTTTTACTAAATGTTTTCAAAAATGTCATTAAACTCAATTCGCCAAAATTTTTTAATATTAGTATGAAATTGAAAGTTTATAAAAAATTTAATAATTATTAATATTTAAAAAAATAAAAATTTATGACAAAAAAAAAAAAAATAACAAAAATATTAAAAGTAACAAAAGTAATTTTTTATTATTTTTATTTAATAATTTTTTAACGAAAATATTTCATTTTTACATTTCTAAAATAAAATTTAATTATTTTTAAAAATTAAAATTAATTTAAAAAAATTAATTAAAGTTAATTCGCCAAAATATTTAAAATTAAGTCCCTCAGCTAGAATTTTATAAAAAACAAAACAAAAATACATATTAATTATTTAAAATAAAAATTTATGACAAAAAAAATTATATCGGAAAAAAAATAAAAAATTTTTCTCTAATAAAAAATAAAAAAACAATTCCACTGATTTTTCCAGCAAAATAATTATTTGCCCTGTTCTTACAATAATTTCCATGCTTTTCCTGCCACCTTTTAAAGTAAGCAAACATTTTTTCAAAACACAAATTGCGTTGTCAACTCGTCGCCACGGTTGCATGCCACATGCGTGCAACATAATTAATTCATGCGCTTTCGCAGTCATTATACGACGCACACGCATACACAAACGCACACACGGAGGCGGATAAAGCACAGCAAACGCATTTATATAAGTAATGAAAAACAACAACAGCAAAAACATAAAAAAAATCGCATCTAGCAGAAAAGAAGTTGAAAAATAATTACCTTTGCTAAGAAAGTGACGCAGAAGGATGTGGCAAGGTGTGCCAAAGGGGTGAATGTGTGTTGGAAAGCGGCCCTTATGAGCACATGGCGAATTTCTAATGATGCACAGTGGTAGCGAAAGCCATTTTCATGTAGAGCTAGCAAGTGTTGTAGTTGTTGTATGTCCAAAAAAATGTTTGGCTTCAGAAGAGACAGTTTAAGATAGATCGCAATTTTCGCAAAGATCTCAATATCTTGACAATGTCAGAGTTGTTTATCCAACTAAGGCTCCAGAGAGCTGCGAGAATACAGTTGGGGTTCGTAAGACTTCGTTAAAATGTTTATAAGAAAACTAGAAATACTTCTATACAATTGTTTTCGACATCAATGTGGTTCCTTTTTGGTAGCAATGGAAGGCAGAGTTCTTGGTTAGTTACTATATATAAACAGCTTTAAAGGAAACTCATGAGTTCCGATGACTTGAAAAGGCTCGGTCGAATCTTTTTGCTGATCTTTTTCGTATTGTTGTTGTAAAAAACCAAAATTTTACTCTAAATATTTGGGAGATTCTTTGAAAACATTTCTTGAACAGTTCAAATGAAATTAGGTTGTACCAAGTGTCTTCAGAAGTTAGTTATTGGACAATTTTATTGAGGTTAGGTAGAACCAAGTGTCTTCGGAATGCTCTCATGGATCCAAAATGTATTTTCCTGTAGCCGAGAGACCTATAATCCTTAAGAAATATGATGGAATATGCTCCACTGAGACCATCGGTAGGTGGCTTTATATAATCAGAACTGCTGACGAGCTTTAACAGAGCCCTATTTATATCAAAACAAAAAATCTGTGTTCCACTCAGACGATCGAGAGGTTCATTTGGATAATCAGAACAGTTGAGGGATTTTATAATAGTTTTATTTATATAAAAAAGAGATCTCGAGATTCGAACGAAACTACCGAGAAGCAAAAATAGGCATCCAGATTGGACAAAATTTTCTTAGGAAGACCTTTGTTAGAGAAAAGCATCTTTCTACTACAATTTCGAAATTTCAAGGAGTTCTGTTAAGTTTATATCGTCGACCGAACTCAAGTGTGGTTGCCACGCTTGGATTGATAGCGTACGGAAGTAAACAATTTTTCTCTGAATATTTGGTCTGACCAAGTTTAATATTTTTTATCTCAGATACATATCTTTCCAGGCTCTATCTGCAGATATTTACAAAACTATTTGCTCTAAAAGCTTTTTGAGCTGACAGTTAATGTGAGTAAAAGCTGATTTTTCCTGTAATTTAGAATTTTTCCGAGGCTTTGCTCAGCTTATATGCTGAACCGAACTCAGTTGATGAAGCCACGCAGGGCTCAGTGGCATTCAGAAACAAAAACTGTCTCTGAATTTATGATTTTTCTGGTTTTTTGGTTAAAAATATCAGATAGTTTCATCCTACTGGGTTTCCAGCATTCAGTATCAGGATCCCGATTTCGCTAGACGATCAACCAAGTAATCCGTATCATATTCTCCAAATTCAATATGATCTCCTGAATTTGGGATACCTGATTTCACAGACTGTATTTAAGATAATAGCAACCTCATGGCTCGAACTGCAGAACTCATGCAAAGGAAGTGAGCTCTGTGAGAATAAGTTACGTTTTGCTAAAATTGAGCATTTTCCAGAGATTTTGCTCGCTATAGGATAATGACATTCCCAGTACTGGATCTGGACATACTTTGTAATAAAATTTCTTCAAAAACTTCCGAAGTGAAAAAATCGGATCTGCTTGTTCCACTATGCCTTTTTCCGTTACTCTCCTCCTACCCTCAAATCTTTGTCTGGACTTTCCTAGCACTCTACAAAGGTCTTTGTTCTAGCCTCATCCAGTGCAAAAAGCCACACCTCCAGCCGTGCTAAGCCTTTGCTACACTTTCTATCACAATCATTTCATTTAACCGTTTCTTTTCTTTTTTTCTAACATATTAGCTTATTATTTATGCATGCGCCATTTTTTATATGGTACCTTTCGGCGTCCAGGTTGCCGTTCGTCGAATCCTTTCACGTTTTGCACTTCTTGGAAGTCATGCTGACGCGTTAAATATGTCGCTGACACATTACCACCGGCGAGTGAATGACGTAGAAGTGGCAGAGAAGTGCAAAAAATGTGTGCAAATAAACTGCGGAGTTAAAATGAAAGAAAAAATAGCAGAAACAACAAGAATCATAGGCAACAGCAGGCTTTTAAGCGCTTAGAAAAGCCAAAGCGTCCTTTGACATCAAACCCGTTGCCGCTGCTGCCTCTGTTGCCCTCGGCTTTGCTCGCTTTACATACTCACATTATAACTGCCACCTATTAAAAAGCTCTGGGCTCTATATGTACATATGTAAGGTTATGTGTATAGTTATAGCAAAAAATTGCCTCAAATTGCTTGCGATTAATTTTCGCAAGCTAACACATCATCAGCGTTGTCACGGCAAAGGCGTCGCGCTTGGCTAATGATAGGTTATTTCAAGTGCCGATAATAGCGGTGAATTAAATTGAAAATTATTGGTGGCAATTCTTTTCAGCGACTAAACCGTTAATCACGTATCGAAAACAAGTAAACGAAATCGACGGATTTTTGTTTGTTGGTGCGCGGGAACTGATGGAAGTCGAAGCTTCTTGGTGGATCGCTTCAGAGCACAAACACCAGAAGGTTCAAACGGTGAACCAGACTCACAGAACAAATTAAAATTGTAACTTTCTTCAAACCGTGTCTTCGCTTCGGTCAGATAATTATTACTTTAGGCTTGAAAACAGCTCGCGGAAGCGCCAAAAATGTAAATCTGACAAAAGATCCTACGAAACCGACGAACTACTCACTACGGGCCCGGAAGTTCGAGCTTTTCTTGAGAAAGCTACTTATTTTCGCACCAAAAATATCTGGAGCCCATGATTGGACTCAATGGCGGTCTACAATAATTCCACCCATGCTCTCTTCTATGCCCCTAATGAAGAACCAGATCAATTGAAAAGTCGTATTTTGCATCAAAAAGAGGAAGGATCCAAGGATAAACTCCCTTTCGGTCCATAAGAAGAGCTCCTTGGAATCTACTATATCCTACTGAGGACCAAACCACTTGACATACGGACCCTTGAAATAATAAGCCGTGCTCGATTATGCCGTGAATAAATGTGAAACGTAAAATAACTCCGAGGCAAGTCGGCTTTGAGTCAAAGTTCATACAAAAAGCTTAGAACAGAAAAAGAGGACCAAACATTCCACGTAATAAAGAAATAGTCATCGAACTTTGAACGACTCTGGGAGATGGGATTGCGGCTTGGGTCCCTATTCACAAAAACATCCATGAGAATAAAAAGTAAAAGCAACTGTTTTTAAAGAACCTTACGTAATATGGGAACTGGGCTTCCCACCTGAACTGTCAAAACTACTAAATCCAATAAAACCCTTAAAATGATCTCTTAAGATATTGAAAGATTCCGCTTTACTGTTAAAATAACCTTGGTTATAGAGTGCCGGTTCGAGCCGAAAGATACAAGCCTTTTTCAGTATCCAATAGATCTCTAAAAGGATCTGAATTTTGCTAGACGAACAACCAACTAGTCCATATATTCAATAAGATCTCCGGACTTTGGGATTCTTTTTTTCACGTAGTCGATATACAATCAGACTTCGTCATGTCTCTAAAAGGATCTGGATTTCGCTAGACGATTAACCAACTAGTCCATATCATGTCCTCCAACTTCAATAAGATCTTCGGACTTTGGGATTATTTTTTTCACGTTGTCGATACAGAATCAGACTTCGTCATGTCTTTAAAAGGATCTGGATTTCACTAGAAGATCAACGAACTAGTCCATATCATGTCCTCCAACTTCAATAAGATCTTCGGACTCTGGGATTCTTTTTTTCACGTAGTCGATATACAATCAGGCTTCGTCATGTCTCTAAAAGGATCTGGATTTCGCTAGAAGATCAACGAACTAGTCCGTATCATGTCCTGCAACTTCAGTAAGATCTCCGTACTTTGGGATTCTTTTTTTTCAAGTAGTCGATATACAATCAGATTCGTCATGTCTCTAAAAGGATCTGGATTTCACTAGAAGATCAACGAACTAGTCCGTATCATGTCCTATAGACTTCGTCATGTCTTCCAGTATCCACAAGATCTTTAATAGGATCTCGTTTTCGCTAGCCGTTCAACCAACTAGTCCGTATCACATCTTCCAACTTCAATAAGATCTCCAGACATTAGGATTATTGATTTGGCCGACTCGTCAGGCAATCAGACCAGGTTATGCTTTTCAGTATTCAACAGATCTCTGTAAGGATCTCGATTTCGCGAGCCGGTCAACCATCTAGTACGTATCATGTCTTCAAATAGCTTTTTTTCGAGTCTTTCGGAGTTTTGATTCCGAAACTAAATATCTGAGGTTTTCTGGAAAGATATCACTAAAACAAGCACAGTGACGGTTGTCATATAACTGGAATTTCAATGCGACTATAAAGTCTACCAAGCCAAACATTATTTTTCGGCTTGGATATTCATGGCAAATTAACTAACCGGCGGCTCAGTTACACCTCAGCTCTTTTCGCACTGCAATATTTTATACTATTAACAGGTTAGTCTACAGCGGATAATACGAGTATACGCTTGATACTCCTTTCAACTGTCTAGGCACATCTCTACCGCCCTAAGATCAACCAACTTCAGTAGCTTTCTTTCTTTTTGCTGAGCTTCACTGCTCTCTGACTCTGACTTTCGATGTCCCGAGCATTTCCTTGAAGTCTAGTTGATGATTAGCTCTCAAAAATATGTTGCAAAGTAATTCAGAAGAACGCTTAGAACTGTCCACAATGCCATAGTCCACATAACCTAGTTTCACATCAATTATTTAACTCAACTTCTTTCCTCTCACAGCAAAACTCCAACCACCGCTGCCAAGTAACCGCCAAAAAATTTGCATATTCCATATTTTTCCACCGATGTCAATGGCATAATGGCCGCTCTGACTGCATTGGAGATTCACTGCGAAAAAACCACGAGCGGGGTGAGTTCGCAATTAACCCTTGTTGCGAAAGGAAACACTTTGCGTACTCAGCACACGGCACGGCGGTGAGCAGACGTCTCCTGCAGCGGCAGTGGCAGTGGCAGCTACTTGCGACGCACTTCATATGCTGCCTCTTATTAGCTACTCAGCTACTCAAGTTGTTGTTGTTATTTTATGTTTTTGTAATTTTTTTTTGGTTTTTTTGAGGCACTGCGGCACATAACCTCACATAAGTGCTGCCAAAACATACATATCAGGCATTTACATGTGTTCATATGTGTATGCACGAGTATGTATATGCATATTATACATATGTATGTATATAATTATGCCATACTCACCGCCCTCGTTGCATATGAGGTCCGTTGAACGCGTTGCAAGTGTGTAAGTGCTTCCTTTTTATGGCGGTGTTAAGCGTCCGCTGTTCGGTTGTTGTTGTTTTTTATACTCTGCAGTTGGTTGAAAGGATTTTTCAGTACGCCTGCCTTTCTCATATGAAATTATGCCGTTATATATATGTATATGTATGCATATGTGTTCGTAATGGTGGCGTATATTAGCTATTTTGCCACTCGCATTTCAATTGTGTTTCACTTCCTTCCTGTTGCTGCTGCTGTTGTTGCTGTTGTTGTGCTTTATAATAGCTTACACTTCTTAGCGGTGTTTTTGTTGTTGTTTTCTACTGTTTATTATGTACTTATAATGCGGTTGTTTGTATTAAGCTCAACCATTTCGGTGTTTTTAACACCAATTTCATTGCGAGCCAAAGGAAAATTGTATTCTCAGATTTTTTTTGATGAGAGAAATATGAAAAATAGAAAACAGTCTCGGATGAGAGACCCCCTATTTGATGACGAACACGGCAAACGCATTAAGGATTATGATTTAAGAGCAAGCACCTGGAATATCCAGTCTCTTAATTGGGAAGCTGCCGCTGCTCAGCTGGTTGATGATCTCTTAGGAGTAAAGGCCGACATTACCGCCGTCCAAGAAATGCGTTGGACGGGATTAGGACTGAGACGAGTAATGAAGAACCAGATCAATTGAAAAATCGTATTTTGTAACAAAAAGAGGAATGATCCAAGGATAAACTCCCTTTCGGTTCATAAGAAGAGCCCCTTGGAATCTACTATATCCTAATGAGGACCAAACCACTTGATATACGTACTCTTGAAATAATAAGCCGTGCTCGATTATACCCTGAATAAATGTGGAACGTAAAATGACTCCGAGACAAGTTGGCTTTGAGTCAAAGTTCATACAAAAACTTAGAACAGAAAGAGGGGACCAAAATTTCCACGTAATAAAGAAATAGTCATCCTTGTAGGTCCTCGTGTCATTTACTACAATGGTCACTTAAAAGAGCGCCAATTCGCTGTGGGATTCGTGGCGGGAGAGAGACTCCATCACCGAGTCCTGGCATTCACCCCGGTGGATGAACGTCTAGCCACAATCCGCATCAAAGCGAAGTTCTTCAATATATCGATGGTTTGCGCCCACGGTCCGAGGCAAGAAAAGGACGATGTGAACAAAGATGTCTTCTCTGAGCGCTTGGAACGCACCTATGAGAGCTGCTCCCACCACGGTGTCAAAATCGTACTTGGCGACTTTAGTGCCAGGGTGAGCAAAGAAGGTTTCTTTGATACAACGGTCGGTTAATTCAGCCTACATGATGAAGCATACCCAAATGGGTTGAGGCTGATCGACTTCGCCGGGACCCGAATATGGTAAGCTATAGTACTAGATTCCAGCATAGGAAAAGTCATCAAGCTACCTCCTAACTACCTCCTATCGGTCTCCGAACCGATGGTTTGCCGGCCGACCTTTTCAAACACGGCGGCGAAGAGCTGATAAGGAGAATGCATCAGCTTCTTTGTAGAATATGGTCGGAGGAAAGCATGTCCGGCGATTGGAATTTCAGTGTGCTCTACCCAATCCACAAAAAGGAGATCCCACAATCTGTGGCAACTACCTTGGAATAAGTCAGCTCAACATCGCATTTAAGGTTCCATCGAGCTTACTGTGTGAAGGATCGAAGCCCGCCCTCAACAAACTAATTGGACCTTATCAGTGTGGTTTCAGGCCTTGAAAATTAGCAACTGACCAGATATTCACCAAGCATCAAAACTTGGAAAAGACCCGTGAAAAGAGTATCGACACACCACAGTGTCTACGCCAAAGAAGAAGAAGAAGAAGTACTATGTAAATATTTACTTATTTATTTTCATTTGCCCCTACCACCTCACTTTAGGAGTGTGTCGATCGGCACACCAACACTAATTAGGCCACTTGAAATATGTATGCATTTACACTGTACCCGGATAGTGCTGCCACATGCCACCGGCCGCATGCAAGCATGTGAAAATGCGAGTAAATGTAAATACGAAAATAAATAACAGAAAAAAAAGTAAAAATCGAAAGAGAAACAAAAGTAAAAATTACTATATTACAAATATACGAAAAAACAACAACAACAACAAACAATAGGTACATGGATACATCAGCCACCTTTGCGCTACAAGAAAGTACCTTGAGAGTCTACCATTGCTGTATTTGGCTTAAGTGTGTTTTTGTTGTAATTTCCACATATGAACGCCATACTTAATTCATACGAGGCAAGTAGAGTAGAGAAGAACAATGTGGTATATCTTACACTCTAAAGGTTAAAAATAAGTTTCTCATAGACTCTTCTTTGGATTGATGTTGATGGTTATGCAGGATAGACTCTTACTTAGATAGTTGATGATTGTGAGTGAGGCTATTAGCACACATAGCTCAATAAACGGTAATACGACCCGCAATGGGCCGCCTGAAAGCCTTGGCGCGTCGTCAGATATCCACCTTAACAACCTACCCAAACCGAAACCGCCTACGACTTTGCTACTTTACACGCTTGGTTTGCTCAGAAAAGGCTCTCGAAAAAGTAAAACTCTCTTGGTTATGTTATGATGATTGGGAAACGCCGTGTCTTGCAATAAAAACCATTGAAAAAAAGATTGTGAAGTCATAGGGCACTATCAGTTTTCAGTTCTAGGAAGATAACCTTTGAACAAACCACAAATCGGTAGCTAAAACGATGACCAATAATTTTTCGAATCCTTCAGACATTACCTACACTCCCATCACTAAAAAAAAAGTTAAAACCTACCAATGGGAAAAGAATATTTAGGTTAGAGAATATTTTTTGTAAGCCATAAAATTGCTTCCGCGGAAAAACCATAATTTTCAACAAATCCTTCCATATAACATCCAGTAAGCTGAGAAAGATCCACCTGAAAGATATCTGAGCTCGAATGAATGATCTTAAAACATTTATTTTGGTCATTTTAGTTATCCAAGGAATTATATAAGGTTTTTATTGAGGAAGCCAAACTTATCTAGAGACTCCGTTCCCATGACAGTCGTGTCTAAGTAACCGGAACCGACCCAGGTTATTATCCGGGGAAGGACTGTCAACAGCAGCAGACTTTATAATTATAATATTTTAAGGAAAGAAACGCTCAGCTTAAGGGGGTATTCTAGTCTAGAAGCATGAATTTCAGGTAATTTTTAAAGTGTAAAGTTTTAAAAATCGAGATGAAGTGGATTGCTGAATCGCTTTAAATGGATTTTGGACTTTCATGGAACTTCGTAAGCGTTATTGGAACCAACTTGTTGCAGATGCGAAGAACCCTATGGCCGCCGGGCGAATCAGTAGCTAATAGCACAGTTAGAGTTATCCGTCTAAGTTTCTTGAGAGAAGTGAACTACCTTCTAGTTTGATGAATGCAAAGAAATACATAGTCGCTGGCTCAATCTGTAGCTATTAAGATGGTTAACTCAAACTTAATGGATTTTCAGGCTGATGAGTGGCCAAAACTTACCTCAACAGAAATCTACATCCAAGAGATAGGGTTTCAGCGTTGAATCTACTGTCTTCCATCCGCCATCTCGTTAAGAAAAAACCGAGGTCGTCACACATGGATCATTTCGTTTTCAAGACTATGCAATAAAACTGAGTTCCATGAGACTATTATCAATAGCCAGGTTACGTCTCACAGAATACACAGAATGATGTCAAGGTGCCCAAAAAACAAGGTGACATTTGATTTTAAACTGCGCGCGTTGAAGGATTTGGAGAATTATTTTTTTTTGGGGTTGGTAGTACTGTCAGTCACATTTATGTCAAATTTCATGTCAAAATATTTATTAGTGTTTGAGATACGTGCCGTTTTGTGAGCTGCTAAAAGTGAGTTTTTGGTTTTTTGCGATGTCGAAATTTGTTGAGCAAAGAATTTGCAGTAAATTTTGTTTACGGAATCAATTTTCTGCTGCGGATACGTTGAGAATGGTGCAGAAAGCCTTTGGTGATGAGGCTATGTCTAAAAAAAATTTTTACAACTGGTATAGTGAGTTCCAAGCCGGCCGTGAACGTGTCGAAGACGAAGAGCGTCCAGGGCGACCATCAACCTCAACCGACGAAGCTCACGTTCAACAAATCGAAGATTTGGTGTTGAAAAACCGTCGATTAACAATTAGAGACCTTGCCGATGAAGTTGGCATATCGAAAGGCTCAGCCAATACCATTTCGAAGGATGTTTTGGGCTTCAAGCGCGTCAAATCTCGACTGGTACCGAAAACATTGAATTTTTTGGAAAAAAGGCGTCGCGTTGAAGTGTGTGAAACGATGCTTGCCGACTACCAGAGTGTCATGAAATGCATTATAACTGGCGACGAGACTTGGATCTATGCTTACGACCCCGAAACAACCGATCAATCGAGCGAATATCGTGCCAAAAGAGAGCCGAGACCAAAAAAATCGCGCCAAAGTCGCTCAAAAATCAAGGTCACGTTGACTGTTTTCTTCGATTATCGTGGTGTTGTGCATTATGAATTCCTACCAACCAGTCAAACAGTCAACAAGGAATATTATTTGAACGTTATGCGTCGTTTGCGTAACGTTATTCGCCTAAAAAGGCCGAAATTGTGGAAAGGCAATTCTTGGTTTTTACACTACGATAATGCACCATCCCATACTGCTCTCGTAGTTCGTGATCATTTCGGCAAAAACTCAACCCATATCGTTCCGCAACCACCGTATTCATCATGATCCGGCGCCTTGCGACTTCTGGCTGTTCACCAAGCTCAAAAGACCGCTCCGGGGACACCGTTTTTATACGTTAGA
The DNA here is from genome assembly GCA_037783105.1 of Bactrocera zonata. Classification (NCBI taxonomy): domain Eukaryota; kingdom Metazoa; phylum Arthropoda; class Insecta; order Diptera; family Tephritidae; genus Bactrocera; species Bactrocera zonata. The sequence goes on along the minus strand of JBAWJQ010006290.1, from coordinate 139,617 downwards.
GGAGATTCAAGCCGCAGCGAAGACGGAACTGAAGGCCATCCCGGAAAGTGACTATAACTAGTGTTTCGAAGTTTGGAAAATCCGTTGGCATAAGTGCATTGCATCGGGAGGGGATTACTTTGAAGGGGATGAAATTGATTTGGAAGAATAAATAAAGAATTTTCAAAATAAATACAATGTCACCTTATTTTTTGGGCACAGTAGTTCGAGATTGTTTTTTGGTTAGATTTAGTATGTTATCAACGGCCAAATCAGAGCTTCGCTTACACACATTTTTTTACTGATTCAAAAGTGAGGTTATATTTTGAAATTGAGTCTAAAAATTAGCTGGTTTAATTTCATTTTAAGTTTTCCGCATGTATTTTAATGATTCTTTCCTCTCCCAACCACAACCCTTCTTTCGAAATTAGCAAAAATATGTAAACTCGCTAAATCTAACCATGCCGTCGCGACCCAAATAACCTTCAGCACTTGTCGCCGTACTCAAATGCGTTAATGAGGGTGCGAAATGGCACTTCAAACGAAATTTGTCGAACAAAAAGCTAAGAAATCGCACAAAATCTGTTGAGAGCAGGCAAATGTGCAAAAAAAAGTATTGCAAAAGATGAAGGTGGCGACGGCCCAACACCAGAGACCGCATGCAAAAAAATAATTGCAACGGTAAACCACCACCCAGTGGGTGTGTATGCGCTGCTATTGTTGGTATTTGCTGCTAGCGAGTGGGTTAATATGCGACAGCCACTTGGTGGAGAGGTTGACCCTTGTAAAAGCATCGCGCCGGGGCCGGGCTTTGACTGGAGTGGCTGGCTTGTTGGCTTGGCAAAAGTGATTTGCGCTAAAATGCGATTTGTATAAATGCGCTAATCAGTGGAGCAGCAACAAACGTGGCAACGACAACAAGAACAATCGCATTTACTGCAAAAACACAACAAAAGCTGACATTACCACAACAACAAAGCTAAGAGATTTGAAGGTCTGAAGAATTTTCGCGCCGCCGAGCATTAGGCGAGCGTGTTGCTGCTGGTAACAAAGCTTTGTGGCTGCATATATATACATGTATGTATATAATGTACATATATATACTCTAGCACATGGCTTCAAGTACATAATTGTGCTTTTGAGTGTGCAACATGTCACATTAGCACCGTTGGTGGCGACGTCAACGTCGTGCAAGCTATTGTATTAGTTCAACGTTATTGTTGTTGTTGTATTTGTGGTATCTAGCATTATACTTGCGACGTGAGCTAATGATTAGCTCATTTTAGCGCGCTGAACAACACTTACATGCACACTTCAGCGTGTCGAAATGGCACTCAACACACATTTGTATATAATGTACGAGCATATAGGCGTGTATATATGTACAAGAGTGTATACATGAAGTGCTTGAAATGCTTAAAAATCGATAACAATGCATATTTGCGCACAAAATTGATTTTGTTCTGCTAATTAAAGGCAATATATAACGTAAAACCAAAAATCAAAGTCTACCCACAGGCGCTGTTTTATTTTTAACATGCATAACTTCCAGAAAAATTCGATTATAGAGCTCAAAACTTTTTGAAAACTAAGCTCGAAGTGTTTGCTTCTCAAAATTTGAACTAAAGGTAATATTATTTTAAAGACGTTTTTGTAGATTTTATCGAAAAGAAACGTAAAGCGAAACGAAAAACGATTTTTTGCCAAAACTCTCAAAAACATAATTTAAAATATTGATTTTCTTTGTCCAGCGATCAGAATAGAACACTAAATGCATATGAAAGTAATTCAGTGAATATAAATATTTAAAAAATATGGGTGTTTCAATACTTTTCACACAACTTTCCAATGTTTTTAAGTTTTCTGTATAGAACTCACGTAATATTCTCTTGCTTAAGTTCAATTGGTATGTTGTTATTGTAGCGACATACATAAATCACTTAATAAATATTATGTTGGATGCTACCGAACTAAAAGATATTGATCAGATTCAAATTCGGATTAAAATTCGCTCTGGAAACGAAGAACAGAATGTGTGAGAATAGAGAATTTATTAGTCGAAGAGTTCTGTTTTAAGGATTTTCTACCTTGCTAATGAACTTATAGATATTGGTCAGATAAAAACTCGGATCCGACTGCCATATATTGGTGGGATAGAAATTCGTATTCGTTCTGGTTACGTAGAACTGACTGTTGTGAGAACGAGACTATTAGTCGAAGAGTTTAATTTCAAGGATTATTTAGCTTGAAACTGATCTCTGGTATCTAACGAAACTGACTGTTGTTCGAACAAAGAATCTGTTGGTCTAAGGGTTCTGCTTCAAGTATGCTCCTAGCTGTGAGTATAAGGGTTGGATACAAATTCAGATTCGGATTTGGATACGTAGAATTGACTGTTGTAAGAACGGAAGATCTGATCGCAGAAAAATTCGCCTTAAGGATTTTCTAGCCTGCTAACGAGCTTATTGATATTGGTCAGATTCAAATTCGGATTTGGATTCGAATCCGTTCTGCAAACGTATAACTGACTATTGTGGGAACGAAGAATTTATTAGTCGAAGAGTTCTGCTTAAAGGATTATCTAACTTGCTCAGAGCTAAGTGCTTGTGTAGATAAAAGTCCGGATCCGTTCCAAATTGACGTATATTTGGATTTGTAGAAGTGACTGTTGTGGAAACGGAGAATCCAATATTCGAAGAGTTCCCTTTCATGGATATTCTGGCTTGCTAACGAGCTGTTAGATATTGGTCAGATAAAAATCCGGATCTGTTCCGAGCTACCAGATTTTGGTGTGATACACATTCGGTTACGTAGAATTGTCTGTAGTGGGAACGGAAGATTTTTTTAGTCGAAAAATTCTGCTTCAAGGATTTTAAAGTTTGCTACCGAGCTGAGAGATATTGGTCTGATTCATGTTCAGATTCTGAACCGTAGAACTGGCTGCTGTGGAAACAGAGAATTTATTAGGATTCGAAATCGTTCTGGATACGTAGAACTGACTGTTATGGGAACGAAAGATCTATTAGTAGAAAAATGCTGCCAGTAAATCGGTAATACCTTTCGACTGCATAGAGTCGACAGTTTTAGGGACGGAGTTGCGCAGAGGACTGCTTTAAAGGCTGTTAATCCAAGTATTGAGTATACTTTTCCCATTAATACGTTCAAATTCCAGATTTCCATTGATATTCATTAGAAAATATTGGTGTTGATAGGTTTTAATAGAAATTCCGTTCAGCTTTAAATGAAAAACCGTTTATCAGAGAGTACAGATGCCATAAAATATATAATTTTTTCTAATAAAATTCGTCGGTCCTGGCCTTTCGGGCAGTTTTTCAGCAGTATTGAGTATACTTTTCCCATTTCAAATTCCAGATTTCCATTGATATTCATTAGAAAATATTGGTGTTGATAGGTTTTAATAGAAATTCCGTTCAGCTTTAAATGAAAAACCGTTTATCAGAGAGTACAGATGCCATAAAATATATAATTTTTTCTAATAAAATTCGTCGCTCCTGGCCTTTTCGGGCAGTTTCTGAGTAACTCATAGTGAAACAGTACGAGTCAAGTTCGGTCAGATAAGAAGTATAATCTCAGCTCATCAGTTCGAAGAGCAAGAGTTTTTTTATGGTTTCAGAAAGTACTGTATATAGTAGTCTAAGGCCAATCTCTGGATCAGCCATCGAACCTAACCTTACCTAATCTAAGGTCTCATCTCAGAACCCTTCCATTTGAAACAAAATATGTCATGAGTCTACAAAGACTTCATAGCTGAACCAGAACTGTAGAATCCATTGATTTAATAATTCACACACCCCGCAGTTTCTAACAAAAATCTCATAAGACTTCCGACACTTATTTTGATAAGATTTTGATATCATTTTTATGGAAAACTTAAGCAGTATGCGTGGGAGTTCTTATATATATACCTTTTTTCACAGCCAGACCCACAATGAGAGTTACAGTTATAGTATTTCTCAAGTTATTGAGGTTTCTATAGATTTCTTTTTCATCTACATTCCTTTCTCTCACCAAACTCCAATTCTTTCTTCCTGTCGACCACCTTCAGCATCCCGGTGGAACCGTTACCTTCAACTTTACAAATGCAATGTTCAAGTCTTGTGCCGAATTTTCCCATTTTTTGTTCATTTTATGCTTCTTTTCCTCACATATCCAGACCCTCCCGTTTCTTTTACGGCCTACCAATGAATCTGGCCTAATTGGGGGCGCATACAGTGACATGGTTCATTTATTAGTTTTGGTTATATGCATATTTGCAGCCGCATAATACGAGCATGTGGGTCCCACTGCATTTATACAACAATAAAATTTTGTATTTTTTGCTTGCAACAGCTTCTTACAGCTTCATTGCAGCATTTGCGCTGACATGCGGCACTCGGCGCTCGGCGCTGCATGCCTGCAACTGCATGTTGCACGTTCAGCTTAAATGCGCGTAATTAATTGTGACGTACAATCGCCTCAATGGCAGTGACAACAACAAGAACAACAAAAATGATGGCAAAAACAACAACAACAACAACAATTACAACAACAACAAAAAAATAATGGCAACAACTGCAACAAAAATAACAGTAATAGCAATTCCAACAACAATAATAATGGCAACAGCTTTCACAACAACAATAACAATGGCAACAGCTATCTCAACAACAACAACAAATAACTGAGAAAATCAACAGGCGGCAGGAGAGCAATCTGACAGTCATCAATCAGTCAGTTAAGCAGTCATTCAGTCACCCATTTAGTCAGCCAATGGGGAAAATATGCAACAACAACAACAACAACAACTTCCATGGGGAACAGCAGCAACAGTCAGCAATCATTAACAGCCATGTTGCACAAACACATTGCAGCAAAACTACTGCGCATGCATGAATCTGTGTGGGTGCATGCAACATATGGTCATGTGGCAAGTTGGCGTTTTGTGTTTTAATGAAGTGATGAACGTTTTTTTTTTACATCACGACGCATATAAGCTAAACGCGGCACAAAAATAAAAGCAACAAAGTTTGCTTGCTGCGATGTGGCAACTAAAACGCTTTGGTTGCAAGTTTGCACACAGGGTCAATTTAAGCTTGCTAATTGCAGCGATCACTTGGAGGCGACTCGCCGTGAGTGATTGGCTATGCTGAAATGTGCAACATGTTTGTTATTGTTGCACGTTGTGCATTTTTGTGCGTGTTGCCCAAAAATGGCGTTGTGGCAGGCGGCATATTGGCGCCGTAAAGCGCGCGTACATACATACATGCGAAGCAATTCTTGTTGTTTTTCGGCAACAGTTTGCAGTTTACAACGTTGTTGTTTTTGTAATTTTTGTTGTTGCAACATAATGCATACACTAAGTAAAGTTCGCCAGTTGACGCAGCGTTTACGCGTAATTTAGCGCGCAATATTAATTACGTTGCCGCAGCAGTTACTCTGTTGCAACATATTGCATGCGTTGCACGTACGCACTTTTTTCCGTTAGGTGTTGCACTTGCTGTTGCTTGTGGCACTTTTTAGTGCGTTGCAACTGTGTGTGTATACAATGAGCACAACATTGCCTCCAATGAAGGGAATTTCAATACGAAAACAACAAATAGTAATTGCTTGCCACATAATTTCAGAGCTGTCAATCAGCAAGTATTTGCTATGCAATTTCTTATTATTCCACCAACTACGCTTATTTGCTGCATGTTGCATAAATATAGCGCACACATACGTACTGGTAGTTATGTTGCATGTGTTGCATGCAACAATTATTATTGTTATGAGCGTAAAATTCGAATTGACACGCCAGTGACACTTGGCTAACACCAATAATCAACAAAAGCAACACAAATAAATACAACAACAACAAGTCTGACATTTGTGCTACAACAAACATTTGCGGTTGCAACAAACACACGCGTGCATTTGTTGATATAGGCGTAATGTGTTGCATAGAAATACAGCAGCGTATACAAATTGCTGTACATGCAACACGCTACAATGCTTTTATATTTTGGCAGTGTTGCATGACCGGCGGTGCAGCGCTAAGAGCGTTGCAAGTTGGCTTGAGGCATGTTATGGAAATTATTGTATGCTTGCAAATGTGCAGAAGTGCCTTTTCTAGGTTCAACAAGCTATGTGTGGCATGCCACCTCAGCTCGTATGTGCAACAGGAGCTAAGAGGACACATATGCATACACAGATATGTATTTATGTTCCAGGAAATTAGCTAAACCGCAAGTGCAACAAATAATAACAGCTGTGGCAAGTTCGCTGAAATTACTAGTTCAATTTTGAGGTTAGAAAGGGAAAAATTATGCATATAACGGTTTTGTAATCGACAGTTTCGAATATTTTTCGAAAAAAAAATTAAATTTTTCAAAATATCCGTATATTCCTCATCTCATTCTTCTTTCCAGATTCTACAACTACCTAACGGGATTAATTCAAAAGTCGCCTTGCCAGCTTCTGAATTAACACTGTTCTCCAAAAAAAGTTGAGTTCGTTGCAGATTCCGTGATCTGAGCCGAGAAACGTCAGAAATATTCCTCGAAGGATTCTAAAAGTCACCTCGCCCAGTTCTTATTTACGGCTCACTGACCCTTCGAGTTTTTGTACATTTGACCTGATCCGAGAAACGCCAGATATATTCCTAGAAAAATTCTAAAGATCGCCTTGTCAGCTTCTGATTTGCGACTCTCTGATCCGTCTAACAAAATGGGTTTATTGCATATTCCTGGACCTGATCTAAGAAGCTTTGACCTTATCTGAGAAAAAATGTTCCTCAAATAATTCTAAAAATCGCCTTGCTAGATTCTGAATTAAAACTCTCTGACTCTTCTCAAACAAAAACAAAAAAAAATCGTGCTCGCTGCAGATTCCTCGACCTGAACCCAGAATCGTCAGATATATTCCTCGAAGGATTTTTGAAGTCACCTCGCCCGGTTCCGATCTACGACTCTCTGAACATCCGAGATAGTTGCAGATTTCTCGACCTGAACCGAGAAATGTCAAAAATATTAACCAAAGACTTCTAAAAGTCACCTCGTCCGGTTCTGATTTACGGTTCTCTGACCCTTCGAGTTTGTTGATTATTTCTTGATCTTATTTATTCGAGAAGCGCCAGAAATATTTCCCGAATTCATTGCAGATTCCTCTGAATTCTGAAAAGTCTGTTTTTTTCTAGTCACAACCTAACCTTGAAACGTTTTGAAATCGGTTGTCTCGAAGTTCGCTTAAACAAACGAGTATAAAAACGAATCCATTCAAGACTTGGACCCAGAAGTATACTTTAAGTGTAAGTTGAGAGTTTAGAAGCCCCAGAAGCACCATTTGCAGAAGCTGACAGTCAGAGAAAGTCAGAAAGAAAAACAAAATTTAACAGAACAACTCTACTGATACTAAGAGCATGTAATGTTAGAAAGAGCAGGTTAACCTTTGAGTTATATTTTTAACGAACTCGACAAACAGGGAACAAAAATGTGGTTGAGAGTTTCACGAAGTCTCAAAAAATGCAGCTGCTTGTAACATAAATCGGTTTCTAGCAGAGATCTTTCGACTAGCGACTGTCTATCTTAACCTTTGTCTAACCTAATCTATTTTAGGTTAGGAAGATACGAATTAGTTCGAAATAAAATGTATAGACCATACTGAACCATCTCAGTTTGGGTGAAGAGTGTTAGGAGTGTAGATCCCGAATACACTGCTTATGAAAATATAGAAGATCGTGTTTTAAGATCTCGACTTATAGTAAATATTTCTGAACAGGTGACAACTAAGGTAAAGAGATTAGCAGATTCTGTCCCATCTCTCTACAAGAGTTTCATCTAATTTTTTAAAATTTTTGTCGATGGACTCGTCATCTTTAGCTCAGAAGCTACATACGTCGTAAACATATATTATAGGATGTTCTGTCGGTTATCTCTCTCTCTCTCTCTCTCTGTGGTTAATATGCCGGTTGGTAAAGGCTCTTTACAGCTTTTCGAAGTGAATACTTGGTCCTTTATTAATGAAAATTTGACAAGAACTCGTGACCTCTGTAAATTTTGGGCAATCGGTCATTGAGCCTCTTTAAAGCTCTAGACCAAAATACGTTTTCGAAGTGAATGCTTGGTCTTTTATCAGTGCAAAGTTGAGAAAAACTCGTGTGCGCTATAAATTTTGGTCAAAGGTTCGATGGGGAATGTCTCTTTAGAGCTCTAGTTTTCTTAAAAAGGCTCTTCTAACTGGGTCTATTAGTGCAAAGTTGAAAAGATCCTTTAAGCTGTGTAAATCTTGCTCAAATATCGGGCCAATATAGGCTGTTTGCAGCTCAATTCCACTTAAGAAGTGTCTTCTAAGCGAGTGAATGGTCTTAAAACAACGAAAATGTGCTTAAAATTTGAGTCTGCGAGGACCCTTTCTGTGAAAGTTCCCCCGTTCCACCGAGTTAGCGTATACCTAAGGCGACAGTTTCTCATAATTTTGTGACTACAAGCTCTCTTTGTCATAAACATACACACATATACACACATATACATATGTATGTATGTACATAGACCAGTATATAAGCGTATATTTACATAGGTCCATCTACACCGGTTAATTTTTTGGGGTTGTTGGGCGTAACGAACGTGTGAGAAACTATTTGTCGCATGCAACATGACATGCCTGGCTGAGCGCTACCTAACAATTTCAGCAACGCTGACATGTTCCCCACCCCTTTGCCTTTCGAAATATTTTTTATTCGTTTATTTTCATGCGACAATTTCTTTAATTTCTGTGACGATTTCTTGGCTTTGCTTTGCCTTCGCTCGGCAGCATTTGTTGCGTGGCTGGCGTGGCCATGCCGCTAGATATGTTGCGGAACTTAGTATAATATGTAGAGATGTAAATATACGTATAATACATACATATGTACATACAGACATACATACATACATATTTGTAAGCAGTTTTGATGGACAGTGCGCCTGCGCACCTAAGCGTCGTAGAAATGTAAGAAAAAGTTAATGTGGACTCACCTTCGTTTTAATTTTTCTGCAGCATTCAGGCGTGACTGGCGAAATTATTAACTGCAAATAGAAATGTTAATTTATTTTTAATATAACTTCAGTAATTGCTAGTGCTATTGTTGTTGTAAGAGAGGCGTATTACATAAAGAGAAAGTATTGAATGAGAAAGTTTTGAAATATACGATTTTTTGCGGGTTTCTTTTACTACAATTAGTCAATAAAAATTTTCACCAGGAAATACATATAATTGAAAGTTTAAAATTAAAAAAAAAAAATTAAAAAAAAAATAAACAGTAAATGTTATATAATTATTTCAATTACTTTTTTTTTTGCAGACATGTCTTTAACTTGATTTAATAACGAAAAAAAGAAGTGTCTCTATGCCGCGATGTCTGAACTCGGCATCCCCGCAAAGCTAATACGGCTAACGTTGAGCAGCACTAAAAGCTCCGTCAGGATTGGGAGGGATCTCTTCAGGCCGTTCGATTCCAGACTACCTAAAATAATACGAGCTGCAGGCCGTTCGATTCCAGACTCCCTAAAATAATACGAGCTGCAGAACTTAACAGAGACGGTACCATCTTCTATAATAGTGTATAACTGCTGGCGGACGCCGATGACATCGATATCAGTGGCCTTAATAACCGTGCCGTGAGTTCTGCTTTCTCCAGACTGAATAAGAAGGCAAAGCAAATGGGTCTAGCAGTGAATGAGGACAAAACAAAATATCTCCTCTTCTCAAACAAACAGTCGACGAGCTCGCGAAATGGCTCCCACATCACTATTGGTAACGTCCGGTGTGTTAAACATGGATGCCTGCTGACGACAGTCTTACCCCACGGCGCTCAAAATCACAACGGATAAAATCAATGCGTTGATCAGTGTCCTGGAAATGCCAGGCACTATCAGTACCAATTGGCAGTGTGGAATGGACACACTAACACCTTAGTTGGTCATCTAAACCTTTGCCGTCCTTTGGGTCTGGCACGCGATTGCAAGGCAACTCCACATTCAACTGATAAAGTGTAAGTTCTTCTCCCATTCAGGTTTTAACCACAACCAAAACGATACTCCTCGAGCGCATGCGCAGGTTGGGTTCCTACTCACAGTGGTACCAGAATTAAGTCTCCGGTTAGACTTCGTTGCAGAAACTATTATCGACGAGCTTCCATACGGCACTGGACTAATAACCAGGGGTTGGACTCCATACGTACATTATACGCCATTTACACAAGAATCTAACTCTAATTCTTAGTTAAACGTCTTCACCGCCTAAACACTTCACGCGCTAACGACCCTAAGTGTTCGGCATTCCGACTAGTGGAGATCACACCGCTAATATCTAAATGTCCATCAGTACAGCTAATCCCCATACCACTCAGATCCCTAATGTGCGAGTACATTGGGCATTCTGCAATTATATGCACCCAGTCCTCTACCGCCGTCGCTAGTGGACAGTCATAACTTTGAAGTCGCAGATAATTTCGTCTATCTTGGAACCAGCATTAATACCAACAACAACGTCAGCCTTGAAATTCAACGCAGTATAACTCTTGCCAACAAGTGCTACTTCGGACTGAGTAGGCTATGGAGAAGTAAAGTGCTCTCCCGACGAACAAAGAGTAAACTCTATAAATCACTCATTATTCTCGTCCGACTCAAAGAATCTGGGATCTTTGATGAATGCGAGCCTGAGGCCTCTGAAATCCTGGCATACTTTGATTTCATTTCAAAACAGCTTTGCTCTGGCTGTCGTTTCTCTGCTCTCTTACCTCTGAGTGAGGCATGAAAGGGAAGGAATCACGGGACGAAAGGAACGATGAGCTTTTTTGCGAATCGATCAAAGCTGGTGGGGAGGGTTGGCTTCATGTGGTTTACTGCTGCACTGAGTTTAGAATATTTATAAAAAAAAATTATTGAAAATTTTAATCAAAAAAAATTTTAGTAAAAAATTTTAATAAATTTTTAATTTAAAATATTAAAATATAACTACAAATTTTTCTTTTGCCATTTGCCTGAAAGTAATATTCTAATTAAGTCCTAAAAAATAGTTTTAAAAAATTAAAAAAACAAAAAATGTTGCAAAAAATGTATGCTATTATAATACTAAAAAATTAACAACAAAAAAAAAAATAAACAGAAAAAAAATAATAATCATAAAATTACTAATTGGTAAAATTTAACTAAAGTATTTTAAAGACATTTGTCCAGGGTAAAATTAATTTTCCGAATCAAATGCTAAAAAGAAAAAATTTTAAAATAATAAATAATAAAAAATTTATTTTTTTTTATTTTCAAAAAAAAATGTTCATCATCAAAAAAAAAATAAAAATAAAAAAAAATAAAAAAAAATAAAAAATAATAATCATAAAATTACTAATTGATAAAATTTAACTAAAATATTTTAAAGCCATTTATCCAGGGTAAAATTACTTTTCCCAATTAAATGCTAAAAAAATTAAAAAATAATAAATAATAAAAATTTAATTTAATTTAAAAAAATTTAAAAATAATAATAATAAATTTTTTTTTTATTTTCAAAAAAAATGTTCATCATCAAAAAAAAAAAAATAAACAGAAAAAAATAATAATCATAAAATTACTAATTGATAAAATTTAACTAAAATATTTTAAAGACATTTGTCCAGGGTAAAATTACTTTTCCGAATTAAATGCTAAAAAAAAATTAAAAAATAATAAATAATAAAAATTTAACTTTTTTATTTTCAAAAAAAAAATGTTCATCATCAAAAAAAAAAATAAATAAATAAATAAACAGAAAAAAAATAATAATCATAAAATTACTAAGTGATAAAATTTAACTAAAATATTTTAAAGACATTTGTCCAAGTTAAAATTACTTTTCCGAACTAAATGCTAAAAAAAAAATCTCAAAAATTAATAAATAATAAAAAATTTATTTTTTTTTATTTTCAAAAAAATTTTCATAATTTTATCATATTAAATTACCAACAAATTAACAAAACTTTTTCTAAAATATTTTTTAGACTAAAAATAGCAAAACATTTATTTTCTCTGCTCGTTTTGTGTAACCAGAGCTGGCAAGTGGTATGCAACAAGGCGAGCATGTAAGCTGATACCTTCTAATCTGCCGCCCGGCCTTCGAACAAATGCGATTTTGCACATACACACACACACACGCATGCAAATGTTAGAATAACATACTATATATGAATGCGGTTGGCAGTTGTTGCTATTGTTGTTGTTACATGTAAGCGCATGTTGCGCCACACCAGTAAACTACTTTCATACGATACCCCAACGCTTTGTTTGTTATTGCTGTTGCTTTTTACCGCTACCGCCTCTTATTATTAAGTATTTTTTTATTATGGTTTTTTCTACATTTTTTAGCTGTCTTTTTTTCTATTTCTACCATTTTCTGCTATTGCACACTGTTTGTACTTATTAAACTGTCTTTAGAGCATCAAAACGGCAACGAAGCGCAACACTAATAATAGAGCGCGCAGCGCAATGAAAAAAACAGTGTAGTGCAACTGCTGGACGGCAGTGATGGAATTGGTCACCGCAACGCCGGAGGCAGCGAGGCGGCGAGGCGGCGAGGCATTGCAGTGTAGGAAGCGCGACAGTAGTGATTCAAAGCGGTGCAGTTATGTATATATATAAATATGTATTTGCTGTATATATGTATGTGTGTGCTGTATGTATGTACATATGTATATGTAAATATATGCATGGTGATATAGTTTATGTGCGCAAAAGCGGTAATTTTTGCGTTTCCAATTAAAAATCACTTATTCTACTCGCTCATTGTCTTCAATTACGCAAAGCCGCGGGCCGCACTGCGCCACCAACTCGTTGGTTACACTTTCAAAATGGTTTAATTAGCGACAGATCGCGCATTGGTTTCACTCACTTTAAACTAGATCACGTGGCAGCTAATATTTTGGCAGTTAAGCCGAGAATTAAAGCCTAGCCACAGGCGCTTGATGTAAAAAATTATAACAGCCTTGTTCAATTTTATTATTTTCGAAAAATATTTTAAATTTATAATGTTCCTAGTAAAAAAAATCACATTTTTGTAAAATTTGTAATCATTATATAACGGTACTCCAAGCTTTGTTGTCCTCAAATCGCGCTTGAGCTTCTACGGACTCAAATAATGACACACCAATTGCATCATCTTGAATTAGAGACCGAATTTCATCAACTTTTCCGCATTGTTCCGTACTCTCTCTAGTCGCTACTTTGCTCAAGCCCTCAGCTGACTAGTCTCCTTCCGCAATTTCAAAGGAATTTTGTTCCATATCTTAGTCATTAAAGGTTTTAGGTACCTTTTGTTAGTGTCTCCAAATCCAATACTTGCTCCACCTTTGGTGAAATCGTGGCTAAAATATCCGGTATATGATTCCTTCAGGCAACTTGGTGAATTGGGTTGCCTAAAGAGTCTTCGAATACATTATCTATCCTGATTTTGGGAAATCTGGGTAAAAATAACTTAAATACCTTTAGACATACTGGTGAATTAGGTTACCTAACTAAACTTGAACAGCTGTGTGCGCAGGTCCTATGTGTTACCCCAAAACTCTTAAATATGGATCACCAGCTCCACGTCCCTAGAGTTCGATGAAGCGCATTGAGTTTATTACAAATTTCATCAGATCCCCATCCTCATAGTTTGACAAAGTGTTTAAACCTCAAGAAAAATTGGTTACGGCTCTAATATAAATTAAACCCACTTCGCTAGGTTCTCAAAAAGTTCGTCTATCGAAGTGAATTAGCGGGCACCAAAATTAAACGCCTCAGTACATATGAATGATTCTCAAAAAATGTGCTCGAGGCGCTTTGTCGAGACATAGTCTCCAAGTGTGCAAGTTTTTCTGACTTCACAAAGACCTATTCTTAATAGTTCGAGTGTTATACCTCTGCTTAGGGGAACCAGCAAGGACTTAACCTAAAAACCAAAAGCAGCAAGTGTTCATAAACCGATACTTGAGCAATATTTGGTTCTCCGAAGGTAACGGGTCCGGATCTAAGATATTCTGAGACAAGATCCAGACACAATCACCTTCGAAGCTATCGACTGGAATCCACAAGGCAGCCGACAGAAATACCGAGCCACTTAAAACTGCATAAGAACCTGGAGAAGAAATTTTGACATCAAAATATCTAAGGTCCAAAATCTTAAGGTCAGTATACAGCAAAACATTAATGACTTGAGACTAAAAAACGAAGCGAATATATGGAAAAGCAAGTAAGACGGAAATGTGGCTGTGTTCCAAATATTCCACTTCTAAATCATAAATATAAGGAAAAAAGTTTCAGAACGTAATTTTTTGAAAATTTGTGAAATTATTTTTTAGAAAGTTTTGTAATTTTTTGAAACATTTTGAAAGCATATTTTAAATTGTGGAGCTTTTCTTGGAAAATTTTCAAACTTTTTTTGAAAATGTTGCGTTTTTGTTTTTGAAAATGTTTGATATATATTTTGAATAAATTTTGGACAACTTATAAATCAGTAATATAAAGAAACCAAAGTTTTTGAACTTAGTTTTTTGAAAAATTTTGAAATTATTTTTAAATAATTGTTTAATTTTTGTATTTTTGAAACCATACTTTAAATTTGTGTAACTTTTTTGGAAAATTTTGGAAGGAAACCAAAGTTTTTGAAATTAGTTTTTTGATATTATTTCTTAGAACATTTTTTCAAATTTTGTAATCATTTTTGAAAGCATATTTAAACTAGGCATAAAATTGCGGGAACCTTCTTTTTAGGCTAGGTTTTTTTGAAGGTTGTTTTTGAAAATGTTGAAATTTTTTGGATATTTTGAGAAAATTGGTAAATTGTTGAACTTTTTTGAAAACGTTTGAAATTTGTATTTTTGAATTTTTTGGGACAATTTTATAATTTTTTTCGACAACTTAAAAATCAGTAATATAAGAAAAACAAAGTTTTTGAAATTAGTATTTTAAAAAATTTTGATTATTTTACTTTTAATTAATTATATTTTTGTTATATTTTTAAATAATTTTATAATTTCGGTAATATTTCTTAAAAATTTTTGAAATAATATTTTAAATTAAAATAATATTTGGAATATTTTGAAACGTTTTTTGAAAATGTTTGAACTTTTGTATTTTTGAATTTTTTGGGACAATTTTATAATTTTTTTTCGACAACTTAAAAATCAGTAATATAAGGAAAACAAAGTTTTTGAAATTTGTATTTTGAAAAATTTTGAAATTATTTTTAGATAATTGAATAATTTTTGTAATTTTTCTCAAAAATATTTGAAATAATATTTTAATTTTGTGGAACTTTTTTTTGGAAAATTTTGAAACTGTTTTTGAAAATGTTTGAAAGTTTTTTGAATTTTTTCGACAATTTTTAACGATTGTAGATTGTTTTTTATTTCGAAAATGTTTAATTTTTGAATTTTGAAAATTAATCTATCCTAAATATAATATACATATTTATGTATGTGTATATGTCTTTATTATATTCTTTGTTTTCTTTGTACCTTAATAACCTCCAAAACCTTAATTGGCATTAACAGCTCAAGCAGGAAGTTGTAAGATTGAGTTATCTTTAAATTATGTAAATGTAATTGACTTGTATAATATTTTTTATTCACAGCCAAATTACAAAAAAATTTTGACAGCATAACTTTGCAAAGGAAAGCAATATTTTTGCAGACACCTTCAATAAACTGAAACATTTGCAAAAAGAAAACGCAAATGCGCCGTCGTTAAGCGCCGCCTCCAACAAGCTGAGTGATCGAGCCTGGCAGCGAAGGACAGCCGAAGCAATGGTAACAGTCAGTGAAAGGCATAAAAAACCGGTAAATTGTAATTCAAGTGCTGAGTAGATACGTGGCTATGAATTAAATAGCAAAAATATATTGAAGGTTCTACTTAAATGATTAAAATCATATTTTTCGTATTAAAGAAATATTAAAAAATAGAAAAGTCGCATCATAGTTTAGTTTCACACCGTGTCATATGCACAAAAATTCACCACACCGAGCAACAAGCTAATAAACACTCAAAATAAGCGCTCAATTCCCCACTTCACATACCACAGCACATAAATACAACTCTCCTCAAACGCTACTTGCCACAATGTTGTTGTTGGCTGCTGTTAAATTAAAATTTGCTCAACGCCTTCGCTTTATATAAACTGCCGCTAAGCATTTATTTTCAAACCTACCTACCTTAACAGTTATATATGCTACCCACTCACACTACAAATGCGCTTAGCAGCAGTTCTCCTTGCGCTACCGTCAGCTGAACTCTGCAGGAGTAAATGAGTGCGCTGAATAGGCAACCGCATTGTCACAGTTGTTGTTGCTGTTTTATATTTGCCTCACATAAATTTACAAACGTTGTAAAAATATAGCGTGCCTGCCCTCACACTCAACTACTTAAGCATAAACATACTCACTGTAATTCTCAGCCATACGCTCTCGCTCTCACACCACCGTTTTATGACAGCTACAACTGCATTTAGGCGCTCAGCTGTTGTTTTGCTGCGCCAGTAGAGATTTTGCTTGCTTTGCAGACAATAATTTCGCTTGTCTTTTGCACAATCTTAATCTTCACATTGTTTTTGTTTTATTTTTGTAGCGGCGCTCGAGTCTGTTCTCTTCTGCTTTGACCGCTGTTACTTTTTGCTTTTAGTTTTCTTGCTTTTGCTTGCCTTCCCCTGCGTTGGTTGGGCAAAATGGTCGCATGTAGCCAACCCATCGCTACTATCGCATTTCACTGTTATGCCGACGAGGCGTGACAATCGTCGCACAAGTCGACAGAGTTTGTATGTGTGTTGCAGGCTTGACAGTGCTGGATTGCAGAGCATGCATTTGTGTGTGTTGTTGTTTTTGAGAAAAATCAAATCGTGGATTGAGTTCATGCGTTCGATTTTTAGAGGTTCCACGAGCTTGTTTTTGTAAATAAGTTTGCTTTCTAAATCTCTAAATGTGAATTCTCTAAGTCGGCTCGATTGTAGTTTCTTTTGTTCTGATAAAATATTGCATTTTTTTTCGTTGAACAACTCAAAAATTTGAATATGGGCCCAGCTTGATCCCTAATGAATATAAAATACTACTTTGTTAGGATTGAAATACGTTTTACATAACTTTTAAGACTCAGGGTTGAAGTCAAACACTGAACTCTCCGATTATGACGGTCCGTAAGCCCTTCTTGCAAGTATCCAAATAGCAATACAGAACTACAGGCAGTATGCACTAAGGGTCGTCTATTCCGTCGAGGAACGTAGTATGTGAATTCCACTGAAGCCTCAAGCAAGAGATCTTAGACAACTGTAAAGTATGAAAAAATGCAATAGAGCGACTTTAATCAATAAGAGAATGACAATGGCTAGATCTATCAATCTAAGAACTCAAGAAGCTAAGATTGCTGACTGCAACCACTCGACCCGTATCTCCGATCTGACATTGGAGTGACTTTAGTTGACGTTCCCTTAACGATATATCGACTGGTATTCCCGACAGCATTTTGAAGTGGACGTTCCTTCGACGAAACGTCGACTGGCATTAGAGGTGAGTTTATTGGACGTTTGCTTAACGAAAGGTAACCTGGTAATCCCGAATGGGCATCACGGTGATTTTAATTAACGTTCTCTCAAGACAAAATGTCGACTGGTATTCCCGATTGGACATCGAGGTGATTCGAGGTGACGTCCACTAACGTTCTCTCGACTAGTAACCCCGATTGGAACGATTTTAGTGGACGTTTTCTCGATCAAACTTCGATTGGCACTATCGATCAAACATCGAAGTAAATTTAGTGAATATTCCTTCGAAGAAACTTCGATCGGTATCCCGATCTGACTTTAGAGGTGAGTTTAGTGGACGTTAACTCGACTAAAGGTGAACTGGTATTGTCGATTAGACAACGAGGTGATTTTAGTGGACGTTGTCTCGACGAAATATCGACTGATCTTCCCGATCGAATATAGAGATGATTTTAATAGGCGTTTTTTCGACATAATTGGTATGTATTTTTTTACAGTTACAGGTATCGACATCGTGACATCGAAACCTCAAATTGCCTCGAGCTTTCATTGGTGAATATCGTGGAAAATAATCATCTACACTTCTTTTTTCGGCTCTAACACTTTGGATACCAACGTTGATTAACTTCTCCTGTCACTGCTTTAGCCATCCAAGGTTGCGCGCAGGTATTGAGGTTAACCGCTTTATAGATTTATCATGGGATTGAGATATTTCATCGATATAAAGTGGCTTTAATCCGTTCTCAGTTAGTTTTGGCAACATTAAGCGGCATGCCTGGTGTAAAATTGTTCGAAATCTAACTTCATCTAGATCAAACTTTTATATCTTTCTACTGAAAACTAGGAATTTTTTTTAACGTTTCGTAAATCTGAGAAGAAGATCCAAAGACATGACTTTGTCTAACTTTTGTCTGCTCGAGACATGTTTCTTAAAGGCGGAAGGTGTAGATGTTATACTAGAAAGAAAGATGAGTAGATAAGCCTGCGTATGCTCCAACTACCTAAAATCCTTAACAACATGATTGAAAGAGATTACGCATCTTTTGGATCGAAGAAAGAGTTCGACTTTATTTGAAACAGATTTCAAGAAAATTTCGGAACCAAAGCGTCAAGTAGTGTTTCGTTGGAACAAATCTCAAATATTTCCAAGATTTTCACAGAAAATACATTGGAAAGACGCTGTTTGAGTATAATGGTCTTCTTCTTTTCAGTAGTATTAGTATTTATAATATTTTTATTGTTTCGTTGCAAGTTTTTTCCTCATCTCCTCTATATAGTAAATCCTCGCACTAGAAAAATTTTTGGCGCGTTAATTTTACATTTTCACTCATTTTCCGTTGACGCGCCGCGGGTTGTCAGTCAGCCGACGCGACGCTGCTAATTAGTCGCTGTCATGCCATTGGCGAAAGTGCCACATACAAATTGCAGCAAACGTGCTTAGATGTGGGTGTGCGTGTGCCTGCGCATTAATGTTGCAGAAATTATGTTCTACGTTTAATAAACTTTGCAAATTTTATGCGAATTTTCATTGCGCTAAAATTGTTTCGCCGCTGCCAAGCGAGAATGTCAAAAATTTTAATTGTTTTTAATTAAAAGTGAAATGAGAACAAAAGAGATGTCTGTGACGTAAATGGAAAATGCTGTTATGGGAAATTTATTTGAGTCACGTAGAAATAATTATGGATTTGAAAAAAAAAATAAAAAAAAAAAATAAAAAAAAATAGAAAAAAAAAGAAATAAAAAAGAAAACAATACAAAAAAATTATATATTAAACTAGACAAAAAAACTAAAAAACTCCGAAATAATAACCACATACAATTTTAAATTTAAAAAATAATTATTTTCTAAAAAATTAAATTTTTTTTTAAATTTAATTTAAATTTAAAAGTAATAAAAATAATATTGAAAAAATAAAATATTTTTGAGACACACAAAATTTTTTTAATTTAAGAAAAATTCTAATATCATAAAAAAATTAAAATTTTCAATTAAAAAATTAGATTTAAAGTAATACAAACTACATAAAAAAATCAAAAATTCTAATATTAAAATATTGAAAAAAAAAATCCTGCAATTTTTTAGTTTATATATTCTCATATTACTAATTAAAAGATTTCCCTCAAACATTTCTCTGAAATTCAACACAATCTTAACATCAATAGGACACTGAAATAGATATTAATATTGTTTTCGCTTTTTTTTTAAGTCACTAGAAAAGAATAGAGATGCTAGAGACATTTATGAAAAAGTTTTGACGAATAAATTTTGTCTTATATAAGATAAGTCTGAGATTAGTCCAATTACCTAAAATCTTTAACAAGTTTACTAAATTTTCAGAATAACTTCTAATTGCAATGACTACAGGGAAAGAGTGCGAGAGAACTTGACCTAAAACTCAACGATCCAAACGTGGTTAAATCGCCGAAAAAACAGTTTTCAATTCTGGTAACGTAGAACCGGCCGTCCGACTCGCTCTCAGTAAGTAACGTACTTGAAGTTAAAGTTCCTCCAGCAGATGACGAGCTCGAGTAGCCGTGAGAATCTATAGTAACCCTTGCGCAGCTACGTTCTGCATACTGTAGAAGGTTAAATTCCTGCTTAAGCAGAATCGACCTCGACTTACCAAATATATGTCTAGCATACAACAAATCCCCGTATGGCTCTAAACACCTCTTTGTGTGTCCAGCAATCCCACTCGTCTAACACCCCTCTTACATTGCACCGACATCGTCGAAACAGCACGTTTCCTGGTCTTAAATTACCTTACCTTACCATCTAAGCGAGAATTATATAAAAGGTTCAACAACAGCGAGAGAACCTTATTTAAATCATCTTGAAACTATTTAGGTAATATTTCCTGCTATTGCAATAACATCAACTAGAAACGCTGACATTGTCGGAGCGGTGGATCTATGCGGTCTTTAAGAATATGTTTCATACAGTATCAACAATATCGGTGTAACTGATGGTTCAAAAATGTGTAAAAATTGAATAAAAAAAAATATTTCATAAAAAAATTTAAGAAAAAAATGAAAGACCTTACACAGAAGAGATACATAGAAAAATACATACATGGATTATTTTACATTTTTCTACAACAATAATGCAAAGAAAAAATGCAACAACAATGCATCAAAAGAAATCAGTATCAACAGCTGTCGACTCAATTGCGCTGATGAGATTTGCCAACTATAAAAACGCTGCTTAACCTTCAACGCAAGGATACTTAAGCAAGAAAAAAAAAAACACGGAAGTATATAAATATGTATGTATATGAACTTGAAAAATAAGGAAATTCAAATAAAGCCGAAAATTCATTCATTAAACGGCGAACACAAAGCGCTTAACGGCAAAAGGAGTGCGCGGATATGCTTTAGAGGGTAGGCGAAGACGCTGAATAGGAGCAAGGAGGATAAAATGGAAAAGAAAAAAGCAGAAGGAGAAGGAAAATGGTAAAAGGAGAGGGAGGAAAAGAAAAAAGAGGAGGGAGGAAAAAATGAGAAGAGAAAGAAGAGAAAGGAAAAAGAATAGACAAGCAGAAGCAAGTAGAAAGCAAAGGAGTAAGAAATAAAAAGGAATTAGACAATATGAAAGAAAAAGACTAAGAAAATACGTTTACGCTTGCATCAATGCTATAACACCCTACAAAAATAAATAAGGATTTCCATACAAAAAACTTGATTTTGTGCGCTCAATTTCAATGGTAGCTAAATTATATAGTTTTCCGATCTGAATAATTTTTACGGAGATTACAGCGCTGTCTTGGAAAATAATCCATGTCAAATTTTGTGAAAACATCTCGCCGATGAAATTTTTTTCTAGAGGAGAACTCGATTTTGGTCGCTCAGTTCAGCGCAGCGTATCTAACAAGAAACTGGTATAATCTAATTAAACTGGCATAATTGATTAATATAATTTTTTTATTCAGCCTTAGTACATATTCCACATTTTAT
Source organism: Bactrocera zonata (assembly GCA_037783105.1). NCBI lineage: Eukaryota > Metazoa > Arthropoda > Insecta > Diptera > Tephritidae > Bactrocera > Bactrocera zonata. Next base: position 118,191 of record JBAWJQ010006290.1, on the reverse strand, counting down.
TTATTTTGTAATCATTTCACAAGAATCGAACACACGAACTGGTATAAGTCGTTTAAAGTGGCATAAATGTTTAATATAATATTTTTAGCTAATCTTAATAAATATTCTGCTTTAATTATTTTGTAATAATTTTACACGAATCGATCACGCGAACTGGTATAAATGTTTTAAACTGGCATAAATGTTTAATATAATGTTTTTTTTATTTAGTCTTAGTAAATTTACTATATTTAACTTATTTTGCAATAATTTTACACGAATCGAACACTCGAACTGGTATACATAAATCGCTTAAGCTGGCATAATTTTTTTTTCAATTTTGTAAAATAATCTTTCTCATAGTAATTCACTTAATGTTAGCAACGTCAGCTTCCTAATTCCTTACTTTACTTCATATATTATATGCTACCTATGAATGCTGATTTATACTGTTACCCTCCTAACAGCTGTTAAGCTTTACAGCACACTGTTAAGTAACAAAACCCACTGCAAGGCCGCTTTAGCTGCTGCCTTCTAGGTATGTATTGCAGATTGAGTATTTTCTATATAAGCATACACACATGCACCACCTTATGTACCACTACATGTGGCACAATGGCTGCCATGCGGCTTGCATGTTGCACAAAACTGGTTTCAATGCAGAAAAGAAACCAAAAAATGCAAATAAAGAAGAAGAGTGAAGGGTGTAGACAAAATTGTATTTAAAAACTACATTAAATGCATACATATCTACGCACACATACACACTGTGTGCTCTTAAGTATATTAAGCATATTTCTACACGCACGCACGCTCATTAACATACAAATGTTGCGGCGCCGCTGTTGCAAGGATGTGCAGCGCAATTAACGGCAGCTGTTTTCAGGCAGTTAAAAGTGCTGCATGCAAATTTATTTTATTTCTTTTCGTTATTTACATATTTTACTGTTATAACTACGCACAATTTTTGTGGCAACAAAATAATTACATACGCACATAAACAGTTAGGCTGCTGTAAGTAAAATTTTCGACGCTCCTGATGTTTTGCATTATTCAGCAGCTCCTGCAGCAGCTTTTAAATGTACTGTTATGCGTTAGTTTGCTCCTTTTTTCCCCTGCGTCCTCAGCTGACAGCTGTTTTAGCACACAAATGGCTGCCATCTAAGGGTGCAATGGCACAATGAAGTATGGTTGTATACATATGTATAATAAGTAGCTAATGCTTATATACATACATACATACATACATGTACTTTTAAGATAGTTTTTCGTGGTTTTTAGTTTCTTTTGCTTCATAAAAAATTTTAATATAACTTAGATCGTTGAGTTTGTATGGCAACATATATGTAGCTATAGTGATCCGATCTCTACGATTTCTGCGAGAATTTCACCATTGCTTTAGGCAATTATATATGTCAAATTTCATGAAGATATTTCATCAAATGAAAATGTTTTCCATACAAGCTTTTTATTCCCATCGTTCAGTTTGTATGACAGCTATACGCTATAGTGGTCCGATATCGGTCATTTCGACAAATGAGTAGTCTTCTAGTGAGAAAAGAACGGCTGCAATATTTGAGTTCGATAACTCAAAAACTGAGAGACTAGTTCGCATATTATATATATATACTAACTAATATTTTTAAGACAACCTAACCTAAAGAACAGAAATTTGGCTCAGAAACATACGAAATGTATGAATAAATGAAGAAAGTAGTCTCAGTTGCTACTCTTGTAATACCCAGCTAGTATTTTAAAGAGACAACGCACTTTTATTTGCAGAGAAGTCGATCTCAGATACAATTTTGCCGGCATACTGCATTCAAATCTTACTTTAGTTGTCCCAAAAAGGTTGTAGCTTAAACGGTATACCGCCAATTCCTAGATTTTCCTTCGAGTCTAAACAGCTATTAACTGATTTTGTGCTGCTTGCTCTGAAAATACTGAAAATTGTGCGTTAAAACATGTTATAAACATTTTTACAACCAATAGGTTGCGCAACATGTTGCTAGAGTTGACAGTCGCCATTCACTCACATTAACATGTTGCCAGCCAACGCAAAATACAACAAACTCATTATGAAGTTAGACAAAAACTCCAATGGCTCACTGTTAACACACACATACAAACACACTCGCCGTCTCTCTTTCGCGCTCTCCATAAATCGAGAGTCGCCTGCATATGGGCTTTGTTGGTTGCTGCTAAATCTGCTTGCATACAAGCAAACATATTTATGTTTTTCATATCTACAACGTGTATCTGCAACATGCCACACATTTGCGCATGCATTATTGTTGTTATTGTTGTTGCACAGCCATAGCGCGTTGCCTGCCACAATGGTACACGAGATTTCTGCCACTGATAGCGCAACAACAGCGCACAAACTAGCAGCCACTAACTTTAACGCCGCGCGTCACATTTTGCTGCACGAAGTGATGAGGCTACTTGCAACAATTGTTTCTGGTGTTGCATTTATGTGCATGCACATTACATTGTTTGTATGTAGTATGTTTGTACATGCCACTCGGTGCATGTTCTGCGCTGAATTTGCATTTCAAATAAGTTTAGAAAATGTGCAGATTTAGAAGCGTAGAATGGCGGAGATTTGCTTACAGCTCTGCTTTGGTTGGCGCAAGCAGGATCGAGAGACAAAAATGGGTACAAAGTTAATAAAATAACTTCCAAATAAAAGTAAAATTAAGTTTTCTACTAAAAAACTTATTTTAAGCATTGGTATAAACTGGTATAAAAGTTGTTTATATTTTATTAATCAATTTTTGTTAAAAAAATTTTGTGCTAATTCAATATTTTTCGCCTAATTAGCAAGAAAAATTAAAATTTTGAATTGGTATAAAAACTGGTATAATACTTTTTAACAGATAAAAGTTTAATTTAATTTCATGTACAACTTTTGCTTTAATTAACAATATCTATCGCCGAAACAGCTTTTTTAAACTGGTATAAAAATTGGTATAAATTTGTTTTGAATGAAATAAGATGTGATAGTAAACATAAGCGCCCTGCAACACTTAAAACTGATTTTTACTTAACCTAAAAAACTGGTATAATTTCAAATAAGGGTTCAATTTTTGAATAACCATCAAAAACGCATAGAATCATGTAAGCACTATTTTATTTAATTTTATACAATAAATTTCCGTTTGGGTCTACTTTCATTTCCTTTCAATACTCCGTACGGACATGCGGTAACATTAGAAAAAGCACACTACAAAACAAATGACTGAGTGCCAAGCAACGGCGGCTATCTAAATGCCTCTACGCTCACAACGGTGGCTCTGGTGACGGCGTTTGGCGGCGACAAACGTTGCGGCTGGCTGACAGCCAACAGACGGTGTCAAAGTGCTTGTCCGCGGAAGCGGCGTCGGTGAACTATGTTCAACCGCTGAGAGTTTTTCTGCATTCGATTCGTGTTGTTGCCGGAGAGCAGTTTTTTCTTATCGCATCGCTGAAGCTGAGCTTTTTCTGCAGCCTCGGCGGTGGCGCGATACGTAAGCCTATGACAACCACAATACGTTTAATGTGTTTTGGAGCAAATTTTTGATTTGTTTTGTTGGCGCGTGCGAAGAAACTTTGAAGTAGTTTTGGATTAGATGTCTTTTGTTGCTGTTGTAGTTGTTGTAGTGTGGTTTACATGTCGAAATCGCGAAAGTGTAACATTTGTCGAAATTTTTTGGAGAGATCCATAATTTTTTGGAGAAATTTTTGGAGAGATCCGTATGAAATTTGGATTATATTTTTTTCTGGTAAAATTTCAAAAAAACTTATTAAAATTTTGGAAAAAAGTTAAATATACACATTTTTTATTTCCAAAATTTCAAAATGCATTTCACGTTTTGCACTATTCAAAAATTATAATGTAGTGAAGTTAAAATAAAAAAAAGATTCTAAAAAAATTTTTGGGGTAAGGTTCTCTTGATACGAACATTAAAAATTTGAATTCGGATTTAGAAAACTTTATATTTCAAAAATTCGAAACAGGTCGAACAAATTTTATATTTAAAATAATTTCAAACAAATTCAAAAATCGTTAAAAATTTACGAAAATTTCAAAAAAAAACATTATTAAAATAAAAAAAAATTTCAAAAGAATATATTCAAACAAATATTCCTAAAACAAAATCAATATTTTTGAAAAAAAGCAGAACTAAATTATATTTTCAAAATATTCAAAACAAAATTCCAAGCTTAAAAAAATTTCGAGTTTTCAAAAATATCGAAAAAAACAAAATCAATATTTTTGAAAAAAAAGCAGAACTAAATTATATTTTCAAAATATTCAAACCTAAATTCCAAGTTAAAAGAAATTTCGAGTTTTCAAAAATTTTGAAATAAATGAAATCAATATTTTTCAAAAGAAAAAACAACATTAAATTTTATTTTAAAAATATTTAAACCAAAATTTCACGTCAAAACAAATTTCGAATTTTGAAAAGTTTCCAATAAATAAAATCAATATTTTTCAAAAGCAAAACCAATATAAAATTCCTAGTTTGAAAAAATTTCGAATTTACAAAAAATTCAAAATAAATAAAATCAATATTTTTCAAATGAAAAACTAACATTAAATTATATTTTCAAAATATTAAAAAAAAATTCGCAGTTATACAAAAATTTCGAATTTTTAAAAAATTTTAAATAAGTAAAACGAATATTTTTCAAAAGGTAAACCAATATTAAATTATATTTTCTAGATATTGAAATCAAAATTCTTAGTTTAAAAAAAAATTTCGCAGTTACTAAAGTCAATATTTTTCAAGAGAAAAAACAGAATTAATTTTTCAATATATATATTCAAATCAAATTCCTAGTTTTAAAAAAATATTTCGAAAAAAAACATTTCCGAAAAATTTTTTTCCCATGTTCTTAAATTTAAAATAAAACGTTTTTAATTATTTAAATTTTTTTTAAAACCTGAACATATTTACTCGATCAAAAAAGCCACTCAAACCTTTTGCTTTGATGGGAAACACTGGCAGTGGGGTTACCACTGTTGACCCCAGCAAAGAAAGACAGGTAAAACAACAAGAAACACATACATTCACACTCATTTGTTGTTGTTGTATATACACACTCACACTTATTTGTTACTGCTGTTGTTGGTGGACTTAGTTGCCGCTTGCTGCAGCAGAGATTCACCTTAAGGCGCTGATCAAATACCAACAGCTTCAACAACAACAACACGAGCACAAGAAATACTATTCAAAAAAAGTTGACAAACACAACAACAATACATGTAGAATGGCGTTGGCAGCGTTGAGAGGCACGGCGACAGCGCAACAACGCCAACGACACTTTGGAGCGCGCGCCTCATCACTTGGCGCGGCAACCAAAACAACAAAAAACGAATTTAGCGAAGGTGGCGTCACATGCAACAACAAAAACAAGCAACCAAAAGCGGCAGTAGACGCCACTGCCGCCGCGTGCAACAAGCTGTCTGTCACACGGTCAGCGAAGACGCATAGAAATCGGCCAGCACGCGAAGGCGGCGGTGAAGTCCTACTCAGCGCGCTGAGCTCTACTGCGGCGCGTCCACAGGTCGCAACGTTCGTCCACATGCAGGCCAGCAGCCGCACAAGCAGTGTCGTCTGTCTTCCACCGTCACAGTTGTGTTCTTGCACCACTCTATGCCGCAGCGCGTGCAACGTGTTGTAGCATCCGCGCTCCGTACGCGCAGTTCACTCGCCGACTCGTCAATGCGCGCGCCAATCGCTACATTCATTCAACTCGCTAATTCACGCTGACGCCGCTGCGCCTAAATACTCGGCGTCGACGTTGACGCGTTGCTACTGCGTCAGTCGCCTAGTGGCCGCGCTGCGTTTGGCTTTTTGCGCGTTTGCCATTTTTGTGTCTTCTTCTTCTTTGTGTCGTGCACATCGCCACCGTCGAGTGGCTGGTTGCAAGTTGTCGTGTTGGCGTCGTCGATGTTTTTGGTTTTGGTTTTTTGTTCGCTTCGCCGTCTTTTGAAGACCTGAAAATTCGAAGTATTTTCGCTTTCGTTGCGACGCGTCGGCTGAACGTCGCGTACGGTGTGTGGTGCATTTTAGCCGTCGCCAATTGGGCATACGCCAGCAAGGAGATTTTCAAAATCGCGAAAAATTGCGAAAATCGCTGAAATTCAGTAAATCTGATATTCTCGAAAATGTGGAAAATTTCGTGTGAAATTTTATGTGAATTAGTGATTTTTGAGTTCGGAAATCGGAAATGCAAATTTCGTAGTGAATTTTTGTGATTTTTTTAAACTAACGGGTTTGCTGAGATTTTGAAATGGACTTAAGTGAGAAAATGAGAAATGAAAAATAATTTCGAAAATTTTTGTTTACACGTTTTTCTATGGAAAGTGCTTAAATAGTTGAAATACTGATATAAACAAGTGGATTTGGAGTGAAAGGCAGTAAACTATAAGAAATAAAATCAGAAAAAAAATTAAAAAAATAAATAAATTCTGAAAAGAAAAACAATAAAAGAGAAGGAAAAACAAACAGGAAAAATAAAAATAAAAGGCAAAGGGAGAAGGAAAAGGAAAAAAATAAAAAGAAAAAATAAAAATAAAAAGGAAAAACTTCATTCCTGAATTATTTGCTTAAAAAATATTATAAATACTGCATGCAATCCAAATTCATTAACTAAAGTTCTTTGAAATACTGAATGTAAAGAAAAATGCGCCGAATATAAAAAATGAAAATTTTAATCAAATTTGTTACATAAAATGCAAATTTTAAGATAAAAAAAAGTGAAAAAATTCAGAATTATAAAAAAAAAATTTTTTTTGAACAAATTTAAAAATTCAAACAAAAAAATTGCTGGGATTTTTCGTAAGCAGCAAATTTCTTTAAGATAAATACAAAAATCCAAACCCACAAATTAAAAAAAAATCTGAAAAACATTAAATAAATCATAATAAAACAACTGTAAATTTTCATAAAAGTGAGAAAGTATTGAAAATAAATTTTAATAAAAATTATTTCAAATAAATAAAGCAACTTTAAGCTGGCAATAAAGTGTGAAAATAGCGTGCCAGTACTGAAAATATAATGTTAAGCAACCAATATATTTGAAAGTAAGATTTAGCTGACAAAAAATTTGGAATTGAAAATTAAAGTTATTAAAAAATTTTAAAATTAAAATACAAATAAGCTGACTGATTTGAAAAGCTCGAAAAATAAATCGTTGTTGTTTTAGTTTTTCATCAAAACTTACATATATATACATATGTATATATTATTTCAAATCTGTACTAAAAGTTTTGATAGATAACAAGTACCGTAACCAAAAAAAAAAAAAACAAACAACAATATAAGTCAAAGGCAAAGTTTTGAAGATATGAAAGCTGGTAAAATTATATAAATTAAAGACAAATTTGTATTGGAAAGAGATACCTACATACATATGTATGTATAAAATGGATTCAAAACTAAATTAATGATTTTTTAAATAAAATTTTCGTTTAAAATATTTTAATTACAGTTTTACGAAAATTTTTTTAAATTTTTAAATAAAAAAATGCAAATATTAGTAAAGTAAAATAAAAATACAACGGTAAAAATATTAAAAATAAAATATATTCAAATTATTATCTTTTCAATATTTTAAAAAAAATTTTTGGAGCTAAAAATACATACATTTTCATTAACACTGGTCAACAAAGTTTTTTCTTCGAGTTTCTGTTTTCATGCTAAAGTTCTGATTTTGCAGTAATAGAATAATCTTGAATCAAATAATAATTTTTTCAATATTAAAAAAAATTTTTGAAACTAAAAATATATAAATTTTCAGCAGAAAATCCCAATAACACAAATTTTATATTTTCAATTTTCAAAAATTTCTAACAAACTAAAAAACACTAAATCCAAAAATTTTACATTTTCGAAAATTAAAAAAAAAATAAAATTTCTTCGAGTTTCTGTTTTCACGCTAAAGTTCCGATTCTGAAGTAATAGAATAATCTTGAATCAAATAATAATTTTTTCAATATTAAAAAAAATTTTTGAAACTAAAATTATATAAATTTTCAGCTGAAAAACCCAATAACACAAATTTTACATAATTTAGAAAATTTCTAACAAATTAAAAAACACTAAATCGAAAAGCTATAAGTTTTCGAAAATTTAAAAAAAAATTTTTTCTTCGAGTTTCTGTTTTCATGCTAAAGTTCTAATTCTGAAGTAATAAAATAATCTTTATGAAATAATAATTTTTTTAATATTAAAAAAAAAAATTAAACTAAAAATTTTATATTTTCAATTTTCAAAAATTTTTAACAAACTAAAAAACACTAAATCGAAAAGCTATAAATTTTCGAAAATTAAAAAAAAAAAAAAAAAAATCTTCCAGTTCTGTTTTCATGCTAAAGTTCTGATTTTAAAGTAATAAAATAATCTTTATGAAATAATAATTTTTTTAATATTAAAAAAAAAATTTGAAATTAAAACTATATAAATTTTCAGCTGAAAAACCCAACAACACAAATTTTATATTTTCAAAAATTTCTAACAAACTAAAAAACACTAAATCCAAAAACTTTAAATTTTCCAAAATTTAAAAAAAACTTATTCTAATAGAAAAGTAATAGGAATTGGAAAATTTTGAATTTTAATACATTTTTAAATAAGTAAAACCAATATTTTTCAAAAGAGAAAAGCAACATTAAATTATATTTTCAAAATATGCAAGCTAACATTCGTAGTTAAAAAAAATGAATTTTCAAAATTTTGAAATAAGTAAAATCCATAGTTTTCAAAGGCAAAAACAACAACCATTCAACACTCTTTTTTTGAGTTTCTGTACTCAAGCTCAAATTCTGATTAGACACTGAAAAACACTGGAATTTTTATTTGGAGGTCTTAAATTTTATTTTTCCATCATATGCACGGGCTTGAATTTGCTCATACAAAACAAAAACAACACGAAAAATATTATTTTTGAACAAAATTATTTATCAAAAACATTAAAAAAGACCTTGATATTCCGCAAAAATAAAAAATATATAAAATAAAAATTTTCAGACAACTTTAAAAAACTTGGGAAAATTTTCAAAAACATTAATTTTTTTCAAAATTAAAAAATATGTAAAGCAAAGGTACTTTTTCAATATTTTGGCCAATTAATTGATTTTCGCATTTTTTATAATTTTGATATATTTAAGGGGGTATCCTACTCTAGAAATCAAATTTTGGGCAGTTTTTTGAATTTTATTAAAAAAAAACAAAAATATTTTTACTATCCATTTTTTATGGTGTTTTTATTGATATCTTAAGAATACAGAAAACAAATTTTACAAAAAAATATTAAAAATTAAAATAATTAGAGGGGGGAGAGACAGGTGTAAAAAAAAATGGCGCATCCTGGTGACATTGATCCTGATTCTCCTGGTGGTTTGAAAAAAAAAAATCAAAAGAAATTCTTAATCAGTAAGGATACTGTTATAGTCCAGGAACACGAAAAAATTTTTTTTTGAAAAATGGCGACTGCCTGAAAATAAAAATAATTTTTTACGCTTTTTTTTGAAATTCCTGAATTTTTTTAAAATATTAAAAATACAAATTTTGACACGATTATGGTAGCAACGATAAATGATTAAATAAAGAAGGTTCACACAAAATTTCAAGTAAATCGGTTGTATAGAACTTGAGATAATGCCGGTACCGTGTGGAAAAAAGTAGTTTCGAGAAAAACGCGTTTGAAGTTTAGGAGACAATTCTAGTGAACACGGACGCCAACGCCACCTCACAAAATCGGCTGTATCTCCGAAATTAAGTCGAATTTTAAAAAATCCTTCCAAGGTCATATTTTTGAAAGTCTAAACTTTAAATATATGAAAAAAAGTCGAATTTTTCAAAACTCTAGAGTAGAATACCCTCTTAAAATTCTCCAAAAGCAAGCTTGAATCAACAGAAATTTGGTTAGACCCAAAAATTGTGTTGATCGGTTTAATTTTACATAATAAATAAATGTATGCTAAAATTTAAGTACATTTCCATGAAAACAATTCTAGAAAAGAGGAAAACTCAAGAAAAAACTAATTAATAAGAAAACTAAAAGCAAGTATTATGCCAAACAGCAACCTTACTGAAAAAATGTTAACATTTTTATATATAATGAGAAATAAATATTTCTGCAATAGAAAATTTATTTTAACAAAATGAAAGTTTATGAGATACAAAAAAAATATATAAAAAAATCGAGCAGTTTATACTCTTGCAACCTAACCTGAAAAGATCAAAGACAGGGAAATGCCTTCAGGTGCTGGCAAAACTTTAAGTATCGACGCGATTTTATCTATTTCTATCGATACCACATGCTATTAACCAGCCATATACTAAAAATATGTCGTCTGGGTTTCGTAAAGTACCTCACACACAATTACTAATCACATGGAGAAAAGTTAGCCGTATGTTCTGAATTCCTGATATTAGTTATATGAGGGCTAGGTCAAGTTTTCACCCAATTTTATCTATTTTAGTCACAACATACACTGTTTAGAGTAAAATATGCCCTCTCATTTTCATATGGGGGCTCAGGCAAACATTAAACAGATTCAACTCAGTTGTAGCTCGAAGACATACTACTAACAGGAAAGGATTCTCTGTGAATCTCTATTTAAAGCTGACACATTAAGCAATATATTTTCGGTAAAAAGTCAACTATAGGTACTGGGGTATGAACAGTTTTTTTTTTTTTTTTTTTTTTTTTGAATTTAGACAATTTTTGAACTTTTACTCAAGTTACAGCTTGCACGCATGGCCGAACGGACAAACATATTTTCGATTTTCAACAAATTTTACATACAATTTTGTAGAAATTAATTTTTAGATTTAGACATAGATTTTCTAAGAATCATGCAAAACTATAAAATTAAAATTCTTACACGAATTTCTTTGCCGAAAATTCAATTCAAGCTTAAGAGCTACCGAAAATAAAGGCTTTCATTTCAAATCAGACAAATTTTAACTTTTTTTGATATATTAAAAATTAAGAAATCAATAAAATTGTTTAAAAATTTGCTTTCAGATTTTTGAAAAGTATAACAAAACCATTATATGGCGAATACATATATACGATTATCGTACAAATGAACATCTGAGCATAAGTTCAAATATATAAAAATACTTATAAAACAGTTTTGAAGGAAATATTAACAAAAAGTGCTGACAATCAAACTGATTTATGAAAAATTTTATGTCATTTTATCACACAATCGAATGCTTTAAATGAATGCATCGAGTGCTTAGTGCGTATTGAATACAAAACATATGCTTCATGAAGTGACAACAATAAAACAGAAGCAAATTCTCATAAAACACAAACAGTGAAAGCTGCGGCGAATGAAAACTATAACAAGGTTTGTTTCTACTTTTTTCCATAATTATTTTTTTACATAATTATTTAAAGAAATATTTTGGTATGTTTTTGTAAACAAAAATATTTTTAATAACAAAAAAAAATATATTTTTATAAACAAAAAGTGTATGGTACTCTCACGGTTTTCGGCGCGGCGAGCGAATTGACAGTTTGTAAATCCAAAAAAACAAAAATGTTTTGGAAAAGTTGCATAAGCAAAATAAAAAATGAAATTTTTAGAGCTTAAATTTTAAGCACCTTAGGAAACATCGAAGAAACAAATAAAAAAAAATTTCGAAAATAAAAAATGAAATTTTTAGAGCAGTTTTTTAAATTTTAAGCACCTTAGGAAACAAAAAAAAAAAAATTCGAAAATAAAAAATGAAATTTTTAGAGCAGTTTTTAATTTTTAAGCAACTTAGCAAACATCAAAAAAAATAAAATAAAAATTAAGAAAAAATTTCGAAAATAAAAAAATTGAAATTTTCCGAAAACAAAACTTGTCAGAAAAGTCTAAAAACAAATAAGAAAAAAGTTAAGAAATTCAAGAATATTTTTTTAAAATTCGTCGGAAAAAAATTAATTATTTCAGGAAAGCAAAATTTATAGAAAAACTGTAAAATTTTAAAATACTTTTACTTTTTTTGTTAGAAATTTCACAACCAACATTTTTGAAAATTCGTCAGTAAAAATTCATTCCGGAATTGGGAGGTAACTGACGAATATAAAAATAAAATATAAAACTTTTGAAGTTTATGAATTTAAAGATTTAACTTTTTTTTAAGAGATAATTAAAAAAATGCCAACAGGGAAATTTGTGACCAAAACAATTTAAAAACTGTAAAATTTTTTTTTGCAAAAAATTTGGTTGTGACCAAATGAGAACTAACTGACGAATATAAAAATAAAATTTAAAACTTTTGAAGTTTATGAATTTAAAGATTTAAATTTTTTTCAGAGATAATTCAAAAAAATCCAAATGGGTAAATTTGTGACCAAAAGAATTTAAAAATATTTTTTAGTACAAAAATATCCGACGAATTTCAAACTTTAAACTTTTAAAAATTGTTTGTTTGTTTTAGTTTTAATTTATTTTTGCGAAAATTTTTGAAAAAATCTCGAAATTATGTAATTTTTGACAAAATGATATTAAAAAATATTTCACAATTGAATAACTAACTAATTTAAAATTTTGAAAATTTTTTTAATTTTTAATTTTTGAAAAAATTTCGAAATTATGTATTTTTGACAAAACGATTTTAAAAAATATTTCAGAATTCAATAACTGACTAATTTAAAATTTTGAAAATTTTTTTAATTTTTAATTTTTGAAAAAATTTCGAAATTATGTAATTTTCGACAAAATGATTTTAGAAAATATTTCAGAATTGAATAACTGACTAATTTAAAATTTAAAAATTAAAAAAAAAAAATATTTTTCATGAAATCATTTCGTCATAAATTACATAATTTCGAAATTTTTTTCAAAATTTTTCATAAAAAAAATTAAAATTGAAACAAAAAACAGTTTTATGAATGTTGACAGTTTGATATTTGTCGGTTATTTTTTAACCAAATAATTGAAAATATTTTTAAAATATTTTTAAATTGTTTTGGTCAGAAATTTCACAATTTTAAATACTTTTTTAATTTTCTCGAAAAAAAATTTAAATATTTGAATTGAAAAAGTTCAAAAGTTCTAAATTTTTTTTTTTTAAATTCATCAGTTATTTCTCAATTCCGGTTTGCTTTTTAAAACTTTTTTGCCAGAAATTCTTCAATTCAAAAAATCTTTTTCAATGCTCCTAAAAATCGAAAAGAAAAACATGTAAAAACACAAAATTTTTAAATTCGAAAATTTCAAAAAAATTCTAAATTTCCAAAAGTTTGTTTGATATTCGTCAATTATTTCTTAATTGCGGAATACTTTTCAAATGTTTTGTCAGAAATTTAAGTTTTGAAGTTCGTCAGTTGTTTTTAAAATTTTTTTGTCAGAAATTTAACAATTTTGAAAGTGTTTCACAAAAATCAAAAGGACAAAGAATTTTCATACAAATTTTGCATTTTTGAAATTTTTTTTTTGGAATTTTTAAAAAAGTATTTATACAAATTTTGCATTTTTTAAACTTTTGTGAAATTTTTCAAAATATTTTGTACAAATTTTGCGTTTGAAGTTTTCATTCTGGAATTTTAAAAATTTTTTTATACAAATTTTGCATTTTTGAAATTTTTTTCTTTCTGAAATTTTACAATTTTGAAATCCTTAGAATATTTATCATTTTTCAAAATATTTTATACAAATTTTCCATTTGAAAATTTCATTCTGGATTTTTTTAAATTTTTTTATACAAATTTTGCATTTTTAAATATTTTGCATTTTTGAATTTTTTTCTTTCTGAAATTTCACAATTTTGAAATTCTTCAGATATTTATTACTTTTCAAATTTTTCAAAATATTTTGTACAAATTTTGCGTTTGAAAATTTCATTCTGGAATTTTTAAAATTTTTTATGCAAATTTTGCATTTTTGAAATTTTTTTCTTTTTAAAATTTCACAATTTTGAAATTAGTCAGAAATTTCTCACTTCCGGTGACGATTCTCTAAAAAAAAATCAAAAAGAAAACCAAAAATTTCAGAAAAAAGTTTTTAAATTCCACATTTTTTTTTGTACAAAAAATTTTGAAAAATTCCTAAATATTTTCAAAAATGCACTATTTATATAAATTTTGAATATTTCCAGTATATTTTTAAAAATGTATTTGTCCGAAGTTTCACAATTTTGAAATTTATAAGATACCTCTCAATTTTTTTCTCAAAAAATAAATCAAAAATATATTCAAAAATGTCAGAAAACATTATTTTCTTTGCTGGTCCAACCTAACCTCACTTTCTAAAGGAGGGTTCTCTGCCTAGCGTACCAAAAATGCTGCCTCAGTGCCGTTAACGCAAAATATCACATAATAGCAGGCCGCTGTTGCAATTTTAACACACAATTTCGTTATAAATAATAAATACAACAACAATAACAACACAAATGAATAACTCAAACAACAACAGCTGCAATAATGTGCCAATAGTTGTTAACAAACTGCTAATAATGTATCAGCAATTGGCAATAGCAGTGACAGCAGACTATTACAACAACAACATTAAACAACAACAACACAAAAAACAGCTGGCGCATGCAACAGCAAGCAGCGAGCAGTAAACAGTCAACAATCAACAACTTATCACTTGATTTATTAGATTTGACATGAAGATATGTGCACACACACACACTCGAGTACACAGGTGTGTGAATAACCGGTGCGTGTATGTGTGTGCGTGCAGTTATCAGGCAACCGACATCATCATTAGAAGCTGCCAACCAGCTAACTAGCCAACAAGCTAACAATAGGTGTAATAATAAAAATTGTTGTTGTTGTTGTTATTGCTTTAACAATTGTTGTTTTTGTTGTAACAGTTGCAAATTGCAGCAACAAATTAAATCGCATGCAATCACCGCACAAGCTGGCTGCGTTTCATTTGTTGTTGACTGATTGCGAAAATGTTGATTTTATACTAGTAGCTGTTGTTGTGGTTGTTGTTGTTGGCGCTGCTGTATCGCACTTATAGTGTTAAAAATGATGCCTGCCAACGAGCGTTGACCGGCGCTGTTAGCAGCAGCTGGCAATTTGCTAGCAACCAGCAATCATTGTAATATATTGTTGCACGTATTGTTGTTGTTGTTGTTGGTTAGTTATTTATTGTTGTTACACAGCAGCGCGCAGCTGACGGTGCACATTAGTTTTTGTGTCAATTTGCCGTAAATAATTTATCTAACATGTCAATTGCGAATTATTGATGCTGCCGCCAACTGCATGCAATTGTTGTTGTTGCTGTTATTGTTGACTTTGTAGCAGCTGCCCACTTTTTGCACCCGCACGCACACACACTCGCTCACTTGTAACAATGTAAACGCATTATTTTAGTTAGAATTGTTGGTTTTACAATGCTTGATGACAACAATAATTAGCGTTGTTGTTGTATTTGTTGTTGTCATACACATGCGTAGTGCTTGCATATTATTGTTAGCGTTTTATTTGCCAACTACATGGCGTTTATTGCTGCAGCTCGCACGCACATCCTCAAGCCACATGCTCGTGTTGTTGTTGTTTAGAAATATTAGTTGTTGTTGTTATTGCAAAAAGTTGTATTTTTGTTTTCATTATAGTCATTTGCTTGGCATGCGACATTTTAGCGCGTTTTATATAGCGCTTAGTTGCCTTATATAAAAATGTGTAGCCTATCCACAGGCGTCAGCTATATTTTTTGCTTCTAACTGTATTAAAAACACTGGTAGCGCAAAATAATGATATTCTGACGTAAATTTTATGCGCGTTTATTTATAATAATCATTTTTTTGTAAAAAAAGTGGATTTTAGTTCTGAAAATTTTTTGAAAAAATTTCAAAAATTGCAAAAGCAACTAAAAATTTCTATGCGCGCAAAAAATTATGCTGTAACACAAACTTATAGATCTGTGTTCTTTTTTGAAAAAATAATTGGATAATTTTGGTTTCGAAATTTTTCAAAATTTTTTCGAAAATTTGTAAAGCCATTGGAAACTTGATTCTACTCATATATATGTACATAACTTATGTTTTGATGCATAAAACAGCAAAAATCTATGCCAAAATACTATAAATTTCGAAATTGGTTTCGAAAAATGTTCGAAACTTGGATCTACTCTTATAGAAATATATTTGCATCTTGTATACGTATGAAACGCGAAAAACTATGCTACAAGACTTTAAATGCTCGATTCGATTTTGATTTCGAAAATATCTCGAAAAGTTTTCAAACAAATTTTCAACGTCAAAATCAAGTTTTTTTCTAAAAAGTATGTGACATATAGAATAGCGAAAAACTATGCTATAATACCTCAATTCTCAATTCGATTTTGGTTTCGAAAAATATCCAAAATTTGTAAACGAATTCTTAGCAAATTTAAAATTTTATTTTGGTTTGGAAATTTTTTTGAAAAGTTTTTAAACAATTTTTAAACGTTAAACATCGAATTCACGTCTTTGTATGAAAACCTATATTTGAAAACAAAAAAATTTTCAAAAACATAGCCTATACACAGGCGCGAAAAAAAGTTTTTTTTCAATTAGCTGAATGAATATATCTCAAACTGATCTGCTAAAAAAGTATACTCCATCTACTCTCGCTATCTGCTTTTTTGATGACTTTTTCATATAAAATATTTTGTTGAAAAATTAAAATATTTGGATGATAGGAATGAAACATGGTAAAAAAAATTGCTGGTGGTTCAAAAATTCATCCTTTGTGTGATTTAGATATAATTTTTTACAGAATATTGATAAAATGGTGCTATAATTAAAAAACTAAGAAGCTTTTGCCAATGATATAGTCTGCTTTTAGGCGCTTAACGTAAATATTCCTATAATAAATAAAAATTTAGTGATCTATTCAAGAGAGATAACCCCCCTATGGGTACCTTAAAGATAAAATTTGGAAAAACTAGAAACTGTAGTCTATATAAAGGCGCGCTATAAAAAATAGGTCCCAAAAGTATGCATTTCCAAAGTATATACGCTAACTGGTGAAGGACTCCTTTTGAGATTTCGATCTGAAAATTCGTACACGTGATTTTCTTCTAAAGGAGCTAATAATTTGGCAAAATCGCCGATATTGAACCACTATAGCATATAGCTGCCATACAAACTGCACGATCAAACTCAAGTCTTTGTATAGAAAACTTGTTTATTTGACGATATATTTTGACGAAATTTGGCAGGAATTCGAATCTGTAACTGTGCTATAATCTCTGAAGAAATCGTTCTGATCGGATCATTATAGCCTATAGCTGCCATACAAACTGAACTATCAAACTGAAGTTTTTGTAAGGAAATCTTTTTTATTTGACGAGATATCTTCACGAAATTTTACATAGATTATTATCTAAGACAGCGCTACAAACTGTGAAGAAATTGCTTAGATCGGTTCACTATAGCATATAGCTGCCATGCAAACTGACCGTAAAAAATTAAGAAAAAATCTCTTTTTATACCCTTTTATGCTATAAGGTAGGCACTTGTGTAGGGTATTATAGCTTCAGTGATACGCGGATACGCAGAAATCGCTTTAAGCATGAAAATAAAAGGATGGTACGCAAGCAAAGAATCAGAAAGTGGTGCGTGAGCTTGAATTTCTTACGCAATGCATGTGATTAAGAATATACCTTGTTATTGTTGTTGTTGTTTTTTACATTTCCTTACTTTCGCATTGTTGTCTTTATTGCTAGCAATCAATGTGTGCAAGTTTGTAGCGGCCGAAGGAGGCAGTGCGCGAAGCATAATAGCGGAGGCAGGCAGCAGGAGCCACCACTACCGTTACGCGCAAGCGGTGCCAAGGATATGGTGGCGGCAACGCGCTTTCATAAAAGTGGTTGATGCGATTTTCGAAGGCGCTTCCTTTTGTGGCGCGCACACTTTTATTTAATTTTTTGCGCCGCTCCAGCGACTTACGCTTTCCTTTCGCTTTTTCAGCGTTTTTTTCCTCACTTCCATTCGTATTTTTCCTATTTTTTTGTTGTTGTTTTCTTTTTTTGCGTAGCTATAAATTTTTCAGCTAAATTGTTGTTGCCTCGCATATACAAAGCTATCGTATTGCATTACTTTTGATTGTTGTTGCCATTGTTGTTGTGTTTATTTATTTTGTTGTTGTTGTTGTAGCTGCCTTGGTGGTGCTGTTGAACGGTTTGGTGTTTTTGGTGCTGGTAGTGGTGGCTTTACGCTTTTCCTGTAGGTGTTTTAATCCCATTTCGCTGAATTGCCGCGCACGAAAATCAATGGAATCAATTACAGCAACAAATTTAATAAGTGGAAATGCTACTTATGCGTACATAAGTGTGTATATATGTATGTATATAAGCAGTTGCTTGTATTTTGTCAGAAAACCAGCTCTTCAACTTGAATAAATTTACTCAGATGGTACGTTTTACTTGCAAGCGCCTGTGCATAGGCTGTACTTTTTGAAAATATTTCAGAAATCAGCAAAAATAAAAACAAAAACATTTAAGCCATCAAATGTTTTAAACATATACGGTTTTATCATACACTGATTTCCATTTTTACACTTTATAGTGATTGTTTGACATAAAGCGCCTGATAGTATGCCAACTTGTTGAAAATAATTTACATTTTGAACCAATTTATACTTTATGTTTTTCAATGAACACTCTTTAACTATATTTGCGCCTGTGTCTAGACCAAATTTTTTTTAATGTTTTATTATTTTTTTTAATTTAAGGAGATCTTAGGCAAAAAGTGCCTAATTATATGCTATACTCTCTGAAAATTATATCCAGTGCCTGTGACTAGGATATAAGTTTTTAAAATGATTTTGTTTTTCATATTTTAAAGAGCTCTGATTTGTAGTGTTAAGCGCCTGTTTGTATGCTACACTTTTTGAAAATAATTTCGATATTTTAGTTTTTCTCAATTTATGTTATATTTTTTTTAAGTACTTCCGTTTGATAGTATTGCGAAAAATTTGTGTATACAGCGCCTAATGGTATACTATACTTTTACTTTATCTTTCTGATTTTGTACTTTTACCGACTTTTAGCATCTGACGCCTGATTATATGCTATACTTTTTGAAAATCATTTAGATTTTTTTAATTATGCCAATATATTTTCTTGAAAACACTTTAGATAAATGTATGTATATATTTTCACATCAAAACTTCGAAGCGCCTGTGGATAGGCTATACTTTCGGAAAATTTTTCCAATATCGAATAATACTCTAAAGCAGCTTTTCCCGCTAAACGCCTATGACAAGGTGTTTTTTTTATTTTATTAGAATTTTTTATAGTAAGAGCCTGATGGTATGCTATCTTAATGAAAATAGTTCGGTTTTTTGCCCAAGTTATGCTATATTTTCTTGAAATATTAATAAAAAATTTACATAAATTGTTTATCTTCGGTGCGTAATATTAAAACTTTACAATATTAATACGAAAAGATTACTATACTTTTCAAAACAATTCCGGTTTTCATATCTGAAGCCGATTTTTAACATTAGGCGCCTGATTGTATGTTATACTTTTTGAAATTAGTTTAAATTTTGTAATTTTATCTCAAACTATGCCATATTTGCTTAAAAACATTTTCGATGCATATATTTTGACAACAAAATTATCAAGCGCCTTAAGACAGGCTATACTTTCTAAAAAAAATAGTAATTCCGCATATTAAAATATTTCCGGTACTGAAATATAGTAGAAAATATAATATAGTATAGTAGTTTTTGCGCTTGGTGTCTATGACTAGAAGGTTTTTATATTTTATATAGATTTTTGGCATTAAGCGCCTTACTATATGCTATAAATTTTTAAAATTATTTAGATTTGGTTATTTTAATCCATATTGCGATGTTTTATTAAAATTTTGTTTGACATATTTAATAAAAAATATTTATATTCAACGCCTGGTGGTATGCTATATTATTAATTAATCTTTTTAGCATTAAACGCCTGGTGGTATGCTATAATTTTGTTTGACATATTTGATACACATTTTTTATATTTTTATATACAACGATTAGTGGTATGCTATACTTCTTACGCATATTTTTAGCATTAAACGCCTGCTGGTATGCTATAATTTTCTAAAATATTATAGATTTTTATATATTTTTTCATATTTTATGCCAAATTTCCTTGAAAATATCTTCCTTACATATTTTTGACAAAACAAATCTATTGTGCCGAGGATATACTTCTTGAAAATATTTCCGATATCCATAAGATTTTTTTCTAAAGCTCAACTGACACTTCCTCAAATGGAATCAAACTTCCTCAAATTCGATTTCAATGCTCCTTAGCGCTTTCAACAGGCGCCAGGCCGCTTCATTACGCTTACTCGCTCCAAGAATACAAAAAATTGTATATTCAAGGAGAAAGGAGACAAGTGTTTGAAAGAATGATGGAAGAGATTTCAAGTGAGTGTTCAAGTTGGTAATATATTTAGATAAAAAGAAATATTATTCACATATAAATATGGATATCTGTATATATAATATAAAAAGCATTAGTGAAGAGTGAAGTTTAAAATTGTAGCCGGAGCCAAACGCGAGAAATTCGCTGGGAGAAAGTGTGAGTGAAAAGTTAAGCTGAAGATGAATGCATAAATGTTTATGATTGTTCTGGGAGATTGGGGGAGTGAGGGTGCTTACATCATATACGTATACCATAGATGTAGCGGGAGTTTGTAGCTGTAATGGATACGCAGAGTGGAGGTAAGAAGTGAAAGGAAGTAAGAAAAATTTTCATATGTGGCAGGAGTACGATTTTGAGGCAAACAATTTTTTTGGAAATTTTGGAGTACACAGGAGTAAAAAGTAATATGAGAAAATAGTGCAGAACATATTATGTAAAATATTATTTTAAGCATATTGCCTCTAAAAAAAATTTTTTTGGAAAATATTTCTGAAAATATTTTTTCAAGAAAAAATGGTTTTATGTTATAATTTGTCCCTACAAAAATTAAAAAAAAAATTGAAAATTAAATATTTAAATTTTTTAAAATATTTTTTTTTTTGTTTTAAAAAATATATTTTTAAGCAAAAATATTTTGTAAAATGTTTTAAAAAACATTTCAGAAAATTTAGTAGAAAATGGTTTGGAAAATATTTCAGAAAATATTTTTTTAAGCAAAAATGTGTTGCTTTCCTCAAACTACACCCCAACAAATGGTTGTGAATCCTTGCAACAAATTCAAATTGAAGGTAAAATAAGAATACATAATACAACAACAACAATAAAAACGCAAAAAAATATCCATCAACCAGCAATTTATTAGAAGAGAAATGCATTGAAATAAAGAAATCACTCAAGACCTCGTCAACTAAGGGTGAAAAGCCTTCGCCAAATTTGTGGCAAGAACGAAAATCGAACGAAATGAAGATCGATTCGGCACTAAAAGTGTGCGCTGAACTTGAAACTCACGCAGAACGCTCTCCCCACGCACCACTATACCATATCACAAAAAAAAAAAGAATAACAACAACAGTTAAAAGCATGACTCAGTCACGCGCTTCACTGAAGTGCTTCACTTGATGGCTGGCTGGCTGATGATTGGGGCATATCAATGCGTACGCTAAGCGAAAAGCTGTAAAGCTGACTATTATTATAGCGCGGAAAATGCTGAAACACCCACAATAAGCTAAGTAAAGTGGGGTTGAGGCAAGCACCCTGTGGCAGCCGCTAAGTCGCCCAGTCAAGCGGGCACAGGCGAGCGGCGGAGGAGGTCATTTGAGCACTAAGCAAAATAACAGCAACAAAAATGATTAAAAAAAAACAACAAAAAACTACACTAATCATTACAACAACAACACTACTCTTTACAACAACAATAAAAATAACAACAACGCTGTTTAGCTGCCAAAGAAATTAAAAGTGAAAAGTGCGGGGCACAAAAATGTTTACAACAACAACTACAGTAGTCACTGGAAAAAACAACAACAACAGCATAGCAACTACAATAATCACTAAAATAACAACAACACAATATTTATAGCAAATAAACTAAAAGTGAAAGGTTTGGGCTACACAAACAATTACAACATTTACTACAACAACAAAACCAACAACGTCAACAACACAATATTTTGGCAAATAAATTAACAATGAAAAGTTTGGGCAACTAAAATGATTACAACAACAATGCCAATAGTCACTACAACAACAACAACAAACTTGCCACAAAGACATTTAAAGTAAAAAATTTGTGCGCGGTCACAGCAGCTTTAATTATTGTATGTGAGTTATACACAAAAACCACAACAACAACAACGTCTTGAAGTGCACCGTTATATGTATATTAAAAGCAAACGCGGTTGACGTCTTCATTTCACAAATGAAATCAATTTCAGCAATGTCAATTGCCATGCTCTCCTTGTGCCCATTTCTTTTGTTGCACGCACTCAAACACACACCTATACATATACAAATACATACACAAGCGCACCGCTATTTTCGCAATAACGCTTCATTGATTTGCCGCCGCTGTCTATCACAAGCAAGCAATAACAGCAGCAATAACAACAACAACAATGCGCTACAAAATCGATTACCAATTGGGGTAAGTTGGTTGGCGGCGCCCCTTCTTTGTTTGCGCGCCTTCGAGACAACCATTCAGCCGAATTGGTATTGGCATGCCAACATTACACTTACGAGATTACTTTTCGTCTAAATATGGTTTACAATGTTGGCCGGTTCGCTAAACGCGCTCGTACACGCTGCGCCGCAAACAAAGTTGTGAGCGAGTCCAGCTCGGTGACGCGCTTCCCATGTGGCTTGCAATTTTAATTATCGACTAATTACTTACTTTCTTTAACTGTACTCTTTATATGTACCGTACAAGCGCTTCGTGCGCTCGTGTAATCGTGTACTCGTGTGTATGTGCTTTTCACTTTTCGGCTCCAAGTTGCGCGCTGTGTTTATTTGGTTCGTGAAAGAACCGCTTCTCGGAAGGCGTGTCCTTGGAAATTCTTTGCTTCTGCACTTCGTTCGAGAATTTATGTCTCGTTTTTACTCGTTTAGATCTTAATAATGCTAACTTGGTGGACTGCTGTGGACCGCTGAAGTATGGTTCTTGAAAGAACATTCGGTCCGAAAACAGTTTCCAAAGAAATCGACTTCGGAAATTTAGTCTAAATCACAAATGTCCGAGCGTAATAGCTTGAGCCACAAGTAAACTCCATTTTCATAATCTTAATACACCTTCTAAGTCTCCATATAGCCGTCTTTACTACTGTGACCTCCTTGAGAAATGCATAAATTCCAACATGGCTCTAGTTGATGGATCCAAATCCATAAAAACAAACCATTTATGTTAGCTAAAACCTCGCACTGGAGATCGCAAGTCCTTAGAAATAGTTCAAACCAACATTTTTAAGGAGTTCAGCCAGTTTTCAAAAGTCAGACTTGAGCGCTTGAGTAACTGGTTTTTGGAAAGTGAGTTTGTTACTTCAGGAAGGGAGTTTTCTAACAACGGGTTTCGCTTTAAAAGCATTGTATAATCTAACACCGATCTCCGTGCATGTTTCTGATATCAAAAAGTGCCGCTCAAAAGCATTTTAGGCGCTTTAAGCGCGTATTGAACTTGTGGAGCACCATGCAAGCATCTGGTTTTTGTAAGGTTTTTAGCGCCCATTTTTTATATCGGATAATTGTGATTTTTTGCTTGGAAAGCACTGTAAACCCTCAGTCCGAGTTCGATGTATGTTCCTGATATCAAGAAGTTAATCTCGAAAACATTTTAGGCGCTTCAAACGCTTATTGAACTTGTGGAACACTTTGTACACTTTCAATTTGCAAGGATAATTGTTCTTCTTTTGCTTAGAAAGCACTGTAAACCTTCAGTCTGAGTTCGGTGTATGTTCCTGATATCAAAAAGTTAATCTCGAAAACATTTTAGGCGTTTTAAACGCGTATTGAACTTGTGGAACACTTTGTACACTTTCAATTCTCAAGCATCTGGATATTGTAAGGTCTTTAGCGGCCATTTTTATCACAGATAATTGCAACAGTGGAAGATTGTGTTGTCCAAAAGACATTCTTGAACAAGCTTCTTACACTTTTGACCGCTATGATCTCACCGGATACAAATAAGTTGTTAGAATTCAAATGATGAACTGAAGTACTCATATGATGAACCACAATTTGACTACAAAACTTCTTTTTCCAATCAATTACTTGGTAAGGACCTTAAAATGAAATTTTCATTTGATGAAACAAAAGTTGACTCCAAAAAATTCTCTTCCAATCATTCTCCTAGTACTTAAAGCCCTGAAACTCCTTGAAAATTTCATTTCCCGAAAGTTTCAAATATATTATTGTTTACAAATAACACTTTTTTAAGCAGTTCCACGAGAGAGGAGCTCATATTCTTTTTTAGAAATGACGATTTGGCTAGACGACTTCACGTGTGAGGAGCTCAAACTTTGGTTTGGTTGAAGTTGATTTGAGAGGTTGAGATTTTCTAATTTCATTTGTTTAAATTTTCGACTCGAACCTGTTTGCTTATTGCATATTACTTTACAGAGAATCCTCGAGTTGGCTTGTGGTCTCCCCATGCGGGTGAAGTACAATATAATTCAAGGGTTCGAGTATATGTCGTAAGTGACATGAAACGTTGCTTTTTATCGTCAAGCTTCAAAGCCATCGCTTGGCCTTGGCTTCGCCTTTCAATGGTTTTTTCCTTAGAGCTTTAGTAATTGAAAAGCTTTGAGTCAAGCGAGCTACTCAGTCATTTCTATATTTCTTTATCCTTTCTTCGCCAATATCTGATGATTAAACTCTGGTAATTTATGATGGAATGAATCCACAGGCGGAATCTGTCATTTCTATATTTCTTTATCCTTTCTTCGCCAATATCTGATGACTCAACTCTGGTAATTTATGTTGGAATGAATCCACAGGCGGAATCTGCCATTTCTATATTTCTTTATCCTTTTTTCGCCGATATCTGATGATTCAACTCTGGTAATTCATGATGGAATGAATACACAGGCGGAATCTGTCATTTCTATATTTCTTTATCCTTTCTTCGCCAATATCTGATGACTCAACTCTGGTAATTTATGTTGGAATGAATCCACAGGCGGAATCTGCCATTTCTATATTTCTTTATCCTTTCTTCGCCAATATCTGATGACTCAACTCTTGTAATTTATGATGGAATGAATCCACAGGTGGAATCTGCTTTGTGGAAGATGACTGCTGATAGGACTTAGGCTTCTCAGGGTTTTCAAATTTCGCGACTCCACAAAAAGCTGCCATCCCACATTCGTATTTTTAGTTCTGAGTGTTTCAAAAAGACTTAGAGCCCTCCCTACTCAAGGTATGCTTCAAGTTATTCTACAACTTTGGTCGGCGTTGCTTTGAAAATGACGCCTGAATGGACTATTGTGAAACAGCCTCTTAAATGCCTATACAAACTCGCGCTTGTCGCTCAATACCCACTTGACAATGCGGCAGGACGAAGAAAATAAAAACACACTTAAAGACAGCTAAAAACAGCTGAGTCATTTGCTAAGTGCTCGAGCGAATAGAAGCTTAAGAAGTGCGGGTAAAGCAGCGAGAGACATAAAAGACGAACTTCAGAAAAATAATGACCCAAAGGCAACGATGCATCTAAATGACACCGACAATAACAGCTAAGGCAACAACAATATTAATGATAACAACAACAAAAGCAAGAAATATAACAAAAAACAACAACAATAACAACAACAATACTCCTTATAACAACAACAGCACGCATAAAAGCGACAAACTCTCAAGAAGAACAACCAACAAAGCAAACAAGTCAAATCGAGCAGTTGGTGTATATGGACCAAGAGTTCGGCTGGTTTGAGTCGAGTCGCGTCGGGTTTTTGTTGTAAATTGCGCAAAATGTTGGGTCAGCTGGTCGGTCGGGCGGTCGTATGGTCGGTGAAGCAGCCAGTTGGGTGGTTGGTCGGTTGCTGCTTGCGCTGATTGTCTGGTTGGACGCTCGGCTACGCAAGTGCCGGATGCGGATATGATGCGGTGGCCATCATTCATCATCTGCAATAATGAAACCAACAACAACAACCAGTACATACATACATAAGACCAGCCAAGGCAGTCGGCAGTAGCCAACAGATTGTGGGCGGCTGGAGGTTCGGTTGGTGGCAGCGGTGCGGTGCGGTATCCATATAAGTATGTGTGTTTGTCTTCATGGCACCGGAGGTGGCTGAGTTGGCGCGACTAGCGAAAAACACTTTCCGTTGCCAATGAAAGGAATGCTCTTCACAAGCAATTAAGCACACAAAAGTCGCTGCAATGCCAACGGCTAAAGCGTCAAGCGCAGAACAACAACCAGCCAACAACAATAGTAGCAACAACAATAAATACCGTCATAATGGCAACAATGATAAGTAACAACTACAACAATGGTGATTTCAAGTAGAACAAAAGACCATAAGCACGCTGGCGATGGACGCACGGACGAAGGCACGGATGGAGGGACGGACAGCCAAGCTGCCATAAGCAGTCAGCGACCACTCAGCGCCCAGCAGCAGCAGGGACCAGCGTATATAACGCAATGTGTGAGTTTTATTGCTGCCATGGCTGTCTGACTTGATGCAAAACAAAAGACCAACAAAAAAAATGCGGAGAGCGGTGAAGGGATTGTTTAGGCACATTGGTCGAAATCCAAGCAAACATGAGCGCTGATGAACTGCAGCACAACAACACACAGGCATATCTGTATTATGTATTTATTCCCGCTGGCGCTTGGCACATGGTCGATAGGTGGCTGGGTGTGGGTCCAGTGGAGAAATGTGTTTGCTGTAAATTACTGCTGTTGTCGGCATTGTTGTTGTTGCCACTCATATAGTCGGTTAAATGATTTGTGAAAATCGCTGAAGAAACAAAGCTGGCATCTGCATGTTGGTTGCCATATATGTCGGTATGTTGGGTATTAGGACTCTCCTGGCCGAGCTCCAGTTTCGACCAAAATGTGGGTGGAAAGAATTTTATGAATTTCGGTTGGTTGTTGTTTTAAAAAAAGTGAATTTCTGTGAAGGTTATGCGCTGATAAGGTATTAGTGCAAGCATAAGTTCCCACTGCAGCTGGAAATAGCAATACTCTGAAGTGAGTCCGTCAAATTTCGCTTCTGTAAAGAAGTAGACGGCATATATCGATGAGTCATTCCAAGAAAAGAGTAAAACCTAAAAAAGGAGTGAAACATATACAAAGTATCTCGGCTGCATCGGCGCTAAAATATCGAATTCTCATAATTCAAAGTCCATACGTAGGGATTTAGAGTTATTTCGAACAAATTTTTCTAGTCCGCCTAACTTAATGGTACAAGTAGAGGTCCAACATTCCAGTCCTTCCACTTCGGTGGCCGTTTTCTCTGCACATTTAAGTTGAAAGTTTGTTAAATGAAAGTTCACTCGGGCTTTGTCGCAACTACCACTATTTCCAAGTCCTACCAGACTCTAGGTATTGGTCTAAAGAGGTGGATGGTCACGAGTTCAGACAGTTAGCCCTGAAGCTTTTTTTTCTCAAGCAAGCTCTCAAACTTAGAGGGTTCCAATGACGGTCGAACTTTTGCAGCCAGAGTGGAACCAAAATTTTATCCGCCTTGTTTAAGACCTAATTTAGTCAAAGTTATTAATTTTGAGCCAAAAAAAAACTTTCCGTATTTTCGGAGTTAAGCATTTTTGCTAAAATAATGAATTTTCTTGCACCGTAACTTATATAAACAGTAGTACTTATGATAGTAACATTAAATGTATTTCGAAAAATTTCGGAGTCTTTCGGAAATATATTAAATACTTTTGTATTTTCGCCAAAAAAGGTAATTTGAATTGTGCAGTGGTTTATATCCATATGTATAGTACATAATTATTTGTAGCTCGTAGATCGAATTTTTCGAAATTTTTCGGCGTCTTTCGGAGTTGTAGTAATACTATTTTTGCCGAAAAGAACCCATTTGAAATTGTAAGCAGTTGATACACCTAGTAATAAACACGATAGCAATAATAAATGTATTTTGAAAATTTTCGGAATCTTTCGGAGTTTTAGTAATTACTAATTTTAGCAAAAAGTAGATATTGTAAGCAGTTTATCCAACTTGTAATATCTACGATAACAACAATAAATGCATTCCGAAAATTTTCGGAGTCTTTCGGAGTAGTAGTAATTGCTTGTTTTCTTAACGGTGGACGTTTTATATATTTTTTTATATTTTTGTCACCGAAGACTCAATTTAAAACGTTCAAATAAAGTGAGAAATTAAAATAGCAGCAAGAGCGTAATGAGAAATGTATTCAAGTCTACTTAATCGTATGTAATTAAGAAGTGGCATTTAAGTAATGTCTGCCAAATAAAAATAAAGACATGTACATATACATACACATGTACATATTGTATGTATGTCTCATATGTGAGTAGCTTCAGCTAGCAGCTAGAGCGCAGTAAAATTTTAAGGAGTGTGGCATATCTACATTGTATATGCAACAACAACAACAAGATATGGTGGCAAGCAAGGTGCCAATACTAGCCGAATACACCACATGACTTTTGTGTATATCTGTATATGTATGTATATGTTCGTTTGTATGTGTGTATGTATGTATATGTATATGTGAGTGTTTACACAGGCGATTGGCTGAGGGACACCAATCCGCGTGAGCACCCAACAACACCAATGCATTGTAGGATGTTATGTTGCATAAGGAAAACGTGGATATGTGTTTGTGTGAATATTTGTATATATTTTTGTGTGTGTGTGTGTGTTAGTATTTATATAAGTTTATATGTGTGTGTGTGGACCTGAGACTTGCTGCGGAATTCCTTCATATGAAATTTCTATGGATGCAATCGTACGACTTAGCTTGCATGTATGTATGTGTGTACCACACTTAGCAGTAATATTATATATGAATGTGTGTGTGTGTGTGTGTCTGGCTTTGTGCGCGAGTTTATTTATTTGTTTGCTTTGCTGCGCTTGGCTGAGAGACAAATACCGAAAAGGAGTGGCTTAAAGTACACAAAATTCACACCACTTGCAACACTTCAACTTGCTGCATGGTGTGGCAATGCCAACAACACACAGCGCACAATAAATGCAACAACAACACACATATGTACGTGCTACAATAATAACAACAATCAACATACACATTTTAAGCACCACACCGAGGTGCTGAGAGTGACTTTCGAGTGCCAAGTGTTGTCGTTGTTGTTTTTGTTGTTGCATTGTGGCAGCAGCAATGGTTGGCTAGCTGTTTGTTAACAGGAAGAGCACACATTAGCGTAGTAGGAGGCCGTTGGTGGCCAGGCAAAGGAGCATAATTGTGGAGTATGAAACTGGTTTGTAAGTGCATGTGGCATGCAACGACCCTAGAGTCGCCACAGCGCCAAAGCTACAACTCAGCGACCAAGAAGATTTCGTTGCTGGTTTTGGTTGTTGTTGGTGGACGCGTTTCTTCAGCGCGTTGGCAATGTGCCACATATAACATATATACATACATACACACATACACATATATACATACATACATGCATACATAAATACAGACATATACATACAGGGTGTAAAGTGGCAGTGGAATTTCAGTGAGTGTTGAGTGGCACGTTGGTGAGTCCATACCCGCGCTGGTGCCAACTAACTGCACCAAAGCTTGAATATACCCTCCACATATAACAGCAGGCAGTGGGTGGCACCTACACACACACACATACATGGATACATACAAACATCAAAGTATCGCAGCTGTTTTGTGGAAGGAAGTGCTTGTGGCAACGTAGAAATTCGTGTGACAGCGTCGCAAAAAAAAAAAACTGTAGGTGTGTGTGGGTATGTGGGCGCTAGTTGGGGGCATCCCTACGGCGTGGCAAGCAATAAATAGCGAGTTGGAGAATTTCGCAAAAAATCGGAGAACTCAAATGAATTGTGGCGACGTTGACACTATACAAGATTGTATATGGTGCTACTGGCACAAACAAACACAACAACAACAACAATTGATTGCAAGTAAAAAATTGCGAGAAAAAGAAAAGTCGCTCGTAAAAGCTGCAAGTAGATTCAGAAAAAGCAATAAAAGCTGGCAAGAAATGAGGAGGGGCACACGCGCATGCTGAGACCAGCAGGAAATAGTGGAAAAACGAAACTGTCAAGCTGTCAGCAAGGCATGGAAATGACATACGGGAGATGAAAAAATTACATAAAGCACAATATTTAAATACATAGACAGAGAGCACACAATTAGGTACATATGTATGTATATGTATATAGACATACAAATACACAAAAAAAATCTCTGAAGTGGTGCAAAGAAATGTGAAATGATAATGAGACAATATCAAAGACAACAATTTGAAATTGTAGGAGACTCGCAGCCAAAAAAAATAAAAAAAAAAAAAATAATAATTTAGAAAATCACACGGAATAAACAAATAATTATTTATACTATATAGTTTTAGAAACTATGTATGTACATACATATGTATATACAATGTAACTGATCTTCTCAAATGGAAAATTTGTTTTCAATTATTATTTTTAGTATTTATCGATGGAAATCTACAAAAAAATATGTGGAAAATTGTGTTTCAATTAAAAATTTAAGTATGAATGATATTCCCATTCCAAAAAAATTAGTCCGAATTTTTCGAAGTTAAAAACTTTTCGTAAACAGCTTAAGCTAATAAATTATAGTTATTCTAGAAGCCTAAAAACATATTGGTATTTGATAAAACACTACTTCGAATTTTTCGGAGTTTGAAATTTTACCAGAAATAGTATGAAATATCAATTACAATAGTTTTACAAAACTAAACTCATTTTAGCAAACTTGGAAACTTACTCCGAAATTTTCGGAGTTGAGAGATATTAAATAAACTGGTGCAGAATATTATTTAGCGCGTTTTATAAACGCAAATTTTCGTTAAAAGTTTAAAAATGCTGTTTCCTAATATTTCACAAATCAGAAAGCATTTAAGATGTTACTAACCGCAGTTTTATACAACAAAATTTTTTTTTCGTGGTGGATGCAACTTCACTCTGAATTTTTTGGAGTTGCACATATTTCACAAATGGCTAATAAAAATAGTAAATAGTAATAGCAATTTTTACAATTGCTCGAATTGAAAACGAATTTGTAGTAACCAAAATTTTATTTCGATTTTTTCGAACTTCATTTTTTTGTAAAAAGTTTACTATTTTACAGTTATACGATTTGGAAATGCAATAAAACGAGTTTCCAGTTGGTAAAAATATGCTCCGAATTTTTCGGAATAATGTTTTTTTATTTGTATTTTTCGCAAATAGTTAATAATAAAAATAATAGTTGGATTTTTATAATTGCACGAATAGCAAATGAATTTGTATTTAGCAAAGTATTACTTCAAATTTTTCGGAGTATAATTGCTTTTTACGAAAATGTATATTTTAGCATTTTTATAGTTATACAAATTGAAAAAGAAATAAAAACTAATTTTTGTCTGTAAAAATATACTCCGAATTTTGCGGAATTTAATTCTTTTTCCACAAAATTTTTTTATTTTATTCTTTACAGTTATTTTAGTTCAAAATGAAATAAAAACGAATAAAAACGAATTTGTAATTAGTAAAACCTTGTTCC
Source organism: Bactrocera zonata (assembly GCA_037783105.1). Taxonomy (NCBI): domain Eukaryota; kingdom Metazoa; phylum Arthropoda; class Insecta; order Diptera; family Tephritidae; genus Bactrocera; species Bactrocera zonata. The sequence continues at coordinate 86,657 of JBAWJQ010006290.1, read as the reverse complement.
GAATTTTTCGGAGTTGAATTTTTTCAGTTATACGAGTTAAAAACGAAATATAAGCGAATATGTAGTTAGCAAAGTTTCCAAAAATATTAGTAAACCCTTATTCCGAATTTTTCGGAATCGAATTTTTTTAGTTATACGAGTTAAAAACGAAATAAAAGCGATTATTTAGTTAGCAAAATCTTAAGTCCGAATTTTTCGAAGTTTCCAAAAATATTAGTAAAACCTTATTCCGAATTTTTCGGAGTAGAATTTTTTCTGTTATACGAGTTAAAACGAAATATAAGCGAATATGTAGCAAAATCTTAAGTCCGAATTTTTCGAAGTTTCCAAAAATATTTTACGAGTGTTTATATCTGCACTTCTACAAGTTGGAAGTGAAATACATATAAACGTATTGATGATAGATAAAGCCTGATATCGATTTTGGAAGTTGAAAAGCTTTATCATATCTAATGAAATTATAGTCCGAAGTGTTATAGAGTTGAGAAAACTTCATAAATAGTTAAAATACAGATTGGAAACCCCTATTTAATTCTGGTGTAAAATAAAAATTATATTAATTTATATATGTATATGTATGTATATATATTCTCTTAATCGTGACATGACTTGGAAGTGCTATCTGTAGGTAGGCGAAGAAAGTATATGATACCTTCTTTCATTACTTGCTTTCTGCTTCATTAACAGTGTGTCAAATTGTCTACGTGTAGTACCAGTATTTTCGAATTTGTGTCACTTGTAAAATATTTAACAATTTATATAGAAACATTCTACAACAAGTTCTCTAGAGAGAAAATTTAAAAGTGATATAGAGTTAGATGAGAATATACAAATATACATACATATATGTATGTTTGTTTGTATGTAAATTAGTGGCATGACTTCAAATGCCGAAATCACGAGCATAAAATAAATAACAGTACATGAATACATACATATATTCACAATCAAATAAAATAAAAGGCAACGAACCGGAAATGTCAAAGCAATACAAAATTTCGAAAGCGATAGTTGGCAATAGTTGCAAGTAGTGAGATACAAAAAGGCATGAACATATACATTTATATACAAAGCAATGCTATACATATGTATGTATGTATGTATATGAAGATATCTACTTATCTGTACCAGCAAATATATGCTATAGAAGTATATGATATATATACATAGTTACATACGAAGCATCTAATAATAATACATGTAATGTATACATTTCTGTACAAATATTGTACACATCCGTAAATATATTCTCGTTGTTTCTATTTCGAAAGTGTGCGCTATATTACAGCGTTGAGTGGCAGTCAATAAATTTTTGGAAATGTGCCAATTTGTACTTTTAGATGCCAGCAGATGTGTTTAAAAGTTAACTTACAAGTTTTTAGCAAATTTAAGTACAGAACCGAAAAAAATAGCTTGCTAAGGCACACGCTTTTACTTCTATCACTTATAAAGTAACAAGAAATCGGGGAAATGAAAGTGAAAAATATATGTTAGTTTCCATAAAAACAAATATTTGAATGTTTGTAATAAAAAATTACCAACAAAAAAATTACTCCGAAAATTTCGGAGTTGCGAAAAATGCCTGGAAAATGAACACCATATGATTTTTTATATTATTGAAATCTTGAACATATATTTAAATGTTCAGAATACTGAAAAATATTTTCCGAAAAATTCGGAGTGCATGAAAATGTTTGTTAACTGTAGATATAACATTTAATTCATTTTTTTTTAACTGTTTGCACATAATTAATCACTAAAAAGTTTACTTCGAAAGTTTCGAAGAAAAAGAAATAGCATTTAAAGTCAAAGTACGATCAATACATTATACAAAAAACTGCACAGAGCGTAAAAATGAGCACCTAATGTCAAAGTACAATCAATAAATCACTCCAAAAATTTCAGAGTTGAAGAAATAACGTAGACTTTTAAAATTAGCGAGATTAAATTATAAGCGATAAATTATTTTCTCAATGAAAACTAATTTTAAACTATTCACATACAGCATATAATGCCATTAAAGCGCACCCTTTGCATAATTACTTTTTATATTTAAAAAAAATTACGCCAACTTTTAGAATTTTATGAAACTTATAAATTATTTGAGTTTTCCATACTTTTTTCCGTATCTTGATTTATGCATGGAAATTCTAAATTATTAGATTTTTCTGTATTTTGTACGATTGCCTTACAAAAGACTTAAAAGATTATTTGTTTTATGTAAAAAAATTCACTCCGAAGTTTTCGAATTTCATGAAAATTTTGAATTACTAAATTTTCGCAATTTTCCAAATTTTTATTACTAGAGAGTTATGAAATTATATTTTTTTGTAAAAAATTTTACTTCGAATTTTTCGGAGTTTATAGAAAGTATAAATTGCTGTATATTTATGAATTTTCTAACTTAATTACTAAAGAGGTATAAAAAAATATGTTTTAAGTCTAAAAAAATTTACTCCGAATTTTTCGGAGTTGATAAAATTGCTTCAAAAAATGACTACAAAATTAAAATAAAATCTTAACTATATTTTAAACTATTTTATTTAACGTGGCTGAAAATTTTTTATTTTTATCAAAAAAAAAATATATATATGAAGAATACAGTATGTATGTACATACATACATACATACGTAGTACGCACATAGTTTGTAGGCAGTTTTTGCTGTTCATTAGCGCTCTTAAATGCTTTAGTTTTACTAGCTTTCGTTTGTTTATCTCCGAAAGTCTCATTTTTAGACTTTTTTTGCATTTTTATTTCAACTGAATTTGTTTGCCTCGATCTTTGCGCTGCCGCAGCTATTGCCGTTTTATAACCTTTCACTGAGCTTGTTAGGTATTTATAAAAATGCCTTTCAATTAACATTCTTCGCCGTTCTATACACACACCGAGGCATTGGCAATGTCTGGCGGGCTTACAAAACGGTGGAAGTCGTACATACATGGATATATACATAAATATGTATGCATGTACGTATATTTATTTAAATTTGTATTTATGTATGCATATGTACATATGTATAAGTACAGAATTTTACTGTTTTGTTGGCAAATAGGGAGCATACTCCAGCCACAGCGTTGTGTTGCCTGCATCGCCGCCTAAGTAACACTTGAAAATTTGCAAAATCCTTTCAGCACTTCAGCAGTCATTCGACAGCCATTTACACTTGCCGTACACACACACATGATGCATACATATGCATTTGTGTTGATTTGCCTATATGCATATATAAATGTTTATATAAGTATAAGCAAATCTAGCCACACTTTTACACGGCAACGCACACCTACACATACATATGCATGCCTGTGTGTGAGTGCACTTTTGCGTGTGTTTATTTAACCCTAGGTGCTCATATTTACAAGTGAGTCGCACCATCGCACCATTAGGAAAGTGCAAAGTACTCAACAACATCATCGTATTGTAGTACTTCAGGTCGTATACGCAACACTGTGCCACAACAGCGCATGTATGCATATATACACACACATTTGTATATATATAATACGCTTTAGTCGCGCTATGTATGTTTGTGGCAGCCTATTAGAGCCGGCACCGACGCCGAGACTTTATTTACACTTCGTTTCATAATGTTGCAGGCGTCTCGGACGGCTTTTTGTTGTTGCCTTTGTTGCTTTTGTTAATGTTTTGTTTATTTTGAAGCATTTTTTTTTTTGGGTTTTTGCTCGTTTTCAAACTCAAATGATTGCGAAAAGCTGACTGACGTCGCTGACTTGACGTGCGGTTGTGTTGTTGCGAGCGCATTTGTTGCAACAAAAGTGCTGCAAAACAGCCAGGCGTAGCAATAAATTCAAATAAATGTCTGCTGGTTGTGGGTTAGCGAAAATTGGCTGTCGACTGCAATTTCGTGCAGTGTTGGAAATGGAGCGCCTATACAGAGCACAACCCACCTCAGTTCCCACAACCGCCCTGCCCTCATACTCCAGCCCTTCATCGCACACTCAGGCAACGCAGCGTATTTTCTTGCACGTTTGCCATTTCTTCGCTTGTTTTTGTTGCGCAGGTTTGGCTTACGCCATTTTATTGCTGCTTTTTGTCAGCTTGATTGTTTTTGTTGGCGCGGCGCATTTGTTCTGTTTATTTGTACGAAATTATTCGTGCTCTCGTGTTAGTGTTTACAATCGCACCTCGAGTGTTGACCCGACACGCTGGTAGGCGCTAGCTGATGCGGTTGCTGGCGCTGCTGATAATGTTGTTGCTGATGCTGATGATGATGTTGATGAATGTAATGTGTGGTGATGAGTATGATGAGTTTGCGTGGCTGTGTGCAAGCTGATTAAGTTGTTGCTGGCAGAATTAGAGTTCATTTTGTTGACATAAGCAAACATATTGATATAGGTGTTGAAAAATGCATATAAATGCAAATTTCGAAAATTTCGGAGTAATATTTTTTAAAGTTCCGAAAATTTCGGAGTATGTTTTTTTAGTTTAAGTGACGCAGGTTGTAATATATATTAACTAGGCGCTTGATTATAATGAGAGACTGTCAGTTTTCATGTAAAACAAATTTCAGAGTTAGTTTTTTCATGTTAAAATGACAAAAATTTCAAAAAAATATCTTTTTAGTACTTGGTAACAATAAAAAATTAACGATTATGATATGCATATGATGTAACATGCATTTTGGCGTCGTAATTTTTTACTCCGAAAATTTCGGATTCATTTTTTTTACACTAAAGTGGCAGAGGTTACAATATATATTTATTTGGTACTTGATTAAAATGAAAAGTAGTCGGTTTTAATATAAAATAAATTTCGGAGTAAGTTTTTTCAAGTTAAAATGTCGAAAAATATGTATTTAGTAATTGCTTATAACAAGAAAAGTAATCGGTTTTCGTATACAATAACTTTTGGAGTGGCTATTTTTTCTTCGGAGTAAAGTTTTTAGTGCTAAAATGTTTGAGTTTGAATTAGATATTTATTTACAACTTGTTTTTAACAAAAATTTATCGGTTTTTACCATAATAATATTAAAATAAATTTAGGGATCTTCATTTTTTAGTGTAATAGATGTGCTTCGACTGAACTTTATAACTATTCAAGTGCTTATGAATGTGATTTGGTAAGAAGAAAATTACAAATTGAGCAAACTCTACAACTTCTAAAACAATTAACAGTTTTATTAAGGTTCAATATTACTACAACATGTTTTATTCGTTATTGAGTTCAGCAATTTGTCTACCTTTTAAAGCTTATTGCAAATTATGTGATTGATTTGGGAGTTTAAAACCCACTTTAAAAAAATACTTCGAAAATTTTCGGACTAAGCAATTTTTTGTATTTTTTGTTTAATTTCACCACAATTTATACTTTAATGCAAGTTTTCTGATTAATTTAATGGTTTTAAACTCAATTGAAAGCAAAAAAACTCACTTTGAATTTTTTCGGAGTAATTTTTATTTACGAAATGTGTTTAGAATATATTTTTCGTTTAGTAAATTTAAACAAAAAGCATAATTTTCAATTATGAGTTACTCCGAAATTTTTCAGAGTTACAGTTTTGAGCTTTTTCACACTTGTAATGGCAAAATTGTCCTTGCTGTACTACTATATTATTTTGTGATGCACCCACAATTAATTTTATTTCACTTATTTAATTTCCATTTACATACATGTTGTTGTTTATTTAAGCACTCACAGTTTGCGTTCAATTGAATTGCCGATTATGCAATGCTGTTGCTAAAATTTCGGCTGCATGCAAATTTGTACACACATATGTACATTGAAGCACTAATGTATTTAAAGTTTGAAGGTCAAATAAGGTTATTGAAAGCTTACGCATTTTTTTGTATCTCAATGAACTGAGTGCGTAAGCCATAGTCTGGCCTAACTGTCTGGCATACTGTCTGCTATTTGTTGTTAGTATTATGTAATACATATTTTCTATATACATACAGATATACATGCATGTGTGTGTGTTTTATTCGGCAAAATAGCCACGTGAAAGTTATGCAACACATAAATACCGTAAAATTCGCAATACCAACAAAAACAAATATTTGTTGCCTTTTGCAGTGGCAGCAATACAGTCAATAACTGGCTGCGGAAATGACGTTGTTGACGGCGGAAGTCAAGGTGTGTGAAAGTTGCAAGCGAATTCATTTTATGCAACTTTTTGTGGCAGCTGTGGCATTTTTTATGCGCGTGAAATTTATGAATTTGTGATGATGGGTGGAAAAGAATTAATTAATTTAAAATAATCACTTACATACATACTATATGTATTTGGGATCCACTCTTAACTCTTAAAAATTGAAATAACTGTGCTTAGCAGCTGTCACCAGCAGCGCGTGTCTTATTATATACCACATTAAGTAGTACTCCAGTATTGAAAATCTGCAACTTTTCTGCATGTGTGAGTGTAGAGTGAGTCAGATTGGCGCAAATTGCAGCTAGTCTATAATTTACGTCATGCCAATGCGACTAGTCGCAGACTGGTCCGCATGGAATGGGTGCGAAATTTTGGCTGTTTTACTTTTCTAATAAGAAATGTAGCCTGTACAATTTTTTTTTTAAACAATTCACCCTTTTAGTACTAGTTGCGGTCTACTTTGCTGCGGTTTGTTGGAAAATCGTAACTCATTTTATTTTTTACGATAGAAATTATGATGTTTTGAACGTTTTGCGTATAGTTGGAATCAGAGATACAGTTGTGGAAAAGTATTAGTACTACATTTGTCAAGTTCCGGTACAGTCTCATACTGCTGGCATTGAAAAAATATTTATTTTTAGCTTATTCTTAAATTTTTGAATTTAAAAGGCATGACTAATACTTTTTTCATTAAAAAATAGGCAAATTTTGAAAAACCAAAATTTAGTAATAATATAATTCTTTTGACACTAGTTGCGGTGTAGTCCACTTTGATTTTGGTTGCAGATTAAACCAATTTAAATACGGTTAACAGAAAAAAATAACTTTTGAAGCACTGTTGGAATATATTCAATAGGAAACTCATGATTATCTTCTTTTTTAGCTTTAGTTTTATACTAGTTTCGGCCTAGGCCTTTTTAGAGGAAAAAAAAAACAAAATTATAAAAAAAATTATAAAAAAGAATTATAAAAAAAATTATAAAAAAATTAAAAAAAAATTGTAAAAAAATTAAAAAAAATATAAAAAAAATTGTATAAAAATTTAAAAAAAAAATTTAAAAAAAATTATTAAAAAAATAAAAAAAAATATAAAAAAATATAAAAAAAATTATAAAAAAATATTTTGAACTAAAACTGTATACGCAAATAATTTTGTTTTTGTAAACAAAATTTTTTGACTACGAATATATTTATTTAATATGAACATATTGATAAAAAAATATTTTTTTTGTATAAAAAATTTAATAAAAAAAAGTTATAAATTTTTTTTAATTTAATTTTTTTTTTGTTTTAATTTTTTTTATTAAAAACTTTTAATGTTTTTATACCAACAGCTTTCTGATATTAACGTTTTAAACAACTATTTATTGCAAATATTACGAAAAACGACCATATTACAGATGCTCATACTAACAAACTGGTCCGAAATGAACTATAAATGGTCCATTTTTTCCAGTTTGAATAATTAGTTATTTTTCGCCTACATTTTGAAATGTCTATATATTTAATCAAAAAAAGCCTTTATTGATGTTTCAAACAGACTGGACCGCTATGCATACAAACCGGACCAGTCCTTTGACAACAACTTAAAGCAATTATCAACTTATATTTAAGTGCGTAATTACTTGCATGTAGAACAAATGTTATATATATTTCTATGTGCTTGCCTATGTATACCACACATCTACATACATACATATTTAAATGTGTATATGTACACACATAAGTATATATGAAGTCAACATCTCAACACTTTCACACGCACCAATTAAATTGCTGCTGTGTTAAATATTAAGTTACTTTAAATGCAATTGTTGCTGCTGTTGTTGTTGCTATTATAATTATCATAGTTTTTGTAATTGTTGTTGTTATGTAAACAATTCCGCAGTCAATACAGCAATGCAACGCAAAGCGCAAACGTGCCAACAGGTCTCTTGCTGTGTTATACATAGTACATATTATATATAGATATGTATAATAAAAGTAAAAAACGTTAACTGCGGTTGCTTCAAAGCTACAATAACCTACACTGTTGCATTTCTTATAGCTTAAAAGGGTATAAAAAGAACTTTATCTTAATTTCGAACGTTAAGTTTATATGGCAGCTATATGCTATAGTGGACCGATTCGAACAATTTCTACGCAGATTATAGCGCTACTTTGGGGAATGTTAAATGTCCAATTTTGTGAAGATCGCTCGTTAATTGAAAAAGTTTTGCATACAAGAACTTCAGAGTGATCAGTCAGTTTGTATGGCAGCCCCATACTATATTGATCCGATTTAAACAATTTCTTCGCAAAGTGTAGCAATAGTTTGTACAACAATTCATGCAAAATTTCGTGGGGATAGCTCGTTAAATAAAAAAGTTTTCCATACAAGCACTAGATTTTCGTCGTTCAGTTTGTATGGCAGCTATATCTTATAGTCATCCGATATTGGTGATTCCAACAAATGTGTAGCTTACTGAGGAGAAAAGAATATATGCAAAATTTTAAATCGATATCTTAAAAACTTAATGAGGAATGCGCGTATATAGAGACGGTGGTTTTTTTTTTTTTTTTTTTTTTTTTAAAGTAGGAGGAAGCATCGAAAGCCGGAGTGCGGGACTTAAATCCGCTAAACTCAACACCTACTCCCACCTCATGTCTCTCCCACGGACCAGTGGACAAAGTATTACTTCATGGGAGAGAAGAAGACGTTTAAGTCTCCTCTATTGCACGGACTGACTGACGCCTAATCTGTTCTAATTGTCTCAACTTTGTCATAATTAGATTTGCCGCTCTGCTGACAGCTTTCCACTTTACAGAGGACTCACAGTCAAATTTTCCACCGTAATATTACCTCCCAGGGTGGTTTTCAATATTTCCCTTATAATTGAAAACCGTGTGCAATAAAAGAACACGTGTTCAGAGTCTTCTATACACTCTGTACACGTCGGACAGTATTGACTAAAGTCATGACGATATTTGAATAGATAGCTTCTGAAGCAACCATGTCCACTGAGTATTTGGGTAAGGTGGAAATCCAGGTCTCCATGTTTCCTACCTATCCACGAGTGTATGTCCGAAATCAGTCGGTAGGTCTACCGTCCTTTGCATGAAGTTTGCCACCGCTGCTGCCACATTGCATTTTTGAGCTCCTCCGAAAAGGATTCTCTGGTGTACATCGCAAACTGTTCTCAGAGGCCATAACTCCGGCAGAGAATAGTTGGGAACACCTGTCAGTGGGTACGTTCAGTCTTTGCCCTAACAAACCTTACTTATATTTTGATGGTTGGCAATGCCGTAACCAAAGCAAAACGAAGAAGGAGAAAAAGGCGAAAAAAAAAACAAAAAACAGCTGATAGACTAAATCAAAACGGCAAAAAAGAATTAAGTGCACGTTTTGATTCGCTGTTACGTGGGGAAATTCTTATTTAATTTCTACTTTATATATACAAAATTACCAAAAAAGGGGCAGGTAAGTGCCAAATAAATTCTATTAAAACCAAATCAAAGTACTTATCTAATTTTTGGTATTAGCAACCAATCAATCAAAGGTCCAGTTCCAGTCTCCCGGTGAGTCTCAAATAAAAAACAAGCCTGCTACCACTTTAAAAACTATAAATTCCTGCTGATACTTTAGACCACCAAAAACACGTCTACTTACACTGACTACCTTCACCGGTGAGACGGTGGGTAGGTATACATATATGCTTCTAGGTAAAAGTGTAAACATACAACAACAAATAATTATAAAAGTATGCGTACACCACAGTCCATATTATCAAACTACCCCTCGAATTTCCTCCTCATGCCAACCGCTGTTGATTGCTGACTGTTTATTTATCTGTCGCACTATTTGCTATTTACCAATCTTATTTGCTGCACCGTCAACCGCTGTCCCTCAGTGGCGCTCAGCGTATGGTGAACTGTCGTCAGCAGCTTCGTTTCGTTCACTATTCCACGAGCTATTTAAATCATCACACTATTTTTGCTGGTGATGTGGTTGATGTTGTTGTTGTAGCACAAAAGTATCCAACTACCGTTGCAGGTGTAAATATAAGCTTTTAAGTGGCGAGAATGAAAGATAAAGCTGACTGCTGCTGTTGTTATTATTGTTGTTGTTGTAAAAATGTTAAGTTGTGCTCGCATAGACTATAAACTCTTGAAGGTTATAAGAAAGATAAGTGATTTTCCAAAATAAGTAAGTAAGGTGTTCTAATGAGGACCAGTTGGAGGGATTTAAACCAAAATTGCATGCCTAGGAAAACTTTTTTGTCGTGGAATTATGATAATATTCATAAATGGATCTAACTCACTTCTAGTGCTATACAAAAGAAATACTAACTAAAGTTAAAAAAAAGTGGTACAAATATGTACTAGTTCTGGATTACTTCCATTTGGATGTGTTCAAATTTTTTTTTAGTAAATTTCATAGTGTTGCATGAACTCTTTTGAGTACTGCAAACAGATATTTTGTTGTTGTACAACAACTAGTCGTAAATTCCGAGCTGTTGATTATTTTCTACTACTTTTTTATTCTTTTTCTACTCTCTGCAAGCAATATTTAATCTCAGCATATTTCGAAGCATACATAAAAATTATCAAATATTTAGAAGCGGTGGAAAACCTTCTAAAACCATTCAGCTATTTTATTTAGTTTGAATTAATTATAATTAATTAGTTTAATTTTAACTAATTATACTTAAATTAAATAATTATATGTAAATATAATTATATGTAATATTAATTTAAATAATTATATATAAATAATTTAAATAATTATATGTAATTATAATTATGTATATGTGATATTAATTAAATTAATTATAATTTAATTTTTTAATTAATTTTTTTCTATTAAATTTAATTATTTTAATTTAATTAATTGCTTTTCGTCATTTTATATGTTGCAATTTAATTAGATTTGATATTTAATTGGCTTTAATACAATTAATTTAATAAAATTTAGCTTTTCTTCTATATTTTAGTTAATTCTTCATAATTAATTAAATATATTTAATTTAATCTCACATAGTTTTAATACATTTTTTACTTCAAAATACTTTATTTAATTAATTTTAAATTTTATTTAATGTTTAATTTTAATTTTACTTAATTTTTTACTTAATTTCTTTCTTTCTACGTATTTAATGTAATAAGTTTAATTTAAATAATTGCATTTCGTCATTTTATATATTTTGCAAATTAATAAGATTTGATATTTAATTGGCTTTAATACAATTATTTTAATAAAATTTAACTTTTCCTCTATACTTTAGTTAATTCTTCATAATTAATTAAATATATTTGATTTAATCTCACACAATTGTATTAAATTGTTTACTTCAAAATACTTCATTTAATTATTTCAATTAATTTTAAATTTCATTTAATGTTTAATTAATTTTACTTAATTTTTTACTTAATTTTTTTTCAATGTATTTAATGTAATTAAATTAATTTAATTAATTACTTTTCGTCATTTTATATATTTTCCAATTTAATTAGATCTGATATTTAATTGACTTTAATACAATTAATTTAATATAATTTAGCTTTTCTTCTATACTTTAGTTAATTCTTCATAATTAATTAAATATATTTAATTTAATCTCACATAATTGTATTAAATTGTTTACTTCAAAATACTTCATTTAATTATTTTAATTAATTTAATTAATTTAATTTTATTTAATTTTTAATTTTAATTTTACCTAATTTTTTACTTAATTTCTTTCTTTCTATGCATTTAATGTAATTAGTTTACTTTATTTTAGTTATTATTCATTACTTAATTATTATATAATTTAATTTGATATTTTATTAATTAAATTTTAATTCATTTAAATTCTTATAATTCAATTATTCCTCATTACTTTAATTAAATTTAATTACTAATTATTTAATTTAGTTTACTTTAACTGTTTTTAATTTTTTACTTAATTTATTACCAATATAATTTATATTAATTATGTATATAATTGTACTTAATTTAATTAATTTTAATTAAAATAATTTAATTAAATCATCATTACTAATTTTAATTAAACGTTATATAATTCATCAAATAGAAAATTGTATTTACTTTTTAATGCATGTTATATAACTTTTTACTTAATTTTTTACTGCCAATGTATTTAATTTAATTATTTAAATTTCAATAAATTGTTATTAATTACTTAATTGTTGTATAATTGAGTTTTGCTTGATTTAATTTAAGTTAATTTGATTTTTTATTTAATTTCTTTCAATTCAACTGAATTAGTATAATGTAATTGTCTCATTACTTAATTTTTATTTAATTAATTAAGCTTAATTTAATTTAATTTTATTTTTATTTAGTTTATTTTAATTCAATTTTTTTTTTTTTTAGTTAGATTAATTTTATTTAACTTTTAATTATTTTTCATATTTTTTATTCGCATTTTTAATTAAGTTAAATTAATTAAATTATAAACTTTTAATAATAATTTTTGTTTTCTTTTTCATTGATTTTGAATATGTTTTAAATTGAATTCTCTATTGCCTCAGCCTCATATTTTTCCGCTCCACATATTTTTACTTGTTGTTGCTTATTTTATTCTGTAAAAAAATTGTGTTTGTTTTTGTATTTTAAAGAATTCCATTTTATTCGAATCAATTTCGTTTCATTCCATTCCAAGTCACTTCATTACATTTAATTTCCTTCGCATTCCTTAAACCTAAAACTCTTAATACCCGTCGCTGTCACATGCAGCCGACAACGACACATACGTACATACTCATAGGCACACACATACATACATACTTATATGCGTGTTCAGTCAAATACTTATTTAAGCCAAGTTTTGTTGCGCCTCGGTTTGTCACGCTGCCTACAACAAACACACACACACACACTAACCACCTAAGTATGCATGCCACATTTCGGCTGCTACACCCCTCCCCTTAAACGTGCTACACATCGACCAAGCAAGAAAATAAGTGTAGCACCGCCCTGCCTCGCACAAAAGTCATCCGCTTAGCACGTCTGACCATCCGCAAAGCCAACACAACACTTCGCACTTACTTTTGCTCTTACTACACGCCTGTTGTTGTTTTTGTTGCAATTGGTTTTATAGCCACCTTAGCTGACGACGTCGACGCGCTCAACGTCACCAGACAACCAACCAAATACACAACAACAACAAGAATAGCAACAAGCAAAAGCAACCATTTTTCACACCGCGCGCTCACAGCGACGCGCTCGCAGCAGAGCGGTGTGCTCGCCCTCACCTACGCCACTACAAACTCTGCGCGTTGCCACACTGGCGCGCTCTTTCTCACCATCAGTGGCTGTGCGCCGCGCGTCTAGCGCTTTGTCACTTTTACACCAATGCGCCACAACGCGTTGCTTGCGCGCTTGGCAAGCGAGTGTGAGAGCGCGCGCGCTTACTTGTTGTTTGTGGCTGTCGTTGTTTGGGGTGGTATGAGGCGCGTTAATGCGTCCGCCCATAAGCAAACAAAATACGCCATCATTCAGGCGTGCTGTGTTGGTGAGCGTGTGTGTGCGCGCGCCACTGAGGTGTTGTTTTTGGCACGTCAGCAGCGACGCGCTGCCCACAAGTGTCGTGCGGCGTTGTATACGCGCGTTTGTGGTTAAAGTTGTCACTCAGCGCTCACTTACAGACAGCGCAGCGGACGTTAGCGGCGCTGCTGCCGCACTTATAAGCATTAGAGACGCTTACTCGTTAGTTTGCACCACAACTCGCTGGTTTGTTTACTATTTACGCTCTTATTTGTACGGTTGGTGTGGTGTGTAGTGAGCGCGCTGTGCCGCGGTGGTGGCCAGTAAGCAAGAAAAAATTGTTGTGCAAAGAAAGAAGACAACAACAACAATATTAACAAAGTAGCAACAACAACAGCACCGGCGCTGCTGCTTAGAATTTTTAGCTGGCGCTTGCGGTTTTGTTGTATATTTCTGCTTAAATCTTTGGAATGTTTCTAATTTTCTAAGCTTTGAAATTTTATTTGTTTTATTTTTCTATTTTTTGACACTTCTGCTGCTACTCTTTCCTTTCTTCTCCTCCTTTTCTTCGACGTCTCAAGCTCTAAGCCCGCTTAGCGCCGGTTAAAGCACCTCAGTTGCTGCTTACTGCGCCTATAGTGTCTCTCTAATCAAGCGCTCATGCACATACACAACACTAGCACCACCACCAACAACAACAATAACAACAGATGTGCAAGCAAACAAGTAACTAACAATCTGTCACCTTAACGCATCTTCTACTTATTCTTTTCCGCTTAACGCTGGGCGTTTATGGCGTGTATGAGGCACTCAGGGGCCGCCTATTGGCTCGTTCGCACACAGGCTTCTCAGCTATAACAACAAATGCAGTACGAGCGCGCGCTCTATCTTTCGCTCTCGCTCTCGCCAACGCGCGCACGCGGGCGACATGTTGACCACCGAGCAAGACTTTGCTGTAACTTGTATGCCAAAAACAAAAAACAGAAATGTTGTTACTGCAGTCCATATTGTTGTTGTTGTTGTTTGCGCTTCAATTTGGAGACAAATTATTGTGAGCGCGCCAGAGCGCCTTTGCTATTGTTGTTGCCTTTGCCATATTGTCAAATTAGTGTAAGCTGTTGTTGTGTTCATTGTTGTTGTTGTCTAACTTTCTCACTTCGTTTACTTGTGTGCGTGTGTGTGTGCGCGCTTTGTCGTCGGAAACGGTGCCGCCTTCGTCGCATTCATTCGCACTCTCAGCCGCGCAGACGCGTCACCAAAATCATATATGTATGTACGTATGTATAACGCATGAATACGCGTATGCGCGTGTGTGTGTTTGCGTTAGCACTTTTGCTGGTGTTAATGTCACCAACACGCTGGCGACAGCACGAGTGACAACAAATGAAAACAATGGAAAGCAAAAACAACAGCAACAACAATCATAGTTGACGCGCTCAGCTTGTGCTGCTGAGCGCAGCGTTGGTGCGCTCTCTACACAAATGTTGGTATATTAAGTTTGTTGTTGTTTTACTGTTGCATGGCACGGCGCTTGTGGGTGTGCTTAAAACGCTTGGCCTGACAGTTCTCACCCACTGCTTGTTGTTGTTACTGCTTGTTGTTGTTACTGCTTGTCGTTGTTGTCTAATGGATAAGCTGTTTGCTTGTCACTTGGCTTTACAACAACAATAAATACCAACTGGCATTGCGCATCTTCGTCGCTCAAATTGCTTGCCGCCCGTGCTTCGCTGCCGTTAGACACATTTTATTGCGCTGCTCATTGTTGTTGTTGCTTGTGCTGTTGCTTTATTAGAGAAGTTGTCACCAGCGTTTGTTTGCTCAAGCCGTACACACTTAACGCCAACTAACTTCCTCCTACCACCTCCTCTTCTACTTTTCCAACGACGACTTAGCCACTCTTGTCATCTCTTTCTTGTGCGCCCATTTTCACGCCTTGCTGTCGTGCCGCCTTGGTGTGCGCTAAACAAAGGCCAGCCAGCGCCGAAAAAAAATATTGTCATCATCGCCGTCTTCTTCTTCTTCGCAACAACGTTGGCTAAGTTTTTCTTATTTTTTTCTCACTTGCGCTTAGAATTTGTCGCCATTGCCAACGGTAGGCGATGCGCCACTGTCAGTACTTTTCTTCTAATCCGCAGCACCGCTCTCACTCTCTCACGCGCTCTGCTTGCGCACTGCCACTGATAGCGCGCTGCTGCCGCGCTGCCTTTGTCGTTTGTCAACTTCAACGTGTGAGAATTTGTCACCCGTTTTGGCGTTGGCAGCGTTGTGTCTTGTTTATTTGTTCTTCTACGCTTCTCCACAAACACATGGACTTTTCCACACATACACACACGTATGCATGGGAATATGTAGTTAGTTTGCTTCGGCTACGCCATTGCAAAACTGGCTTTTGCGTTTCTACGCTGGGCAATCTCCTCCTCTTTTCCAAACGGTGTTGCTGCTAAACCGCTTAAGTAGGCGAGCGGCAGCAGCAAATGTGTTTAAGCGACGGAAATGTTACAAATTTCATTTTCGAAATGAAAACTTAAAGGTTTTACAAATAAAAAACATAAAAATGTAGCATATCCAGCAGGCGCAATTTTCACAAAAATCGCCATAACTTCGCCAGTTTTGAAGCGATTTGTGTGAAATTTTCAGCGTTGTTGGCAGAAGAGCTTGTACATTGATTCAGAAAGGAGTTTATATGAATTGTAATAAATGAAAAGCGTAGAAACGTAGTTGAAAATGCTAACGAAGGAGATTGAAATAAATTCTCTTGATTAAAAAATGCTTCTCGTTTAAATAAAATCTTTTTGAATTAAAACAAAAATATTTTTAATGCAATAAATTTAATCACTTAAAAGTAAAAATCCAAAATTAAAATATTTTTGATTAGAAAATAAGACAAAACAAAATTGAATCGATACAAAATCATCCGGAATATAAAAAAAAATTACTTTTGGTTAAGAAAAAACAAATATCTTCGAATACAAAAAAATATATATGTATTTTTAATTTAAAAAAATTTCAAAAATGCATTTTTTTAGTTAGACAATCAGAAAAAGAAATTGAATCAAAATTATTTACAATTTTAATTAGAAAAATTTTAATTAAAAAACATTTTTTTAATATTTTTTCTTCGTTTTGTGTTTTATTTTTGACATTTTGATATTAAAGAAAAAAAATTTTTTACTTCCAGAATGTTTCTTTTCCTGAATTCAACAGAAAAATCACAAAAATGCTAATGAAAGAAATTTAACAGAAATGCCTTTGATTAAAATATACTTAACCGAGTGGTATATTTTAATCAAAGGCATTTCAGTTAAATTTCTTTCGTTAGCAGTTTTTAGTTTTTTCTGTTGAATTCAGGAAAATAAAGATTCTGGAAGTTAAAAAAAATTTTTTTTAATATCAAAATTTCAAAAATAAAACACAAAACGAAGAAAAATATTAAAAAAAAAATTTTAATTTAATTAATTAAAATTGTAAATAATTTTTTTTTAATTAGAAAAAGTTTTAATTTATATTTAGAACAAAATTTTTATTCTAAAAAACAAAAATAATTTGTAAAATTGAAAAAAAAAACACTCAAAAACAATGTTTTGAATTGAAATGTATAAAAAAAATCGGATATTCGCGAAAAAAGTAAGTTAGAGCTAGGCTAATACCAGATAAGATAAAAATTTTGCTCGGGTAGCTAGTGTCAACTTTTAGAAATCGGCTCTTAAGATTTTTATGTAAAAATTAACTCTCTCTCTTTCTGCCACCTAACCCCAGAGAGGTGAGAGGTGGCACCGCTTTGGTTATAATAGGTATACCTGAGACTTCTTGACTATAAAAATTAATTTTTTATAATTTTTATGTTTTTGGAAAATATTTAAAATCTACCAATTCGTGACTTTGAGCAACATTTCGGACATTCGTAGGTTTTTAGACAACAATTTTTTCCATTTAGACTTCTTCTCTAGTCGCAGTACATCTGAGAAGAAGGCTCCGACATACGAGTGAGCTAATGCTTGACTTGACTTGACTCATATTCAAATTCCAAACAATCTAGCTGACAAGCCTCTTGCGTTCTTTTCTTTCTAACGCTCCTTAGTTCCCCCCTCGTGGATCCGCGCCTGACTATAAATTGTTTTTATTGTTGTTGTTATATAAAAAATCAGCATAATAGCAATTTTAAATGAGTTACTGAGGTAGAACCAGTAGATCTATGTATGACATGACAGCTGGTCAATATAACCTAACCAAACCTAACCTACTGAGATAGAAGACATGACTCAGATTTCAATTTCAGCTTTACCCAACTCTCTTTGAATCAAAAGCTTTTTTTTACATCTTTGACAGATTTCACTGCTTAATTGGACATATACGCCGGCATATAAGGCAGCTATTAAGTAAACAATAGAAAAGTGTATATATGTAGCTTTGAAAAAAATATATTTTTTTAAATTCCATAAAGTCAGCTGAGTTTTAAAAAGTAAATAGTGAGCTCTCAAGTGACCTCAAGTTCTAGTTTTGATCATGTTGCACGAAGTAAGTGCGTTGCAAGTGTGTCCGCGTACAAAAGTAGCTTAAAGAATTCAGTATGCGCGCTCTTTAGTGACATCTGGCAACATTTTTGACCATGTTGCACAATAAAATTTTGTTGCAAGTGTGTCGGATATCAAACATTTAAGCAAGAACTATGTACCTCGATTGGTATAGCGCCTTTCTACAGTTTTTATAACCTTTTCAACTGAAAATACAGCGCCTGAGGCCACTTTTACCGCACAACTCTGCTGTGGCAACAAATATTTTCGTGTTTTCCAGCACAAAAATGCTCAGTGCGACAATGTCAAATCAATGTTACTGCCATTTACTTATTTCGTAACAATTTTAATGCATTCTTTATACCCTGAACAGGGTATATTAAGTTTGCCACGAAGTTTATAGCATGTTGGAAATCCTATAAAATATCTTTAAATGTACATACATGTGTATATACAAACGATGAGCTGACCAGCCGAGTCGATTTAGCCAGGCCATCTGGCTGTATATACGCAAACTAATCCCTCAGATTTTGCGATATCGAGCTGAAATTTTGAAGACGCTCTTTTTTCCTTAAAAAGCTGCTTATTTGTCAGAAACGCCGATATCGGACTACTTGAGCATATAGCTGTCATACAAACTGATCAATCCAAATCAAGCGCTTGTATTGAAAACTTTTTTATTTGGCAAAATATCTTCATGAAATTTGGCATAAGTTATTCTGCACGGCAGTGCTATAAGCTCTGAAGAAATAGTTAAGATTGGATTACTATAACACATGGTTGCCATACAAAGTGGTCCATCAAAATTGAGTTCTTGTAAGGAAAACTTTTTTATTTAGCAAAATATCTTCATGAAATTTTGCTCAATTTATTTTGCTAGACAATGCTACAATCTCCGTGGAAACTGTTCAGATCGGTCTACTATGGCATATAGTTGCCATACAAAGTGAACGATAAAAACAACACCTTGTATGGATGACTTTTTTATTTCACAAGATATCTTCATGAAATTTGGCAAAAATTATAATCCAAGGCAATGCTATGACCTCTGAAGAAATTAGTCAGATCGGACCACTATAGCATATAGCTGTCATACAAACTGAACGACGAAAAACAAGTGCTTGTATGGAAAACTTTTTTATTTAGCAAAATATCTTTACGAAATTTGGCACAGTTTATTGTCCTAGACAATGCTACAATCTCCGTGGAAACTGTTCAAATTGGTCTACTATAGCATATAGCTGTCATACAAACTGAACGATGAAAAACAAGTCCTTGTATGGAAAACTTTTTTAGTTGACAAGATACCTTCACTAAATCTGGCACTGAGGATTATCCAAGGCAATGCTACAACCTCTGAAGAAATTAGTCAGATCGGACCACTATAGCATATAGCTGCCATACAAACTGATTGACCAAATTTATTATAAACATCTTTATATACCCTTTTATACTAAAAGAAAAGCACCTGTAGAGGGTATAAAATCTTCGTCGCAGCCAAAGTTAACTTTTTTCTTAATTTTATTCTCTGCGCTGCATGTCACTTCAGCAAATCAAACGTACTACCACTTCCATTTCGCATACCACTTCCTTTCATTACATGCCACACTTTAAAATCGCCAACATTAACACAGCCATATACATACACACACATGTGTACGCATTTCGCTAATTCCTTAGCTGCTGCCTCGACTTCATTATCATCACCTTATTACAGTATTTAATTTATTTTATCTGCGCCACATATCGCGGACACTCACTCGCCCGACGCCATCGTCCATCTTGCAGCGCGTCAACGCACGAACACACACACACATCCATAAACACGAGCATACTTGCTTGCCTGTGAACGCAAACACCTCCTTCACTCTACACACTAGCAAGAACAGCAACAAGAGTAGTAACAACAACAACACGTTAAGCAACAACAAACAGTTTGACCAACCGACCGTTAGGACCCTTGCGCTTCTTCAACTACTTGCCTGCCTGCCTGCCTGCTTGGCTTGGCTGCTTGCTCTTTTGCAACGCCATCACCATGATTGCAACAACAACAACGCCACAAACAATAAAGGCAGCAAATATTCTTTTTCTACTTCTCTTCTCCCACTTCCTTTTGCTTTTTTACCATTTTCGTTTTTGGCCAGCAGCAAGTCAGGTTTGTATTTGCTTTGTTCATCTTCACGTGGCTATTATTGTTGTTGTTGCATTTTATTTTTGTCACCTGCACTTAACACCATAGCGTTGTCTCTTTTTTTCACACTCCATCGCGGGCCATCTTTGCGCGACGGCGCCGAATTTGAACTCCTAACACGGCCCCAATGTCGTTCTCGACGTTATGTTGCGGTCGCCGACGTTCTCGTAGTTGTTTTTGTTGTTGCGCTCATCATCCACATCGTCGTCGTAGTGGTCGTCGGTGCCGTCGTTGCCGCAGTCAACACTTTCACACACGCGGGCGGCTAGAGAGATAACTCGCCTTGGTCGCCTAACACTTGAGTGCATCTGTGGCTGTGTGTGTGTGTTTCGTTTGCTTTGGCGTCTTTCACACGACATTGGTGCGACAGTGGCGCTCTTTGGTTGGAGATTGGATGCAAATTGCGATTTTGGGTATATGCTGGGAAATATGTTGGGAAATATGTACATAAACTCAGTGCTCAAATGTAAAAAAAAAAAATAAAAATAGTATAAATAACATACATACATATGTACATATTAAAAACATATAAAACAAAATTTATGAAAAATATAAATAAAAAAATATAAAAAATTAAAAAAAAATAATATAAAAAATTAAAAAAAATTAATTAATTAAATTTAAAAAAAATATATTAAAAATTAAAATAAATTATATGAAATTAAATTAAAGAAAATAATTAATTGAAATTAAAAATTATTTCAATAATTAATTTAATTAAACTAAATTAAAGTAAATAATTAATTAAATTATATTAATTAAAAAAATAAAAAATAAATTAAAATAAATTAAAAAATTTTACAAACATACATGTACACACATTTACATACATATTAAAAATATATAAAACAAAATTTATGAAAAATACAAAAAAATATAAAAAATTAAAAAAAAAAAATTAATTAAATTAAAAAAATATATTAATATTAAAATAAATTATATAAAATTAAATTAAAGAAAATAATGAATTGAAAGTAATAATTAATTCAATTTTTAATTAAATTAAACTAAAAAATTAATTAAACTATATTAATTAAAAAAAATAAAAAATAAATTAAAAAAAAATCCATATGATAATTAAAAAAATAACCATAAAATA
The DNA here is from genome assembly GCA_037783105.1 of Bactrocera zonata. Taxonomy (NCBI): domain Eukaryota; kingdom Metazoa; phylum Arthropoda; class Insecta; order Diptera; family Tephritidae; genus Bactrocera; species Bactrocera zonata. The sequence goes on along the minus strand of JBAWJQ010006290.1, from coordinate 65,274 downwards.
AAAAAGCAAGTTTGATTTTGTTTAATTTTTAACAAATAGAAGAATAAAAAATTCATAAAAAAATTAAAAAAAAAATTTAAAAAAAATTTAATTAAAACAATTAAAAAAATTAATAAAATAAAATAAAATAAATTTAAAAAAATCCATAAGTTAAATAGTTAAAAAAAAAAATAAATAATAAAACGGAAATGTTGTTGTTTTTTTTTAATAATTTAATTTATGGATTTTTTTATTTATTTAACTTTATTAATTAATTCAATAATTAATTTAATTAAACTAAATTCAAGTAAATAATTAATTAAACTATATTAATGAAAAAAAATTAAATAAAAAATTAATTAAAATAAAATTATTAAAAAATCCATATGATAATTAAAAAAATAACCATAAAATAAAAAGGAAGTTTGATTTTGTTTTATTTTTATATTTGTAACAAATACAAATATAAAAAATTCATAAAAAAATTAAAAAATTAAAAAAAATTTCAAATTAAAAGAATTTAAAAAATTAATAAAATTAAATAAATTAAAAAAAATCATAAATTAAATTACTAAAAAAAAAAAAATAATAATTAAATAATAAAACGTAAATGTTATTGTTTTTTAATAAAGGTTTTTTCTTTGTTCATATTCGATCTTAATGAGTTTTATAAGAAAAAACCGCTTTGAAAATCGTTTTCTGAAAAATATTTTCGGAATCGTTTTATTTCTATTTATTTGTGTCTGGCCTTAGTGTATGTATATAAACTATATAATACAAATTAAAATAAAAATTTAACAAATTAAATAAAATTAAAAAAATTCTGATAATTAAAAAATTAAAATTAATTAATAATAAGTTAAATTTTGTTTAATTTTGTCAAATAGAAGTAAAAAGATCATAAAAAAATAAAGAAAAAAATCAGTACAAAAAAATTAAACATATAAAATATATAAAATAAATTAAAAATACAACTAAATATAAATAAAATTAATAAAAATAAAAAAATAATTTAAAAAAAATTAAATTTGAAAACAGATCTAGTAAAATTTATTGGTTTTTAACAAAGTTTCTTTCTTAGTAAATATGTGATTTTATCGAGAACTTTATAGCAAAAAACTGCTTTGACAATAGCCTTTGAAAAATATTTTCGGAATTTAGAAAAATTTTGATTCAAAACCATTCAACTAGTTAATATGTTTTTTACTTATTAGTCCAGGGCCAAGAAATTACAAATTAGTGAGCAAAATTTTGAAAAAGTACAGTAAACCTTCAAATATACTTTGTAACTTGCACTGTCTAGAAACTAGCGAGTATTTTTTAAACTGCAGTAGACTTTGATAAGACAATGTGTTGTTCCTTGAATGATTGATTAATGCCAATTCCATATCTTCTTGCTCTTGTGGCATCTTATATTCACTTTGAATACAAAACCAAGTCCAAAAATTGGTAAAAGCGAATGTTTTCTTCAGACAGTAGCTCATAAATTTCATACTAGACCACTCTTCATTATTTAGAAGTTATGTAAGTTGTGATATAAGCTAATATCTTATGCCTTCAATTACTGAAAAAACTCGTCAATTTTCTGTTCTTGACTTTAAAGTGCTTTACACTGGAGGAGGATATTGATAGTGAGGCCACAGAGTTCGTAAAAATACAATTTAATTAATATTTAAAAAAAAAATTTCACTAATAACTTAAAAAAATTAAAAATAAAAAAAATTTAAAAATAAAAAATATATTTCAAATTTTTTTGAAAACTATAATACGAGTATATATATTAAAAAAAGTAATTAAAAAATATATTACTATATATATTTTAAAAACCAAAAACGTTGCTTTACATACTCTGCTCTCAAAAAATAAATCACTGCATGACCCACTGTCGCGCACATTTATCACACGTACAATAGGCAGGCAACAAACACACGCGCATGCAGTCCTATGGCCAACACGAAGCCAAACAGCCAGTGCTAGCGAATGCGACAAAACCAGCGCCTACACACACGCCAATACTAACGCAACAACACTAACAACAAGCGGTGCGGCTAAGCTCAGCACCACCTACCTGCGCCATGGCGGCGTCTCACAGCGCCCGCCCGCTGGCCCACAGGCTACCAAATAAAGCTACGGCGGCCGTTGAACGACTGGCTGGTCGTCACAACACACACAAATATAATGAAAAATAAACTCACATACACACACTCACTTGTGAATGTGAGCAATCAAAGCAGCGTAGCAAAAAATATGCGACGTTGTCGCCAGAAAGTGCGAAATTCATGCTGCTGCTGCTGCTTCCTCTCTACTGCCACACAAACTAGCTACCTTGTTGTTTTTTTTCATTTTTCGTTTTCTTATTACGTATCTTGGGGCTTTGGTGTCACCAGTCTTGTTAGCCCTAACGCTTTTTTGTGGCGCTGCCAGCGCCATGACAAACACGTCAATGCGCGCTGCTTCTTATTGGAATAAACGACGAGTAAGACCAATACACACAGCGGCGCAAGCATACCGGTTTCTGATTTCAATTCATTATTTTGCTCGCCAGCTATGCCATACACCAGCGCTTCTTATTAGCCTTGCTGCTTTTAGGCGCTGCAGTCGGCGCAGCCGCGCGCGTCGGCGCCAGCGTGCTGTTTATAACTATATAAGTGCTTGCCTACACTCGCTAGTTTGCTGCGCGCTCGTGTAGACCTGGCGCTCGCCACTCGCTCGTTGCTGGCTCAGCTGCGCGCTGGCACACACACATTCAAACGCCGCTGTGCGCTGCGCTGCAATACGTTTGCCAGCGCGCTCTACACTCTCCTTGCCGCTGCCGCTGCGCTACGTGCGCTGTACAAGACTGGTTTTTGGGGGGTTGCGCCGCTTCGGCGAGTACGTGTATTTTCCAGTTTGCAAGCGACCGGCGTGTAGTGCGTATCTCGGCTGCCAGTGTGTATATTGAAAGTCAAAATAGTGTTGTTTTTTTCTGTTTCGTTCGCAATTGTGTGCGCTGGTTTACTCGCCTTTTCAAAAAAAATTCTTACTCGATTTCTCGTGTGCAGCAAGTACGCTTTTCAAATCATCGTCGTCGTGTGCGTTTCATAGAAATATTATGTATTGTTTAGCCGCCGCTAAAACTCACTTTTGCATTTTTACGCCGAAATATTTTATTTTCATAAAAAAATAGTTGCAAAACTTGTCTGAAGCAAAGCGCATACACAGCGCTTTCGTCTTGACACTTTGAGGGCGTAAGCGTAAAGCCGCCGGAACTGTCACGCGTCACATGTCAGCGCGCTCGCCGCAAAATGCAAAATAAAACCGTGTAGAGAGTACCAAAAAGAATATTAAATATATTTTTACTAATTTTTAACTTTCAATTTACAGTCAAATTGGAAAAGCTGCCGCGGCAAAACAACAATTAAACAAGGGCGCAGCGCAAAAATAGATAAGCGCGGCGAATTAAGTGCAAGTGCGAACTAACTGTGTATAAAAAATAATTAAAAATAAAAATTTACAAAAATTTGTAAAAATTATACAAATTAAAAAATTATAACTAATTAAAAAAATTATATATAATTAAAAAAATTCTAAATAAATAAAAAAATAATAATTAAATAACTAAAAAAAAAAATACAAAAATTCTTCAAAAAATATTAAAAGAATTTTAAAAAATTTTACAATAATTTTAAAATTTTGTAAAAAATATTTTTAAAAATTAATTAAATTTGTGCATAACTCAAAAAGCTAGCGGAAAAGTGCAATTCTAACTGTAAACGCGTCGTGTAAATTAGTGTGTAGGCAGCAAAATATTAACAGACGTGCGAAAAAATATTTTAAAAAATTTATAAAAATTTAAAAAATTAAAATAAAGTGCGGATAAACTTATTTTAACTAAATCTCAGTGTTTTGCAACAACTTAAGCCGTGTTGCAAGTAAATATAAAGTGCATAAAAAACCGTTACTGTGTTTTGAAACCTTACTAAACGTGTTGCAAGCAGCTGTGTAAGCATTAAAGCAACAATAAATACAACAAAACAGCAGCAGACAATTGCAGCAACAATAAAAACGTGTGGCAAGCGCCTAACAAGTGTAAATAAATTAAGAAATAATTTTAAAAAAGTTTTAAAAAATTACAAAAACTTCATAAATTTTTGAAAAACAAGTTTTTGAAAATTTCACAAATTAAAAATTAATAAAAAAATTAAAAATTAATAAAAAAAATTAAAAATTTAATAAAAAAAAATAAATTTTAATATAAAAATTTCAATATCAAAGTGAAAAAATTAAACTGAAAAAGCTAACTGAAGGCAAGAGGTGTATAAATATACAGAAAACAAAGCAAAGTCTGCTGCAAGAGGCCACAAAAAGCGGCGTCGGAGATATAGCTTGCTACCAAAAGTCCAAGAAGAGCGCTTTCAAATAGAAAATCAAAGGTCTAAGGCGGCTTGAAGGCAGTAAATTTTGTTGTAAAAGTCTGGAGACTAAGTGAAAAGCATAGAAAGATCGTGCAGTGAAATAGTAGAGCTTTTAAGCTAAAAAAAAGCGCTAAAAATAGCGCTCCATAACAGCGGTTGCAGAGGAGTCTCGTGACGAAAGCCGTGAAAACCAAAATTTATGCGATCTAAACAAGTAAAAGTGGATGCTACGCTAAAAATTTAAACCAAAAAAGCAGCGAGCCGAGCTTAGTGCGAAGAAGTGGCAAGGCAGTGCAACAAAAAAGCGACCGAAAGTGAAAGCGCACGGCTTGTGGCAAAGAAAAAAAGCTTAAATAAAGTTTTAAAGTGAATTTTCGGGAGCTGCTAACCCACTAAAATCCAGCTGCCGGTTTATAGGCGCCTATCAGACTCCAAACCTCAAAAAGAGTCAGCAAAAACCCGCGCTCGGAAACCGTTGTACCACTTGCTACGCAATATTGCCGCATTGCGTGTGGCTGGCAATTGCTATTGCTAAGTAGACGCGCTTTTTGCATATCCCCGCTGTTGCTGGAAAGTGTAATGTAATGAGATACGACGTTCAAGAGTTGCTTCATCAGTCTGCTGAGGATCCATTCGCCAGGTTTGCAAATGGGATGGCATATCATCCATTTCTGCAACTCTCCCGACCCACTGACTTCAGCGTGTCGTCGCTGTTGACGGCGGGCACACAGGCACAACAGGCTAGTAACGCCGGCGCCGCCGCAGCAGCTGCCGCAGCCGCAACCGCAGCAGCAGCCGGTGATTTAGGTGCAGGCGTCGGTAATACCGTCTTGAGCGCGGCCACCTCACCCGCACAGCCACACCAACAGCAAGCGCCACCAACTACACCCACTAGTGCGGCAGCACTCTTGCAACAACACCAACAGCAGCAACAGCAATTGCATTTGCAACAGCAACAGCAACAGCACCATCAACAGCAGTTGCTTTGCGGCGCCGGTCAAGCATCACCGGTCGGTGGCCAGCAGCCGCCACTCTTATCGCCTGGCAATAACAATAATACCAGCGCTGGCATTGGCAGCAAATCGGGCAGCAATAATAATAATAATAGCAACCGCAATACACCCACCACAACTAATAATAATAACAACAACAACGATCCTCAAAGTAGCAACAATAATTTGTCGTCGCAACAGCCACTAGCTCATCCAGCCGCGTCACATTTGTCATCGCCGCATTTGTCGCCGCATCGTCAACCGCCGCCACATCCGCACGCACATCCCGCACAACCGCCACCGCCTGCGCCACAGCATCCACATCACTCGCCGGTGCCCGGTCATCACGCTTTGGGGCCACACCTGCCGCAACAGGCCTACTTTCCTGCGGCCGCATTAGCTGCGCTCGCCGGCAGTCCGGCTGGTCCACATCCCGGTCTGTATCCGGCCGGTTTGCGTTTCCCGCCCCATCATCCACACGCTCATCACCCGTTGGGCACACCCTACACCACCGCTGAGGACGTGGTGCTCGCATCAGCTGTGGCGCATCAATTGCATCCGGCGATGAGACCGTTGCGTGCGTTACAACCCGAGGATGACGGCGTCGTCGACGATCCGAAGGTGACGCTGGAGGGCAAGGACTTGTGGGAGAAGTTCCACAAGCTCGGCACGGAGATGGTGATCACCAAAAGTGGACGGTAAGTCAAACAAATCATTATTACTCTAAATAAAATAAGTTAGTGCCAGAAATTTGTGAGGTTGTGAAGAGAAGTGTCTTTGGAAATACCAGACAGGTGAAATTTAAGACTGCGTGGACGCCTCTACGGTATTGAAAAATTCTTCCGAAGCTTAAAACTATGTATGCTAAAATGCTTTTCTACGAATAACTTGCGAGGTTAAGTGTCGAAGAGCTTAGAGAAATACCACATAAGTGACATATGAGGCTGCTTGGACCGCTCTACTGTGTTGGAGAATATTTTCGAGCCTTGAAGCTCTTCCGTACAAATTCTAAAATGTTTTTCCCCATTAATTTGTGAGGTTATGTGTCAAAAATTAATCTAGAAAGTGCAAGTTGAGACTGGATTGAATCTCATTAACGGTTGGAGGTGATTCTTTTGGTTCGAAGCGCTCTTCAGTAACCTTATATGTACTCAAAAATGTGCCTAACTAGTGTATTTTAAGAAAAAGAAAAGAAAAGAGGGATTATAGAAAGCACAAAAACGGAAATTTGAAATCGTTAGATTGTGCCAGTGAATCTTTCAGGGTTATAAGGTGAAAAAATGTTTGAAAATGAAATTCGAGGCTGCATTGAACCACGTTAGTACATGGAAGTGATTCTGCCGATTCGAAGCGCTCTTCAGTAAACGTGTTAGCATTCTAAAATGAATTATCCTCGAGTAATTTGTGAATTTATGTGCAAAAACAAATATGGAGAGTGAAATTAGGGGTGAATTTGAACCCTTTTAGAGTGTTCAAATGATTCGTTCGATGGAAAAAGTGCTTTTAGAAGCTTCTGTGTATTCTAAAACATTTTTGCTCGAGTAATTTGTGCAGTTATGGTTAAAGAAGTTTCTCGGCAATTCTTCAGTGAGCTTACATTTGTTCCAAAGCGTTCTTAACGCATAATGTTGAGGTTATGTGTTAGAGAAAGTATATAAAGTGAACCGTAAGTGAATTTTAGACTACGTTGTTCACAATTAGACTCATCTACGGACTCTGCGGACATTAAAAGTTCCTTTAGTAACGATATATGTATTCTAAAATGCTTTTCTTCGAGTAATGCTTTGAGGTTATGTGTACAAAATTTTAAGAAAATGAAATTTTAAGCTGGATAATAGCCAGTTAGAGTCTTTAAGCGATTCTTTCAAGGGTAAATATTATTTCAGTTGTCATTTGACTATTTTAAAATGCTTTTCTTCGAGTAATGCTTTCAGGTTATGTGTAGGCAATATCTAGTAAGACGCTTCAAGCGATTCTTTCAACGCTAAATATTATTTCAGATGTCAAACTTCAATTTTAAAATGGGTTTCTTTGAGTAATGCTTTGAGGTTATGTGTAGGCAATATCTAGTAAGACGCTTCAAGCGATTCTTTCAACGCTAAATATTATTTCAGTTGTCATATATTCATTTTAAAATGTTTTCGTCGAGAAATTATTTGAGGTTATGTGTAAAAAATTTGAGGAAAGTACAATTTTAAGCTTTATAACACGCTATACCTATTCTTCAAAGCTTTTCTTCTACGAATTGTGAGGTTATGTTAGATTAGTGAATCTGAAGGTAGTTTCTAAAACCGTTATATAATTTTTGCTACTCTTTAGCAGTTTTTGCTAAGCCGTGTTGCATTCCAATAATTTTTCACCTCGTCATTTTTGAGGTTATGTTCGAAAAAATTAAAAAGCTGAGTCTAATATAGCAAATGGGACCACTCAAGTGTCTTTGCATAACTTTGGTAACTAAACGTTTTCTTTTTAGTACCGTTATGTCTATACCAATGCACTTTCAACACGATTTTTTTTTTTACTTTTAGCAACTTTTTGCACACTTCAAATACTCGTAACGCCGTTCTAGTGTTCTTCAGCGCTTTACACCATTTGCCGTCGGTAAATGGCGTACTTCGAAAACTCTAACGTAGAGATGGCGTGAATTTAATACAAATAATATATATGTATATACTTTATTGTAAAAAAAAAAAGTGTTTTGCGTGTTCGGTGTCATACTGCCACACACCCCTTAAGTGCCTAGTGCCTACAAGAGGAACACAAACAACCCCGTCGTCTGTTCGTCAATGCAAATGACAGCCGGTATGCGGCAATATGGTGGAGGGGTGGCTGTTCTTGAGAAATAATGCATTTTAGGCGCTTTATACACACAAGGCAAATGATTAATCAAAGTGGATTTGAGTGTGATGCACAACATAAGTACAAACATACACACGCACATACATACAGACAGTTGTAGCCTAGGCTTGTAAAACATAAGCTTGAGGCATAAGTGAAATAATTGTCTCAAATGGTTTGTTGCAGTACCGAACCGAACCGGTTTGTTAGTGCGACGCAAAAGCTCGGCATGTCAAAAGTTCTGTAAATTTTCTATATAAAATTGCTTGAATTTCTAGGTTATGTAATTTGGTTGTCTGTTGAAATGTATAAATATAATATTTTCTCTGGAAGTATAACAATAATTTAAAGAAAATCAGTTGGCACTTACGTTTCATAACTGTTGAAAGCGGCTTCAGGTGTTGCTGAGTTGAACTGCCTTGAAAAATCTGTTACTGCACTTTGAGGTTATGTTTTCTTCGAAGCAATTTTCATGAAACACTTTTGAAAACTTTTTATTTAACACTTTTGAGCACGAAACACTTTTTTTTGCACTCACCACTTATTTTTCTTTACTTACTTCACTTGCTACCTTTTTTTAACACTTTTCTTACTTTTTTTTAACACTTTTCTGACTTTTTTTTAACACTTTTTATTAACACTTTTCTTTATCACTTTTCACTTTTCACTTCCCACTTTTTATTTCTGAAAAGAGAAGAAAAAAATTATAATTAAAAGAAGATTCAACATTGTTATTGGATTGAAAATAAATCTGTAATGCTCTGTGTATACTTATATCAGACCTTATTCTACTTTATATAACCAAATGCTACAAAATATACACCACAAACAAAATTCACTCAAATTAATTTCAAATTAATAATTTTTTCAAACTTTAATAACAAAGTTTTATAAAAGTAACAAGTTTCTCAAACAGTTAGCCTTGCAAATATATGTTCGAAAAAAAAAAAAATGTTCGAAAAGACTTAAAAAAATGAAAAATTCTATACTTCCTTTACTGTCATCTGAAAACTGTGCAAAACCCTTTACATCCTTTGCTGTCCAAAAACAGTAGAGAAACAGCTTAGTAAAACAGTATGAGTCCAAGGCAGCTCAAATAGCTGCTAAGAGTATTTTGCGCGCACTCTTGGTCGATTTAATTGTGTTCCATTAACTTCGGTTAACCTATATGTCGTCATCGTACAACGTATAACGTATCATCAAAAAAATCGAAATTGAGTTTTTTATTGCTTTTTTTTGCTTACGATGCACTACATCATATTACATATGCATTGCAGCTTCCGCTGTCTGATGTAACCTATATATAACCTATATATAACCCTTATATTACCAATCTATAACCACTATATAACCAACATATAACCGTTTTATAACCAAAACTAAATTTTTTTATATATAACCCATATATTACCAATATATAACCACTATATAACCAATATATAACCACTACATAACAGACATATGTATAACCATTTTATAACCAAACCTAAATTTTTTTATATATAACCCATATATTACCAATATATAACCAATATATAAGCAATATATAACCACTATATAGCCAACATATAACCATTTTATAACCAAAAGTAAAATTTTTTCAATATGAATGATTTCTATTTTATCGTTTTTCCTTCACCTGTCGACTTACAAGTATTGTATGTATCGAAGTTCTGCTCTACATTTGCTTATATTTTGCCATGATATAACATATACTGTTCCAACTTTCAACTAACCTAACTTTCTGAACAAATTTCACTAAACGGGCATATTTTTCAGACATTTTATTAAGTATTTGTAACTTCGAGACATTTGTAGATGATTTGCATTTTTAATCGATTTAAGCAAGTCTTCATGAATTTACTCTGTAATTATGTTCTTTATAGTATAGTATTCACTTTTCGGGTGTCTATTGAGCAAGGAACCTGAAATTTAGTTATTCGAACTGTTACTCTACATTTACTTATTTTTTTCAAGAAATTTCACCTCAAAATCACTTCAATAAACAACATTTCTTGTTTTTAATAATTTTTTCCATATAGTTGGGTGCTAAAAAAGGAATTTTCATATGCTCAGTTAGAGTTTTTAGTGACTATTCACTAAACTAGAGCCTAAATTTTGAAGAATCTCGGCAGTCAGAGGTTATTCCCCGAGTTTAATGTACTTTGTCATAGAAGTTAGTTTCCTCTGAGAGAATTTACTTTAAATCTTATATGCTTTATATTTCCTTTAAATTTTGTCATTTATAGCGCGACTTTCTGAGATTTTAAAGGTTCCATCCACATACTTATTCATTAATTTTTCTTTAAAAAACTATAGTTTTGTTATATGAAAGTCTCATAGTATATATTTTATAAATGGTAAACTTATATTTCTTTCTAATTTTTTTGATTCCAGCGAAACCTTTCGATATTTTGAAACTCTATCAATAACATTGTTTCCTAGACTGTTTTACTGTTATTCCGGTTGACTCCGAATTTTGTTTTTATTAAATACTCGTATCGGTAAATTTTTTTGTTTTGGAAATGTTATTATAGCTTAAAGCTTCCAACTTAGCGCTTGAAATGTTTTGAAAAATTTTTGCTTGGTGTTTTCAAGTGTTTATATACGCAAGAGTCCAGAGAAAGTTCCAATAAAAGGTACTTCGGAATATATATTAATTATTGTACAGAGTTTTTTATGAATCGTGTTAACTTTAAGATCCTTTTTGAGAGGTTCTATATTGAGTTTTTAAGATCTTTATGACCGATACCATCTCAAGTTAGTTTTGTTGTACGCAGAGTCTTATGAATCATCTTAACTTTAAGATCCTTAGTAGGTGCTCTATATTGAGTTTTATACGATCTATATGACAGATAGATTCTCAAGTTAGTTTTCTAAAATTTATGAAGTGTGTTTCATGAGAATTTTCTACTAATTAAGTTTCCACAATTAGTATTCAGTTGTTCTGTAGAGTTTTTTGCTAGATTCTCACGAGTTTTTAGTTCAAAAGTGAGCTGTGTAAATATTGCGTGGTTTTCGTCAAGCAAAAAATAGTTTCATGAGTGCTTTCTATGAACTGTTTCTAGAAGTAGCCTTCCAGCTGTTACGAAGACGTTTATCATTGGAGTTTGCTGGGTTTTTGGTTCCAAAATAAGCTTTCTAGTTTATTCATGGTTTTCTACATTCTTTGAACACAAAAGTCAGGATAGTTTTCTGCCATTCAAGCTTCCACAATAACTGTGCAGAAGTTGTGTGGATTTTTTTCTTGGAGTCGCTGTGCTTTCTAGTTCTCAATAGCGCTATTTTTATTTTACAGATGGTATTTTAAGAGTTTCTCAAGACTTTTAAGTTACTGGCACCTGATTTTCTGTGTTCTGAAGCATGTTTTTTTGTTACCTAGCTTGTATGTTCCAAAGGTTACGTCTCAGATATTCAGAATAGTGTTTTATGAGCGTTTTTTGGAAAAGATAAATCCGATTAGATGAGATCAAATGTTTAAAAAAGTGTTTTATGAGTGTCTTATTGGAAAGTTATCCCTCAGATGTTATAAAAGAATGTCTTTTCCGACTTTTTCTAGTCTAGGTCGAGTACTTGTCAGTGTGTGGACAGTTCCTTATGATTTCTTTGCGTCCAGCTTATATATTAGATATTAAGTCTACTTCATAGGTATTAGAATTAATGTTTGGGCAAAGCTTTTACTACTAAGTCACTTTGTTCTTCAGAAACTCAATTCTTGGAATTAAGATATGTTCGTTTTAAAATTGATTTTGACTAACCAAACAAGCAAATGAAACTCTTTGCTCGATTTAAAGCAACTTATAATGAACTTTTCCTCCGTTTTTTGACTTTTGTGGACCCACACTTGTCTTAGACATCCTTTTCACCAGCTTCCATAGTCAAAATTGCACAGTTAACTTTTCTAATCTAATCTAAACCAATTAACAAACCAAAAAAATTAAAAAAAAAAAAAAATTAAAAAAAAAAAAAATTAAAATTTGTACAAATTTCTTCCTAAAATCTTCAGCTGGCAACAGTTCACTTAAGTACATACTATAAGTATCACTAACGGCTTCTAACTTCGCGAAAGGTTTGCATAAACTGTTTGATCGCCAGTTCATGGTCACTCGCCGTCTGCGCATAACTTTTCTACGAAATGCAATTAAAGCATTGAATTTGCCGAGTCCAAAAAAAACGCTTTAAGTGACCCCCGAAAATTAGCTTAACCCTTAGTGTTTACAGCGTTGCTACTTAGGCACATAATTAATTTCGCTGATAGCCGTTATCTATTGCAATTTTGCGCGTTAAACACATACACACACACACACACACATGCAGCGTGGAGCTGCCATATTTTTATCAACTCAACCGTTGGCATGACTTCACTTTCGCTTTCTGGCTGCAGCGCGCAGGCAGCTGTTGAGTTAATATTTAAATATTTGCTAGTATATTTTAATTTATTAGCTTTCAGTGGGTGTTCTGCTTTTCTGCCTTTTATAATTTAATTTTTTTTGGAGTTTTTGGTTTTCGCAAGAATGTCACTTTCGCAAGCGTTTACTCACTTGAATTACAATATTTGCGGCGCGCAAACATTTAACCGGATTTTTATCTTAATTTGCGTGCAGTTTTAAGATGTTCTATTTTAGTTGTTTTTTTTTTATAATTTTTTATTCAATTTTATTATATTTATTAAATTCGTTAATTTTCATTTACTCTTTAATTTTTTAATGTTTAAAATTAGATTTTTTTTAATTCCAAAAAGTTTTACAGAATTATTTTAACTAAAGTTTTCTAATCATTTTATTTGTTTTTTACTTTTTAAATTTTTTTTAATTTTAACTTTTAATTTTTAGTGTTTTTAATTTACTAAATTTTTTAAATTATGTTAATTTTTAAACTTTTCTAATTTTTAAATTATATCAATTTTTAATTTTTCTAATTTTTTCAACTTTATTAATTTTTTAAATTAATTTAATATTAAATTTTTTCTAATTTTTTAAATTTTATTAATTTTCAATTTTTTAATTTTTATAATTTTTTAAATTATCTTAATTTTTAAATTTTTCTAATTTTTTAAATTTTATTAATTTTTTAAATTATATTAATTTTTAAACTTTTCTAATTTTTTAAATTTTATTAATTTTTTTAATTATATTAATTTTTAATTTTTCTAATTTTTTAAATTTTATTAATTTTTTAATTATTTTAATTTCTAAATTATTCTAATTTTTTAAATTTTATTAATTTTTTAAATTATTTTAATTTCTAAATTATTCTAATTTTTTAAATTTTACTAATTCTTTAAATTATGTTAATTTTTAAATTTTTTCGCCTTTTAATTGTGTTTGCATTTGCATTGAACAGTCTTGAAAAGACAATTTGTCGTAAAGCGCAAAAAGTAAACCGTCATGTGTGCTTGTGCTAAAATAAATGCAAAATGCGAAGCTGATAACCGCATATATTGTTTATTGTGCAAGCAAATAGCTAAATTTCTTCAATTTTTTGAAAAAAAAATCGAAGATAAGCGAAATTATCGCGAAAGTAATGAAATAATGGTAAATAAAAATGGAAGTGTAAATAAAAGTTAACATAATTTTAGAAAAATAAAAGTAAAAAAAATATGTAAATATGTATTTCGTAGAAAAAATTATTTTAAAAAATATCACAAAAATATGAAAAAAATATAACAAAAAATATAAAATTATTTCTCAGAAATATATTTTTGGTAAAAGTAAATAAAGGCATTAACTAAATAAAAAAGTCAGGCAAAGTATTTATAAGTATATAATTTATAAAATAGCAAAAGAATTATCATTCCTATTACTTATTTAAAAAAGAAAACTTAATTACAGATAAAATATAATGAAAAGTCAATAAAAAAATTAAATAAAACAAATTTGCGGAGAGACATAAATATCAAAGTTATATTCTATTATACAAAAATAAAAGCAAATAAGTGGAAATATGCGAAAAATAAATTGTGAAAATTAATTCTATACATTTAAAAAACATAGTGTGAAATATTTACTAATTTACTTTATAAATAAATTTAATGGTGAATCAAATTTAAAAAAAATATGAAAAATAAAATATGCTAGTGAATTCTTCATTAAAATTTATTCTAAAAAAATGTATTACTGCTTAAAACTGCAAACTACGAAAGTAATAAAAATTTAAAAAATTACAAAAAATTAATAAGATTAATAAGATTAAAAAAAAAAATTAAAAAAAATTATTTCGAAAAATATAATAAAAAATAAAAAGTTTCAAATAAAAGCATTTATTTAATGGAAATATTTATTAAAATTAGTCATACAAATATTTAAAATAGAGTCAAATATTTATTAATTTACTTTACAAATAAATTTAATGGTGAATAAAATTAAAAAAATATGAAAAATAAAATATGTGAATTCTTCATTAAAATTTATTCTAAAAAAATGTATTAGTGCATAAAACCGCAAATTAAAAAAACAATAATAATTTAAAAACATACAAAAAATTAATAAAATTAAAAACAAAAAAAAAATCTTTCGAAAAATGCAATAAAAAATAAAAGATTTCAAGTAAAAGCATTTATTAATTGGAAATATTTATTAAAATTAAACTACCTTAAACTTAAACTATTTAAACTACCAATTTGCAGCAAACAGATAAAAATTTTCAATTAAAATGAAGACAAGTAATTAATTAAAAAATAAAAATAAAGTAAATATTTAATGTGCTAGTGTGAATAATATTTACAAAAATTGATAACAATCAAAAACAAAACGAAAATAAAAAACACAAAAAATCTATAATTATATTTTTATTAAAGAAAATTAAAAATTAGAATTTGTGAGAATAACATATAGTAAATTAATTAAAAAAAAATTATTAAAAAATATAAAAACGTATTTAAAAAACTAAGAAAATGAGAATACAAAAAGAATAATATAGAACAATTAAAATAAAAATATATGTAACTATTAGAAAAAAATAAATTATTAAATAAAAAATATGTATTAAATAAATTAAAAAAATAAAATAAAAGTAAATATTAGAAAAAAATGTAAATATTAAAGAAAAAGATATATTGAAAAATATTTAAAAAATAAATGAAATAAATAAACAAAAACTATAATTATATTTCTATAATCGCTATAATCGCGTAAGCGGTGTCTACGCCAATTAAGAAGATAAATATATTTTATAAAAAAAAATTTAAAAATTAATATTTGTGAAAAAATATAATAAATAAAATGAAAAAATTATTAAAGAAATAAAAAAAGTGCTTAAATAAATTATTAAATAAGAAATGTGAGAAAAAAATTAATAATAAAAAATATTTAAAGTAAAAGATGAAAAAATATTTGAAAAAGTTAAAAAAATAAAACTAATATATATAGATATATATTAAAAAAAAAAAATATTTTAAAAATATATTAATAATAAAATTATTAAAAAAATATAAAAAAAAATATTAATGAAATAAACAAAAATTAATATATTTGGTATTAGAACAAAATATTTAAATTTATTTAAATTTCACAGCAATAATTTTTTTCATATTATGTAATAAATAAGCCTATTTGAAGGATCTAAGTCAGTTTCCTGAAGTGAAGACTAAACAATGGAGTTTTGTTTGCACCTCACCCGCCTCCATACAACTTTGGAAACAAGCGTCTGTGAAAATTTTTAGCATTATCGAATGAATGTCTATTGGACAATATCCAGTAAGAACCTCTACTAAAGCGACAAGATATCTTCTGGGCAAGTAGTTCAGAAGATCTCATACCTTCCATTCTAAAACACACTCTAGAACAAAATGTGCTGGCAGTCGCACGGAAGCGTCGCCGAATGCCTGCTAAAGTGCTCTCGAGGTTTATTGTTACAGTACAGTACAGAAAAATATATTTAGTACTAGAACGCAGGATGCCATGGAGATCCAACTACATCATATTCCAATGTGAATGGGGCAAGGGTTAGCGAGCTAAGCGCTATTATTGCTGCTCTGCGTTCGGAGTGAATGTTCACCTCATAACCGCAGTATTTCTACCGCCACCTTAATAGTAGTCACTTTTGTCTGAAAAACATCACATTGGTGCGATAACCTAAAACTAAGTTTGACGGAGAGTTTCTTACAGAAAATTCGCTCTCCAACCTGCCCTCCTAGCTTCGACCCAGCCGTGAGAGAGCTCACTGTGGCTTTTTTTGCTTTTTTGACTCCTCTCCATCCACATAACGATCGTTGGTATGAGAGCAGAGAAACAGCAGCAACAAGTAAATAAAATTAAAAATTAAAAAACAAAAAAAAAAAAAAAAATAAAAAAAATAAAAAAAAATAAATAAAATAAAAATAGTTCTAAAATTTTTATAATTTTTTTGTCTAAATTTTTTGAACCTTTTTTCCTTTTTTTTGAAAAATTTTCTTTCTAATAATTTTTCACAAATTTTTCTTAATTTTTTAACATACATATGCATGTCAAAAATTTCAAATTATAAATAATCACAAAAAAAAAAAAAACAAAAAAATAAAAACTTTTTTTTTTTTAATTTTTCTGATTTTTTTTTTTTTAATTTCCCTAAAAAAAAATGATGATTGCTTGACATGCGTTTGCTTAACTTCATCACCGCCTTGTCAAGCGGCCGCTTGAAGTCTTATGTACCGACTGTCTATGCTTTCGATTGCCTAGCTGTCCGTTAACTGTCCGCCGGACATATTGCCTGCCAAGATACGCTACAAAATGCCGTCGCCAACGCCCTCGTCGCCGCCAAACGGTAAACATAACGGACCGTCAATAGCAAAAGCTAACCCACAACACATTTGTAAGGCTGTCCATCATTTTTTATTACATAAACATACATACAAAATATACATATATTTACATAAGCATAAGTGCAAGTGTCTGTATGTGTGGCTGTGTGTGTGTGTGCTGCTTGCTATTTGCAACAATTATCGCACTCACCGCTTGTTGGCAAGGCAAAAGTGTTGCCAATTGTTGGCGTACGCGAAGGTGCTCGATTCACAGGCGGTGCGAGCAACGGCGGCGGCGGGCAGAATAACAAGTAGCAACAATAACAGCTACAACAACAACAAATGCCAATTGTTATTAATGCATTGGCAGTTCATTTCATTAAAACAATAAATGTTGTTGCTTTGATGTTGTTGTTGTTGTAAATCACTTTCAAGTGCACGGCAACAGCAACAACAAAAATACAAGTACAACAACATGGCTTAACTAGCTTTATGTTCTAACGGTAGGTGTGTTACCACACTTGCATTTTTTATGCGCGCCACGTTGTTGTTTTATTATGTGTTGTTGTTTTATTAGTTATTATGTTGTTGTTGTTGTCGTTGTTGTTGCGCTTGCTAATGAGTGCATTTTACTTATGCGCGTCGCGGCATGCGGATTTTCGCGCTACCCCCATCTTGTTGCATGATACATACACAACAACAATGTTAAATTCACAACAACAACAACAAAAGTATGCAACAAAATCATAAAAAGCGCCGCCGCTCCGACAGCAACACGTGTAATTGCATTTCCAACCGAATTTGTGAATTTGCAAGCTTCCACTGTGTTGTTGTTGCAACAATGTTGCATACCATACAACAACAATTGGCAGAAAAAAAAACACTATTTGAAAGCAACTACATATTTATGACTTTTTGTTATTTTAATTATTTCATTGCGCTGGCAATTGTTGCTTGTGGCATTGTGCACATGCATGCAACACACACACACACGCGCGCGCATAACCTGCAGCTGCCGATTTTTATGCGCTTTTATTCATTTATAGTTTTTCCTACAAACACCCTGTATACGTGGTCGATGGCGTTGTGTGCGCGCGCTCACAATTATTCATGCAACAATGTTGAATTGAATTAATTTTGTTGTTTTATGTGGCACCTCCGCGCCGCAGCGCACTGCAGCGCATTTTAATGAATTTATTTTATTGAATTTTATTTCGCAATTTTTCCACTGCATCTACATTTTATTCATGCAATTTCAACGCGTTGCTATTGCTGTTGTTGTTGCTGCTGCTGGCGTTGTTGTTGTTTCTGTTTATCGCATTTTGCACAACATTTGTTTTATTGCTTTTGACATTAATTAGTATTAATGTGCGGTCAACGGCAAAGGTGTCGGCGTAATTCCGCCCCAAAAGCGTTTGCCGTACGCTGCCCCGCCCCTCCCCGCCGCCGCCGTCGCCGTTGCCAACGCTTGCGCTTGAAGCATAGTAACATGTTCTAACAGCGCGCGCTCGGCGCTCAACTCGTTTGCACGTTTATCGATTGGCATGTCATAATGGTCGCTCGCTTGTTGTTGTTGTAATTATAATTGTTGTTGTTGTTGTTTTTTCTATCGCATATCTACAACAATGACAAACTAGTATCTGGCAACATGCGATAGTCGCCTATTAACTATATTAAGCTGTACTTGTAGTTGTTGTTGTTATTGTTTTAATCATATTTGCGCTCAGCTGCAAGTTCCATGCTTTTAATTTTATGGTGTCAACGGTGGCAAGGCTATTAATTTCAGCGTTTCCATTATTTTCATGGCACTTGCTAGGCTTTTAATCGAAATCTTATTAAATTGGCAGGCGATATGTTTTTATGACGATAGAGAGATATTGCAACAACAAAAAAAAACATTGGAAAATGAAAATTATTAACGAGTAATTAAAAAAAGTAATGGAAAAAATTAAAAAGTGAATTTCAACGGAAAATGTCATAACAAATTCCACACGTGGGAACAAAAACACCAAAAAATTACAAAAAAAATTAAAAATAAATTTAAAAAATTAAAGAAAACTTATATAATTAATAAAAATTAGAAAAAAATTAAACAAATTTTAAATAATACCACTGTATTATAAACAGTAATTTATTATTAATTACTTAAGAAATTTTTTTAATTAAGAAAATCATGGAAAAATAATCAAATTTTTTATATAAAAATATTAAAAATGCAGCAAATTAAAAAATTTAAATAAAAAAAGTAAAGCAAATTTATATAGTTTATAAAAAAATTAAAAATATATATATATATTATAAACAGCAATTTATTAAACAAAAAAATATTTTAATTAATAATTAATTAAATTACTTAAGAAATTTTTTTAATTCAGAAAATTAAGGAAAAAATTATAAATGAAAATATTAGTTTAGCAATGAAAAATCAATAAATTAAAAATAAAAAATTATAGAAAATTTATATAAATAATAAAATTTAGAACAAATATTTAAAATAAAAAATTAAAGAAAATATATATAATTATAAAAATTAAAAAATTAAGGAAAAAATTAGTTTAGCAATAAAAAAGCAATAAATTAAAAAAAAATTATAGAAAATTTATATAATTAATAAAAATTAAAACAAAAAATTAAAAGAATTGTATATAATAACTATATATTATAAACAAAAACTGATTGTAATTAACAAAGTTAAATTAAAAATTAATGAAACTATGAAAAATACATAATAAAAAATTTTAATTAAAATTAATTTATAAATTTTTTTAATATAAAAACCGTTAAAACAGCAACAAGTGAAAAAATTTTATTCTATTTATTTATTTTTTAATTTAATTTTTTTATTTTAACTTTATTTTAAAATTTTTATTAAAATTTAAAAAAAAGAATAATTTAAACAGAAAACTAATAAATCAAATAATTGAAAATGGAAAAAATTATTTTAAAAAAGTGTAAGGCAATTGAAATAGTAATAAAGTACTATAAAAAAAATTAATAATGAAAAAAAATAACGAAAAATTAACAAAAAAATTAACAAAGAATTAACAAAAAACTATGCAAATTAAAAATTAATAACGTTAAAAATTAATTACTTTAAAGACTTATAATTAAAACAATGATGGAAAAAACACAATTCAGTCAAATTATAAAATTAATTAATTCAAATTTTGCAATTAAAGAAATTATACAAAACAACTTAAAATTAAATAAACTAATTATTTAAGTTTTAGTTAATAAATAAATTTAAAAATTGAATTATGTTAAATAAATTATTTCCATAAATTTTAAAAAAATTATACAAAACAACTGAAAATTAAATAAACTAATTATTTAAGCCTTAGTTAATAAATAAATTTGAAAATTGAATTATGTTAAATAAATTATTTAAATTAAGTTTAAAAAATTATAAATAAAGTACAACGAATTAAAAATTATCAAAAAATTAGCGAAAATAGAAGTATAAAATTCATGAAAATAACGAAAACATGTAAGACGGAAAATTAAAATTTCATAAAAAATAAGAAATAAAAAAAAAACTATGAATATTACTTTATAGTAAAATAATAATTTCGGAAAATTTGTAATTAATAGTTTCTTTAATTAAATTTTTTTTAATTATATATTTTTTTAATTATTTAATTAAATCTTTATTAATTTTTGATGTCGTTAATTTTTTTAATTAACTTTTTTAAATTCCTTAATTAATTTTTTATTACCTTTTTTAATTTTAATTTTTTTTTTAATTTTTAATTTTTTTTTTAATTTTTAATTTTTTTTTTTCAATTTTTAATTTTTTTTTTAATTTTAGATTTTTTTGATATCAAATTTTGAGTGATTTTTTTGATTGAAGCCTTATTGACTAATTTAATCATTAATTAATATTACATAATTTTTAATTTCCTTTTCATTAAATTTCTTTATGAAAATTTTTATTACTACTTATTTATTTTTTTCACTTAACTCGCTTATTTAATAACTTATTCGCAAGAGAATAACTTTCAAATAGTTTTGCTATTGTTGTTGCGCGCATTTACAGCTAGACATTTGACCTTTTCTCATTAGATTTATGTAATTTGGTGGCGTAAGCGCGTGAAAGTTGTTAAATTTTTATTATTTTTTAATGACGAGTTATTTGCAGGCACTTAGCAAGGGTACTTTTGCCAAGTTCCCAGAGGTAAGAAGCTGTGCTCATTGAGCTTTGACTCGTAAAATGAAAAGTGCTGGCGGCTTTTATTAATTGTTAACTGTATATGCTATAATTTATTTGCAATAAATAGTTTCTTGAACTCTGCTTACAAATTGCGCTGAACTCTGATATAGTTAATTGAAAGTTTTAGTGTTGAAACAAATTAATGGATTTTTTTTTTTTTTAATTTACAACTACTAATGAGTTAGTACTAATTAAAGACTTGTGAGCGCGGCAATGGTTGATGTGGAAGGCACGTGCTAAGGTGAGCGGCGTGATTGAAGTAAGTGATTTGAGTGATAACATACGCTTATAAGGCAGGAAATGCACGAAAAACTTGAAACGTACTGAAGGTTCTAGCTTAGTAGAAGTACCTATAATCTATTAATTCCAGTTTTAGGGCACTTAAGAAACTCAAATTCCTATACATAGCACAGCATGCCATTAAAACAGGCTTCACTTTGAAATTTTAAGCTTTTTGCTCAATTTTATTATCTCAAGAACCCCTCCCGTATTTCCAGAAGCAAGCTGCTAACGGCACAAAAGCTGCAGAACTAAAAACTACAATATCGATAAAATCAAAAACAGTAACAAAAGTGAGTGCAGCACATCCAACAACAACAAGAAGCAGCACGAACGAAAAATCAAAAAAAAAAAAATTGAAAGCAGACAGAACAGCAATTAGCATTTCGTTTATGAAAATCAAATCCAATTCAATTTAAGCGCAATTAGCAACAACAACAATAACATTACTAAGAATAACAGCAACACAACTAACAATAACAACAACACTGGAACTAACAATAACAAAAGCGACAATCTGCGGCAATTGAAAATGTCAGCGAATGCCTTTCAAAAAATCACAACAACGACAGCAACGTAAAGGGGACAAATAAAAAATAAGAACAAGCGAAAAATAAAATAAAAAAAAACAAATCGCGCACCACTTGCTGGTGGGAAAATGATTTAACAAGGCACGTCCGGATTTTCCATGCCGAATTCGCAATTTTTTGCAGTTGTTGTTGTCAATGCGCCTGCACGAGTTTGTCTGGCTGTCAACAAGCGCGAACGTGTACGCGCGAGCTAGTGTGAGCGCATGGGGGCGCGAAATTTGCCGCTTGCAACACAGCATGGCGGCGATGGCGGCGGCGACGACAGTACGCTAAGCCGCTAGCCAGCGGTACAGCGTGCAACGTGTCAAAATGTGTCGTCAATGCGCCATAGCATAAAATTAAAATCATATTTCTGTTGCAACAACAATAAAATTGCAAAAAACAACAACAACAAATCAATGTTGCAGCGCATACAAGTGATTGTTGCAAGTCGCAAGAGGGCACGCTGGCAATCTATAAATTGTGCGCTAACCTTATGCCGTTATTGCTGTAATTTTCTGCATTTGGCAAATTGTCATTGTCAGCCGTCATTAATTGTGTGCGACTGTTGCAACATGCGACATTCGAATGTGCAAAAATGCATTTTTTGCGGAATTTCTTTGGTGTTTCACTTTAATTGGTTGTGTTTGTGTTGGCGTTTGCCACTACAAGTTGCATGTGTTGGCTGCTAATGGTTTTTTGTTGCATTTTGCAACTGCAATGATTTATTTGCCCTCAAATAGATCAAAGCTTGTCGACTTGCGTTACACTCAAGCGCAAATTGAAGTGTGAGGCTGTGCGCACTTTCTTGTGGCAAGTTAAGTACTTGCGAAGAGGTACAGCAAAGGTGTTGTGGTAACCGAAATTAAGTGTGTGCATGCGAAGATGCATAATTTTTAACAAAAAAAAATTTTTGGTCTATGTTGCAAGTTGTTAAAATCGTGCGTTAACGCTTGAAAGTAACGTTATTTTACCCTATACAAAAATTAAGTTTGAGTGCAACACAAACAAATGCATTTTGTGGCATGTTGCAAGTATTAAAAAGAGCTAAAGCTTTAGTTATTTTTTTCAAGGAATGTAAATCACATGCTTATAAGCGTGCAGATACAGGAAAAGTGTTGAGGCAACATAAAATAAGTGTATTCATATAGAGTTGCAAGATATTTAGCAAAAAATATTTTTTAGTTTATGTTGCAAGTTGTTAAAGTCGCGCGTTTACTTATGTTAGGACAGTTATTTAACTTTGTACAACCATTAAGTTTCAGCGCAATACGAAAAAGTGCATATTTTACCATGTTGCAAGTATTAAAAAGAGTTAAAGCTTTAATTATTGCTAGCTGCGCATTGCTAGTCACTTAAACTTCTTTCTTTATTTCATAATAATTCATTTTAGCAATAAATAAGCAATATTTGCTTGAGTTGCAAGGAAAATAAACTTGTTGCAAGTTGCAATTTTAGCGCTTAATGCAAAATAACGCACAGAAATTAGCGTCATATGCTTTTAAAATTATATTTCTTTTGCATTATACAGTCGCAACAAGCATGTTGCACATTTGTAGGTTGCAACACCTTCAGAAATTTATTTTTTCCTACCCGCAAACGACTATTTCACTTTAAAACTAATTATATTACCTGAGAATGCCACTTTGCCATATGTTGCAAGTTACTACATATACATTAAAGTGCAACTTAAATCATTGTAACTGCTCTGCGCTCAGCAGACATCATTGTGCACTTGCCATTTGCATGCATATTGCACTTAAAAGCAACTTGCCATAATAAATTTTCCAGCATAATGCTTTAAATCGTACTATTGTTGCAATATTAGCGACTCAATTAAGTTGAATTTGTAGTGCAAAGTTTACTTGCAACGCTGTATGCATGTGGCACACATTTAAATGCGCGCAGTAATGCGTGTGTAATGTTAATGTTGCCAACAATCATACAGAATACAACGAAAATTGCATGTGGCAAGCAAAAGTGGCACGCACGAAAGCGCGCCATGGCCATGCAAATATGTATGCTTGTGTTAGTAATAAGTTGATTAAGGCATGCACACGAAAAAAGCGCTTTAAATGCGTATATTCGTGGCAGCGGGCAAAAAGCACAAAGCGCTTTTACAACAATAATGCCACAGGTTTGTTGTTTGTGCGAAAGTAAATTAAAAATTTTGCGCATTTAATTTCTCGCGCAATATTTTTCCACGCAGCGCTGGTTTCTGCCACAATTTTTCTTCTTTTTTACATTTGAAACGTTTATTTTACTGCCACTGCGTTGCTAGTTACGCGTACTTGCCACAAGTTGTTGCAAGTTGTGCAAATTGTAAATTTGTTTTAACGCCACAGGACGCAAGCACAGTTACCTGCACACGCACACCCACACACTAGCTCCTGTGTCCGCGCCAAAAGCACACGGTGGCGGCAGCGCAATCCTGCAACATCATGCCACACATCAAGCTCCTCACAACGCTGTATTAAGGGCGCTTAATTTTTTTGTGATTTTAAGTTTTCTGTTGCATTTTTTGTGAACCACCAGCTAAAGTAAACAACGGCGCGTATTTTGTTGCAACAGCGCTGTTGCTGCTACATGCAAGGCGGTAATTGTTTTCGCCGTTACTTTTTCACGTTGTTGTTATGCTACATTTTCCGACGCCGTTGTTGTTGCTACAATTTTCATTATAGCCAGCTACAACATTTTGTGGCATGTTGCATGTGGCAAGTAGCGCATACAACGCGCATACGCAATTTAATATTGCAGAGTTGTTGTTATTGTTGTTTGCTAGGCATTTACACTGCTGTTTTCGCGCGTTTGGGGAATTTGCGCGCGGCAGCCAGGAGGCAAGCGGCCGCCGCGTCTGTTGCACTTCAAAACTTTTCGCAAACTCAACTTCAATTTCGCAAATTTTTCGTGTTGCACGCTGTTTGTGTGTGAATGTGTGTGCGCGTGCTTTTAATTTTTATTTTGCATTACTGTTTAACTTTATGATTTTCGCATTGTTGTTGTAATTGCTGTTGCACGGCTTGTGTTCATTTAATGTTGGCGGAAAGTGAATTTCCAGCGCTACGAGACGCCCGCGAGACGTCTGAAGTTGTGGCAGCAGCCTGTTGGCGGGAGTGATTTGGAGCGACGCGGCAAAAGTTCGGTATGCTGCAGGTTGCAAGGGGGCCCTGTAGGTAAAATTTTGTATATTTAGGCAACCCCGCAGCACCTAACTACACGCTGGCACTTTAACTGCGGCAGAAAGCACTTCTATGCCGCCGGCAAAACTATTTGGCAAATATTTGCGCCAACAACAGCAAATAAAAAAGGAATTGAAGTGCAAATGGCGGCCGACTGGCTAGTCGTAACACGGCAGTATGCGCCGACAAACAAATATCTAAGTAAAGAAAAATTTATTTTCAAAGTAAATGGTGAAAGTGAAAGGCGGCTGCAAAGTCAGGCAAGTGTTGTGTGGCGCGCGGTGGCACAAAGGCTATGAAATAGCGCTTTAAGCAGCCAACAAATTAGGCAATTATGAAGTGACTAGATATGCCTGTACCCTGATCTTGATTTGATCATTTTTAATAGCTATCATTGCGGCAACGCTTCCATAAATTCAACATAAGCTCTGTGCTCAAGCGCACTTCGCACGCACTGCTTAAAGTCACATTTGCTATTTGCTGGGTTTGCGTCTTGGCTAAGTGTTCCACAAGTTCAGCAGACGTTGAGTGCACGTTGAACGCGTCAGTGCGCAAGAAAGCCTTCTTGAGTGGCGCGTTAAGTAGAGATGCGTAGAGATTGCAGTGCGCCATGCGTGGCGACTCGAAGCGTAGGTGTGAAGCATTTAGGACATTTTCACGCCTCTTACAAAGGCAGGGAATAAGCAAGAAGGGCATATTGTGACAATTTTTGTAAGGGAGTGATGCTTCTAAGTTAAAAAAATAAGACAAGAAAAAAACGAAATAAAATGGCAAGTAATGAGAGCGAAGAGGTTCAGAATGTTGAAAATGTAAAATTATGATGGCTGTATCTTCTCAGAGCACAGTTGGCCAGCGCTAAAGCTCTGTGCCTCAACAACAGCTGATTTTATTTGTATTTTCTTTAAGCATTTAAAGTGTCTCGGTAGTAAAGCGCGCTTTAAAAACACAACAGTTTCATATATAGATTTCTGCCAGTGAACTCAAGTCCTTAACACGTTGACGCCGAGTTCGGCACATTCACCTATATTTCATGGTTTTACCCACAAACTTTATTAGAAAATGAAGTGCGGCATAGAAATACATAGAGAAAAGCATACAAATATATAGGACTATATCTTAAGCGTTTCAAGTGAAAAAATTCACACCAACAATGCCTTAAATTTTATTTATTTTTATTTTTTGCCCTGGCAGACATTGCACTGCATTGTGACATCAAATTTACTGACATATATATATCTGAATATACTATATAAACAACGCACACGTGCTCAAGTGCAATTCCAAGGCGAATGTGTGGAAGGACAAGGTGTCTAAGATGATAATGATGTTGTTATTCTTGCAAAATGTTGCAGTTGCAACGCACTAATGCAGTGTAGATGCATGTTGCATGCGTTGCAACAGCGCAAAATAATAGAATATTTATATATAGTTGCTTATATAAGCAGATGTGTGAAAAAAATTTGCGAAATTTCTGAATACAAGACCGCTTTCGCGCTGACGCGTTGCATCACAATGGATAATACAACAGTGACTTGCCTGTTAAGGTCGTTGTGGCAACTTGAGCGTACGAAAATTGCAGTACTTTCGGCAAAAATACATAAAATTAAAGCTTTAAGAAAGCTTTTTCGTAAACTAAATATTTTGCGTGAACTTCTCAGACGGTTTAAATTTAATAAATTTTTCCACTTTACAATCGACTTCCACGTTTAGTTGCAAGAGAAGTCGTGAATCAGTAAATATTGACGGATTTATCTCCCAGTTCAGCTTCATTGAGACACAGATCGATTAAACACTCCTCTAGCAATTCCTATATTTTCATCAACATCTGCTGTGCCTTTTTAAGTCCTTCTTTATTGAGGTTCGTGATAATCTTTCGAGCTATGTGATAACTGTAGCCGATGAAACAGTTAGGAACAGTTATTTTTATACACGATATGCATCCAAATCTTTTAAAGCAGACTTGCGTTGCTTCAGGTTTCTAAGGCACGTTGATGTTTGTTCCTATAATAGTCGGAACTCTTTCCGACATCTAGAGTAATGAGTATTAATACTCATTTTGAAGTTTTTATAGGACTTTCTTAGGACTTCTGAAACACCGTCTACTGATTTCAAGTACTCGATGAAGCATTTAGCGAATATTAGACTGTTTTAAGAGTAAATTAGAAGACTACAGGATTGCTAGATGCTGAGAGAAAGAGAGCATATTTTCTCTTTACTTTGGAGATGTTCAAATTAACTTAGTTCC
Organism: Bactrocera zonata; assembly: GCA_037783105.1. Lineage (NCBI taxonomy): Eukaryota > Metazoa > Arthropoda > Insecta > Diptera > Tephritidae > Bactrocera > Bactrocera zonata. The sequence goes on along the minus strand of JBAWJQ010006290.1, from coordinate 37,873 downwards.
TTTAGCCATTTCGAAACAAATTTGTTTGATCTCAAGGTGGATATGTAAAGAACCAGAGAGAGAATCCTTTGATGCTGATTGAGATCCGTATTACTTTTTTATTTTTAGCCTTTTAGACATCGGTCCACGTTTTGATTCAATCAGTGCATGAATCGATAGTTGCTGAGGAAGAGCAGGTTTCCTGTTTACTACAAATATTTTTAGGTTAGCTGAGCTTCTTTTTGGAACACATTATTTCGCTCCCATAGTGGATCTTAAATATAGTTATCGAACCATGCTGAATGAGGTTCGTATCACTATTTATTTTGAGATTTTTAAGTTTACATATATTCTTTAGCATTACTGAAACACATTTTCTTGATTTTAAGACGATTTGAGAAGACAAGCACCAAAGATATACATATACGAACTAGGTGGGGTGGCTGTCTAATGACACACCTAGGGTCTTAGGAGGTTCATTGCGAGTGGAATAAGCCGCAAATTTCATTGTTTTTCATTGGGTTGCGAGGTTTAAGAGTTCTTTCAGGGTTTTGAGGTCTCTTCTTTTGCGCTAGATAATAAACAAGAATCTATGGATAATGAGTGAGTTCTGATTTTTTTTTTTAATTTGCTCTTTACTGAAATTAACGGTATTTTTGCGCCGTTGAGGGTCTCTCCTGCTCGGCTGCAAATTGCAAATAAACAAATTGTGAAACAAATGTAAAACGATTTAAAAATTAATGAAATTAATAAAAATTAAAAATTAAGAAATTAATTTAAAAAAATTAATGAAATTAAAAAATTAAAAATTAAGAAAAAAATTATCCTTTATATTAAACCTGCGTTTAAAATGATAAAAAAATGTACTTTAAATAAAAAAATAATTAAAATAATTAAAAAAATAAGGACAAAATTATAAAAAAAGGTTAAACAAAATTAACGAAATTAACTGTATTTTTGCGCCTGCTCTGCTGCAGGAGAGACCCTCGACTAAATAAATTGAGAAACAAATGTAAAAAGATTCAAAAATTAATGAAATTAACAAAAATTAAAAATTAAGAAATTAATTTTAAAAAAATTAATGAAATTTAAAAAATTAAAAATTAAAAAAAAATTATCCTTTGTGTTCAACCTGCGTTTAAAAAGATAAAAAAAACACTTTAAATAAAAAAATAATTAAAATAATTAAAAAATAAGGACAAAAATTATAAAAAAAGTTAAACAAAATTAACGAAATTAACTGTATTTTTGCGCCTGCTCTGCTGCAGGAGAGACCCTCGACTAAATAAACTGAAAAACAAATTAAAAAAAAATCAAAAATTAATGAAATTAATAAAAATTAAAAATTTATATATTAATTTAAAAAATTAGTGAAATTAAAAAAATTAAAAATTAAGAAAAACATTATTCTTTATATTAAACCTGCGTTTAAAAAGATAAAAAAAATACTTTAAATAAAAAAATAATTAAAATAATTAAAAAAATAAGAACAAAAATTATAAAAAAAGTTAAACAAAATTAAGAAAAAAATTAATGAAATTAAAAAAGTTGAATAAAATCAAAAAAAAAATATGTATATATACTATATTACATAATAAAATTTAAAAAAATTAATGAAATTGAAAAAGTTGAGTAAAATCAAAAATATATATATATATAATAAAATTTAAAAAAATTAATGAAATTAAAAAAAATTATGAAATTAAGGAAAAAATTAAAAAAATTAAGAAAAAAGTTAAAAAAATATTTCAAACGATTTTCATATAAATTTTTTCTATATGTATTTCTCGCCTCATATGATAGTACACATATGATTGCCACACATGCGCTGTAAATTGCCTCTACGGAATGCAATTAGTGTATAAATCATCTAATTCACACCGCTAATATATATTTTCTGCGAATTCAAACAAGTTTTCGCAGTGAACTTCGCGCACTACGTCGAAGTAGCTGCGCTTACATGCCCATTTAGACACTTTGGAATAATTTAATGCATTTGTAATGCCGCATAGATATATTTGTAATAAAAAATAGCTGACCGCAACTGCTTGCCGTTGATGACAGCTCATAAAAGTCAGTGCAGAATAACAATCAAGCGCTGATTATTTTCGCATTAGCAGAGAAAAATACAGCTATCAAATATTAAGTAAGCATTAGCTAAATAGCTGGGCTGTGAAGGGGGAAAACGGCACAAATAAAAATAGTGTACCTAAACCGTTAGCTAACGGCGCGCAAACGCCCATTTCATGCAAAATTTATAGTGTGCGCAAAATTAAAAGGCAATTTGTGTGCAATACCGTTAGACACACATATGCATGTGGCATATAAGGGTTAAGCGCAGTGACTCAGGCAGGTCCTGCGCCATTAAGACTGTTCAAAAATTTAAAAGACGCATAATTTTTCGTTGATTTGCAGGCAATTTACGTAAATGCGTGAGAAATAGCTGGACGGTGGCAACAAATAATGGCAGCTAGATGGAAAGAGAGTGTGTGAAAAAGTGAATGACGGCAGAGGAGAGTGAAAGAGAGCAGAAGAAGAAATCTTGCTTGCAACGAAACTCAATAACCTCCACAAATACAAAATTTGCAGTTGCAGTTTTCAGCGCTCAGCTTGTATGGCGGCTATAAGCTATAGTGGTCCGATTTAAACAATTTTTTCATAGATTGTGGTGTTGCTTAAGATAATAACCCATGCAAAATTTCGTGAAGATATCTCGTTAAATAAAAAAGTTTTCCATGCAATAACTTAATTTTGAGCGAACAGTTTGTATGACAGCTATATGCTATAGTAGCGCGATCTTAACAATTTCTTCATAGATTGTAGCGTTGCCTAAGATAATCAGGCATGCCAAATTTCGTGAAGATATTTCGTTAAATAAAAGAGTTTTCCATACAAGAACTTAATTTTGAGCGATCAGTTTGTATGACAGCTATATGCTATATTAGCGCGATCTCAACAATTTCTTCATAGATTGTAGTTTTGCCTAAGATAATAATACACGCCAAATTTTGTGAAGATATCTCGTTAAATAAAAAAGATTTCCATACAAGAACTTAATTTTGAGCGATCAGTTTGTATGGCGGCTATATGCTAGGGTGATCCTATTTAAACAATTTTTTCAGAGATTGTACTGTTATATAACCCATGTAAAATTTCGTGAAGATATCTCGTTAAATAAAAAAATTTTCCATATAAGAACTTAATTTTGAGCGATCAGCTTGTATGACAGCTATATGCTATAGTAGCGCGATCTCAACAATTTCTTCATAGATTATAGCGTTGCCCAAGATAATAATACATGCCAAATTTTGTGAAGATATCTCGTTAAAGAAAAGGGTTTCCCATACAAAAACTGCCGGTTCCGACAAGTGGGCAGCTTCTACCACGTGTTGCAAACTTAATCTTCGCCTGTTCAGGGTATACAAAGACCGCGCTGGAGTAGTCTGTATGACTATACGAAATTACTTCTTTCCAACTTCAAATCGAAATCTATTAATGTTAAAATAATTTATATTTAATAGCCGGCAACTTGCAACATGCTATATATAACCAAAGATATGGCGTTTTTGTTGTTACTATTTGTTGTAATAAAACCTGTGTCACATGCCAATGCAATTATTGTGTAAATACTTAATGGGCTTCCAACTGCATACGGTCAATTGCCGGTCGATCAGCTAATCAAATGTGGTCAAATAGTGTGGCACTCGTAGACACTTGCAACACTTTGCTGGTTCTTGTTGCTAGCCATTTTGGTTTATTGTTTGTGCTTGCACTACCACTCGCCTCCGCAGTTTACAACTTAACACATTCATAATTTTAACACAGTTAGAAAACGCCCACTGGGACGGGACCCGCATATGTGGGTCTCAGGCGGCCATCATAGTTTCCACCCCGGCCACGCATTATTGAAACAAAAACTTTTCAAACTTCTAATGACTGCCACAATTTCACTTAATAACAGCAACAAAATCGTTTCAAGTAAACAGTTTTGTATAATTTTCACCGTTAGTTTAAAGCCGTTGAACTTTTTTTGACCACTTAGGCCCCTTAAGTTGTCAAATATTCTAGTTTTGTATTCCCTTTAATAATTCTTTAAGTAAAAACTTGTCACATTCGTGCCGCAAACTACCAAATACTTAACAATTAATTTACTAATTGTTGTTTTTGTTTTCGAACAGTTGTTGTAGTTTTCACGTAAGCTTGTAGTCCCGCGGGAGTGCGACTGGTACTAGTGTAGAACACTTGAACCTCACACGAAAGTTCTCATTATGCTTAGTTAAGAGTAAGAGGGTTGATATTGAACAGCTGGGGTGAGAAATCATACAGTTATGAGCAGTGATGGGAAGGTGATTGAGCACATCCTTGGTTATAAGTCTTAAAGCGTCTGACATTGGTTGGAAACTCCGACGATTCGTTTGACTTTGGTTTTTTTCATAGTTTCCCGAGCTCCTTACAAATATTTTCTTGTCTCTCAGAAGCGAACTTCACTTTATTTAGTTCAGCTTCCGGTCGTCTCTTTAACTTATTTTCTGCCTCTTTGAGAACTCAATTCCATAGAATCTTGCTTCACAAACTTTATTCCACTTCCAAGTATTTATTTCCATATTTTTTCAGTTATGTTGATGTTCATAATCTTGCTCTCCTTCGTACCTTCTTTTTTTTCTCATCTACACTGTCATTTTTCGCTGATCTCTTAGTTCTGATATGAAGCGCTATTTGTTTCCTACGCGTTTTCCGCTCTCAGCTGAACCGCTGTCTTTCCGAATTCATGTACCGTTCTACCAAAATAATTTTCTATATTCTAAATTTTCATCTACGTTCATTAACACTTTGCAAACTATTCCTTTCCATTGTAGTTCTTTTTTCTCACATTAAGCTATTGGCTTTCCTCTGTAAGCTAAATAAACGTAATTTTGATCTCATCTCTCTCGATGTCTCTTTCAGACAAATGCTGGCGATCCAGTCCATCTCATTGTGGCTCTTTCTTCCTTAACTAAGCTTTCGGCATCTTTCGAGATCTCCATACGTGTAATTTTGCTCTAATCTGAAGATGTGTTTATCTCTTTTGGCTAAAAGTTTGTGATCCAATCCTTTTGTGGTAACTCTTTCTTCATCATTTAAGCTTCCGGACTCTCTGGTGTTCTCCGTTCACATATTTTGATATCATCTCTCTCTCTCTACATATATTTCGGACAAGAGTCTGTGATCGCATTCCTTTCCGTTGTGGTACTTTCTTCTCATCCTGAGTTATTTGTGTCTCTTTGTGATCTCCATTCAATGATCAATTTTGATCTCTTCCAAGGGTAAATGCATAAATGCATCTCTTTTAGGCACGTTTTTCCAAAACATATATATCCAATCCTATAATTTATTATTTTCTTCTAACACCAACGTTTTCACATTTTCCATGACATGAAAGTGTAGTTGTTATGGTTCAAAGCCGGTAGAGGTAAGCTCGAGAGCATTCGTGTGATGCTTGAGTTTCTCTCCATCATTTCTAGGTGGTTTAGAGATATCGCGGCATAGCGGAAAACTCATGTGTTTCCTAAATCCAGCAGTATTCAGGTTGCTCGAGTCTTTAGCTTACTTAAGCAGCTAGTTACCTTTCAAGTCATTCTGTTCATCAGATAAGCTAATGAATCACGAGATCACTGTGGAAATTTAGTTTAGTTTCTCTCTTCTAAAGTTTCAAGCTGATCTAACCAAATTTTTTTGGTTAAAGCTTCGCTAAAGCTAATGGAACAAGATGCCACCTTATTCTGAGGGAGAAATCTCTCTCACTTAAGAGGTTTCGAACTGACGTAACACAAAAATGTATGGATAAAACTTCAGAAAAATTTAGTGGGCTTGAGACTACGAAATTATATGCCATTAAAGCGCTTTTCAGAGGGTATAAAACACTCTAACGCACTCCTGAACAAGCTATTGGAATAGAACGACTTTAATAAATGATTTTTCTAGCAAAATTATTAAGGACAACCCAAAAAAATTTTACTCAAACCGAAAAAAGTGTAACTGTTATGAAATCACCGCGTGGTCGCATTCAATTTATTAAGCATAAAAGAGATAAAAGTGCAAAAATAAATAAAAAGAAATAAAATAAAAATGCAGAAGTACAACGAAAGCAGCCAAAGTGCCATAAAAGCATGGGGGTATACGACCATAAAATGAAAAAACACGAACAACAAACAACAAACACACGCACATACACAAGGGTCCATACAAAAGGATGCCCTTTATAAGCACACATGATGATGATGATTAGGGGAGTACTTGCTGGCAAAAACCAACCGGTTTGGGGAGGGCAAAACATGAAAGGCAACGGCCAAAGAAGCGGAGCGTCTCTCTGGCGCCAGGCTCCACACATACGCCGGTCATAAAAGTATAAAAAGCACACATGCATACAAACACATATGCGGTGGCCGGTGCTTGCGCAGAAGAATCAAAGATTCCTTTTTTCGATTGTCCAACGCAAAGCAGCGCTGAAGATAATGGCCAGAGCCAGCAGCGAACCAAAACAAAAAAGTATGAAAAAGCAGAAAAAAATATGTAGAAAGGTACAAATAATAAAATCGAGCCAAAACGAGCGATTTAACAACAAGCAGCACCAACAACAACAACAACAACTGACGCTTCAACGACTGCCAAATGATCAGAACAATGAGGAGTTTCGGCGCGGCAAACAAAAGGACGCGCTGATATCTGCCAAACTGACCGCTAAAGCAAGCACGATTTATACAGCACAGCTTACAAAGCAAGCAGCAAATGGCCTACAACAACAGTGGCGACAACAACGTGCAGTGTTGCGCTTGAGCTTTAGCGGCGCGCAGCACAAATTTGTTGGCCTTTAAATGTGACAAACCAACGAAAATTGAAGTAGTTAAAAGGCAGCAGGAATAAATATTGGCACAAACACTTTTTGTATGTGTATGTGTGTGTGTTGGCGCTTTGAGGGCACTTTTCACATATCAGCAGCAATAATAAGCTTGCGCTGGTTGAGTGTCAGGCGTACAAAATGCGCGGCAACCGCAAGTTTTGAAGGGTTTATGAGCGCGAAGTGAAGGAAATATTCAAAAAAAAAAAAAATTAATTAATTAAAATAAAAAAATAAAAATATTGTGTAAAGAAAAAAATATATATATATGCATAAAAAATTAAAATAATAATAATTAATAAAAAAAATTAAATTAATAATTACAAAAATTAAAAAAAAAATTGATTTTAAATTTTAATAATATTAATACATTAAAAAATTATTAAAGTATGAATTAAAAAAAAATAAAAAGTTTAATTAAAAAAAATTTAAAATATATAAATTTTAATTTAATATAATTTAATTTAATATAATTTAATTTAATATAATTTAATTAAAATTTTGATCGTTAAAAAATGTAATGTAATTAAATTTTAATTTTACTAATTTTTTAATTTTTAAAATTTTACATATATTTTCAAATTAATTGAGTATGAATTTAAAAAAATAAAAATTTTAATTTTAATTTAAATTTATTTATTTAAAATTTTAATCGTTAAAAAATTCAATGTAATTAAATTTTAACTTTACTATTTTTTTAATTTTCTTTAATATTTTTTAATTAAGTTAAAATCTAAATCATTAAAAAAATGTAATGTAATTAAATTTTAATTTTACTAACTTTTTAATTTTTAAAATTTTACATATATTTTTAAATTAATTAATATGAATTTAAAAAAATAAAAATTTTAATTAAAAAAATTTTAATTTAAAATTTTAATCGTTAAAAAATTTAATGTAATTAAATTTTAATTTTCCTTATTTTTTTAAAATATCTTTTAATTTTTAAAATTTTACTAATTTTTTTAAATTACATAAAAATATTTTTCCATCCCACACATACAAATTCTGCATAGAATCACTAAAATACTTTCATTTGCCACAAAAGCAGCAACACAAGTCAAAACTATTGATGACAGGAAATGCGCAACAAATCAATACGCGCACGCGGCAAACTGGCGACCGCTTTTATCAGCGCGCTCAAGCGGCAATTGCTTATCTAGTGGCCACAAATACTCACATACTCACACACACACGCACGCACTCAAATGTGCCTCAATAAAGTTGCACTGCAATGAAAGTGAAAAACGATAGCAAATGCGCAACAACAACAAAAACAAAACGCGATTTTAATGCAGAAAGGCGGCAGGCAGCCAGCGACTACAAACTCTTTGATCTGTCAGCGCGTATCTAGGAAATGTTTGTCACATTCATTGAACCGCTAATTCATCGATTTTGACATTTTCGCATGTGCGGATGCGCCGCTGCACGATAAAACAAAGAACCACAAAAAAAAAAAAAACAAATAATAACAACAACAATAAAATGCGTCTTTTGGCCAACACGCAAGGCGCTGTCTCACTTTTGGCGCTCGCTTTTGCCTGCGAAATTTGTCGTGCAGACTTTTTGCGCCTGCGCGTTGTTGGCCGTTTTGTTGGCGCCCTTTGGCGCTTATCGCAGTCGACAGCAACGTGAAGAAACGCACACAAAAATCGCCTGCAACATTGAATTCTGTGTGTTTTTTGGGCTACAATTTGGTGCGCGCGCAGCCAGTTCTTCGCAGCAAATTGTCATGTTGTACAAAAGCAGCAACAACAACAAGTCATTAATACGAAATATAAAAATTTCGCTTGCCCTTGGCGGCGCCACTGCAGCCATGCAGTGAAGAAATATGCGCAAAGGCCGCGCAGCAACTTGTTTTCGCCCAAAAAAATGCTGCCACAAGACAATGTTGTACATTGTGGTAACAACACGTCAGCACATTATTGGCGTCATAATGATTATTGTTGTCCATCATGTGCTATCACACGCAGCAAAGCTGCAACAATTGTTGGCGCGCAGGCGCGGTTGTCGCAGTGCGTTCCCCAGTGTGGTTTCCCAAGATAGGTGGATACTGCTTTGTCCCTTACATATACACATATAAAGTGATTATTGCAAAGTTTGCCAAATTTTGTTTATAAAAATATATTTTATAAATTTATGACTCAACAGTAAAAAAAAAAAAAAATTAAAAATTTGAAAAAATTTTAATATATTTAATTTTCATAATTTTTTTAAGAAACAAAAAATTAAAACTACAAAAAAACTTGAAAAAAAAAATTAAATTGAAAATTAAAAAAATATTTTTTTTTGAAAAATTTTAAAAATCAAAAGTAAACAAGTAATTTGACAATTTTAACTTGTTAAAAAAATTGTTTTTTGATCATTTTTAAATTAGAAAATCGAATGTAAATATAAATATTTCATAAATTAAAATTATTTTTTTTTAAATTTTAACATTTTTAGTTTCCCAATGTATTTATATAATAATTTTAAGTAAAAATCAAATCGAAAATAATTTTTTTTTAATTTAAAATGAAATAAATACTTTTTTTGAAAAATTTTAAAAACTAAAAGTACAAAAAAAAAATAATTTGACAATTTTAACTTGTAAAAAAAATAATTATTCGAAAATTTTTAAATTAGAAAATCGAATGTACATAAATAAAAATATATGATAAATTTAAATTATTTTTTAAAAAATTTCAATATTTTTAGTTTTCAAAATGAATTTATGTAATAATTTTAAATAAAAATAAAATCGAAAATAATTTTTTTGTTAAAATTTGAAATTAAATAAATATTTTTTTTGGAAAATTTTAAAAATAAATAATCAAAAGTAAAAAATTCATTTAAAAATGTTAAATTATAAAAAAATTATAAATTAAAATTTATATCAAAGCTAAAAAAATGGATTTAATAAATTTAAATTATTTTTTAAAAAATTCCATCATTTTAATTTTTTTAAATTATGTTTCAAAAATTTTTTAAGAAAAAAATTAAAAAACTAAAATTTAATTAAAATTAAACCAAAAATTTCAAAATTGTTAATTTAAAAAATTATGTAAAAATTACAATTTTCGTTTAAAATAATAAAATTATTTCATTACATATAAAATTTGTTCTTCCATAATGTTTTATAATAAACATTTTTAAAGTAAAAATTAAAAATAATATTTGAAAAAATATCACAAATTAAATATGACAAATTAAAAATAAAATTTTTTTAAAATTATATTACAGAGTTTTTTTAAGAAAAAAAATTAAAAAACTAAAACTTAATTAAAGCTAAACCAAAAATTTCAAAATTGTTAATTAAAAAATATTTAAAAAAATATATAACACTTACAATTTTCGTAAAAAAAAAATTAATTATTTATGCATATAAAATTTGTTCTTTCGTAATGTTTTATAATAAACATTTTTTAAGTAAAAATTATAAATAATATTTGAAAAATTATCAAAAATTAAATATAACAATTTAAAAAGAAATAAAATGTAAATCTCTGAAAAAAAAATCTTTTAGAAATAAAAAATAAAAGTAATTAAATAAAAATTATTAAAAAAAAATAATTTTTTTTTTAACATTTTTAAACTTAAAAGATCCTATAAATTAAATTATTTATACATATAAAATTTGTTCTTCCATAATGTTTTATAATAAACATTTTTAAAGTAAAAATGAAAAATAATATTTGAATAATTATCAAAAATTAAATATGAAAAATTAAAAAAAAATATTAAAATTTAAATCTTTGAAAAAAAGAAATTAAATTGATTATTTTTTTTTAATTTTAGAAATAGAAAATAAAAAGTAATTAAATTAAGATGATTAAATAAAAAAATATTTTTTTTTTGTTTTGAAAATTTTTAAAATTAAAATAACCATGCTTAACAAAGGCATTTGATAAATTGAAAATGCTTTTAAAAAAATTTAAGTATTTTTAATATTTAAAATTAAGTTATATAATTTTTGTAAGCAACTAAAAATAAAAAAATATAAAAATCTTAAAAATTTTAGTTAAAAAATTTTTAAAAAATAAAAAAAGTTACAATTTTAGTTAAAACAAATCAAATTCTTCGGCCAAGTAAAATGTGTTTTTCCATAATATTTATAATAAACTTTTTAAAGTAACAGTTATAAATTATATTTGAATAATTAACAAAATTAAATTAAAAATATTATTTGAAAATTATAAAAAATTAAATTTGATAATTTTTCACAAAGCAATTTGAATACGAAAAATTTTCAAAAAATTTAAATTTTTTTATTATAAAAATTTTCAAAGAACTAAAATTTTTTTATTATAAAAATTTTTTGGAAGAAAAAATTTCATATGCATGATTAATTTAATTTTTGAACCAAATTTTGTAATAAAAAATTACATGCAATATAACAATCAGAAACTTTTCTTAGCGACTTGCTAAACGACAGCCTTTCTATAAGACATAAGACTTTCTATAAAGACATATGTATGTATGTAAATATATGCAAAGCCATCAAATTTTATTATTTCCCATCCGCTAATTAGCCGCAGAGTTCATTTGAAAGGGTTCACTGCATTTTCGACTTCTTCCAACTCTTCCTTTCAAGCATAAAAAAGTTGCGGTTAGGATTCGGGTATATTCTTCACAGTTGCCTAACCTTTATAACTTCATTTTAATAGCTCCGTAATATTAATATTTGAATTTTAATATTAGTAAATATTAATAGCAGCTGTCAAATGCCAGCGAACACAAGGTGAAGACTTTAAGGCATTTTTGCAATAAAATTTAGAAACTAAAATTAAAATGATTACAAAAATTAAAATGATTAAAAAAAATTAAAAATTATTCAAAAATTATCAGCTCAATCGGGTAGAGAAATTTTTTTCTTCAAGCAGCCCACTACGCTTCAATCGAAGCCTCACTTTAACTACGCATTTTCCGCAGAAACACCCGCTCACAGCTCAATTTAGTCAACTTAATTCAGCCAATTAATTTAACTGTCCCGCAAAAGGGTTTGCTTCCCTCAATTAAGACGCGACGCTCACATTAAAGCGCGTAGAAATGCAAATTTCCACTTTTCAATTAGATAAAACATGCGTTAACCGAATTTTTACAACCAAAAAAACTTGAATAGCATTCTTTGACTTTTCATTAAACATAAAAATTTCGGCTGCGGCGCGGCAAGTGGCCATACGGACATTTAAATTAATTAACTAAAATTATTATGCGATGAAATTTTGGGTTGCTGACGAGTGAGCAATAAATCAACGCCTAATTAAGAGCGCTGGCAATGCGGGGGAAGCCATACAAGACAAGCAGGTGGCAACAACAACAATAATATAAGAAAAAAAAACATTCATATAAGAAAGCAACAAATTTGTAAGAAAGCAACAATAAAAACATCAGAAAACAACAACAAAAACATCAGAAAACAACAACAATAATAAAAAAAGTTAGCGACCTATCAACAACTGGGACGGCGCACTCATCAGCACATCAAGCGGTAGCAGCATTAGGCTTTCTAATCTTATCTCGCGCGCTAACTACCCCCGCTGCTGCCTCCGCTAACCACTACCAGCTACCTGCGGTGTGGCAGCGGCGACTCAAGCGGCAACGTGCACCGCCTCCGCACATTTCAAGCATTTCCATTTTATGCGTCGCTATTGGGAAGTTTTATCATTGCTGCGTTCGTTGCTGTTGTTGATAGCCGGAAGTTGCGTTTAAACGCTGCTAATTGCCAGCTAAATATGGTGAGAAATTAAACGAGCAAAACGGCGAATAACAATAAAAATAACAATGGCCATAATAGTTGGAACATTTTAATTGAAAAAAAAAAAAAAAAATAGAAAAAAATAGACAAAGAATTACAAAAATAATAGAAAAATATAATAAAAAAAAATTCCAAACAAAAAAAAAAAATTTTTTTTCTACAAAAATGCCACTTGCCTAGTGTACATACATATGTATGCGTGTGCACAGTTGGTCGTAGCGGGAAACTGAAATTGTTTGGTAGACCTTAAATGGTTTGGCAAAGCCAAAATGCCGACAAACACCAACGCCGGTCGCAGCTAACAACGTTACTAACAGTAAAAACACAAACAATAAACTTTATGTTGCGCTACGCAGAGTTGAGTTGCCAACAGCGCGTGCAAAGACATTGGAAAATTAGGAAGTTAGGCAAAAAATAAAAATAAAAATATAAGAAAAAATAAAAATTAAGAATTTGAAAAAAAAAATAAGTAAATAAAAGAAAATAAAAAAAATAAATAAAAAAAAATAAATAAAAAAAATAAATAAAAAAAAAATAAATAAATAAAAAAAATAAATAAAAAAAAAATAAATAAAAAAAATAAAAAAAAGTAAATAAATAAAAAAAAAAATTTAAAACAAAAACAACAAAAAAACAATAACTTCGGTCGCGTAGCAGCTAGAATACTCTACACAAAAAAATAAGTTTACCTAATAAACATGATTTTGTTCGTTCGGTTTGTATTGGAGCTATATGAAATAATGATATGATCTGCATAATTTTTCCGGAGATTATAGACTGATTCAGGATAATAATCCGTGCCAAATATCGTGACAATATCTCGTCAAATAAAAAAGTTTTTCATACAAGGACATAATTTTAAACATTCAGTTTGTATGGCAGCTATATACTATAGTGATCCGATCTAAACAATTTTTTCGGAAAATGTACCGTTACCTTGGGTAATGATCCATCCTAAATTTCGTGAAGATAGCTTGCCAAATAAAAAAGTTTTCCATACAAAGACACGATTTTTATCGTTCAGTTTGTATGGCAGCTATACGCTATAGTGGTCCCATATCGACGATTCCGACAACCGAGCAGCTTCTTGTAGAGAAAAGTACATGTGCAAAATTTCAGATCGATATCTCATAAACGGAGGTACCAGTCTTGCAATTATAAATGTTTACAATAAAAGCATAAATTTTCGAAATTAATAAAATTATAAATTCTCGAAATTAATAAAATTATAAATTTTCGAAATTAATAAAATAAAATGAATGTGCATTATTACTTCAGTATGCGTAAAACTAATGTTTTAATTATTTTTCTGCGTTGCCATCACTTTCTGCCACACTGTAGGTATGCCAGCCAACTGCTGTTCACGCTTCCCGCTTAGCGTTGATGGCTTGTTGACGTTGATTTAATGACGTTGTTAACAAAATTGTTGCAAGCGATACATAAATAAATAAATAAAAGGAAAATTTCACAGGAATTTTCACAAATTAACATCTCCGAAGTCGCTCAGCCGTGCAGCGCCTTTGCTCCGCCTATTTATAAATATAAAGTACGCACTCGCGCGCGCGCCCGTTCCCGTTGGTGATAAGTGATGCGCGATAAGCGCGCTTCTGCCGGTCTTTAAGCCGTTGATTTCGTTAGTGTTGCGCGTGCTTATTTTAGCTGCTGCCAACTGAAGCGTACAGCCATTGAGTGCAGCAATTTTTCACAGGTACGAGATATAAGTGAAAAAAACGATAACAATTTCGAAGGGTGACCAGGTGGGAGTTATGTTTTGAAGATTGTTGTATTTATGTACATATAGTTATGAGTTTTTTGTTGTTGTTGTTGAGCGAGATGCGTGCCTGAAAGACTAGTTTGTATTCCGAAAAATATTGAATCAATTACTTTTGTGGAGTTGGGAGGTTAGAGAAATGGAATTAGTCGTTAGTTTTTAGGTTTGCTTGCCGGGAGGATATTTTGGATATTTATGAAGTCTTATTTCGAGCTTAATTGTTAACACTTGTGACTGCGTTAAGTCTTATTCATGAGGGAACGGACTTTGGAGAAGCTCTTTACGCGGTGTAAGGCTTTATATTTCCTCACTTCCTCACTTTTATCTTAGAAGAAAGTGCCTGTTTCGAAACTCTGCAGACCAAAGCTATTTTTTGGGTTCACAACTTCGAAAGCTTTGATGTCAAGTTCTGGAATTTTCGATTTTTTGCAATATCGCATTTTGGACTATCGCAACTGTTCCTGTCTAATTTCTACCTGATACACTTTTATTTGAGTGACGCTCGACTGCTGACCAGTTGGATCATTGTACTTGTATTTTGATAAAGTAAGCTTTCACTTATCTGTATGCTGTTACAGAGCTTTCACTCATTAACTGATAGAGTGCACTGCCTCATAAATAAGACCGATTCCACTGTATTCCACGAAAGCTGACTGTGGTGTCATTTTACTTGTGAATCAGTCAAATAAAGCTTTAAGCTCCGTCTAAAGCTTCGTTAGAGCTTTGAAAGCTTTTAGAGCTTTCACTTTTCGAGCTTACGTTTGCCATATTTCAACAAATCAGCTCTTAGATCATCTTTAACAGCAGCTTTATTATATTTTTTAGCCCCGCTAGAGCTTTTATATTATTTATAGTCGTTATTTATAGTCGCTTAACGAACTCGATATTACGTTAGGACTCGATGTTACGATGCATTTTAGTTACACAAAAAAAGAATATTCATTTTTTCTGGGAGAAGCAGATTTTCAGACCGAGCTTCGACGCCATTTTTCGACATATTTAATTTTATTTGAGGAAATAGGTTCCACAAGATTTCAGTTGGCTTAAAAAAGGTTTATAGATATTTTAGAGAAGAATTCTGAGGCAGAAATGTACAGAAGTATCACGGAGGTTCGAAATTGTCTTCAAAAGCATACTTTTATTGGGAAATAAGTATTTTTCTATAAAAAGTATATTTTTTATGACGCTGTGCTTTGAGCTTACGTTCCACGGGCTAGTATTTCGTTGTAGAAATATATTGGGAGAAAAAATATTGTCTTCCTAAAACGTTTTGCTGGGAAAGAAAGTGTGTTTTCTGTAAATTTTGGTATTGAGCTTTGAGCTTACATTCCACTACCAAATTTTCAATGCAGAAATATATTCGAAGTGTCAAAATTGTCTTCGGCTTTGATTAGAAAATAAGTACTTTTCTATAAATTGTATAGTTTTATTGACTCCAAGCTTTGAGCTTACGTTCCATAGGCTAAAATTTCAACAGCTTACTAGCTTTCGCTACTATAGACGATCCAAATCAATGTAGTGGTCGACTGAAGTCATCGATTTTAGTTTTCTGAAATTTAGTTTCATATTTTCATTCTAATTTTTGGGTTTCTAATTCTATTGAAGCAGCTGCCCGCGCTTTTTAGATCTCCATAATTCAATAATACATTCTGATGCCTTTCAAGCTGCTATCATTCAATGAAATCAATGCTAGTTCAGCTTACGCGCAGTCGCCTGCGCTGCTGTCCGCTCAAATTTAGCACACTTCATTGTCTTGCCGGTGCTCTGATTTCTTAGAAGGTGACTTAGAAGCAATAAATTGCCGGTATAAGCAATAAAAAAAAAACTAAAAAAAATATTTGAGAAGAAAAAAGTTTTGAAAAGTAAAAAAAGTTTTGAAAAGTGAAAAAAGGTTTGAAAAAAAAAATAAAATATATTTCAAAAGTAAAAAAAAACTCTTTGATATATTGAAAAGTTATCTTTAAATAGCTAGCAAATACTCGCGAAGTGACATCGATTAGCAAATGAAGCGCACCGCTTAAATCCGCACAAGTGGCGCGTCGTCTGCAGGCCGCGTTGTATCCTTGCGCAACTGAAGCGCGAATTTGCCACGAGTCAATGTTGAGCGGATAAAAGAATATTTAAGCTTGCAAAAGGCGCCGCCGCACAGAAATGTGGAAAAGGAATAAAAAAAAGTACAAAAACGAACTGCTTCAGCTCATTTGAACATCCGTTGGCCGCGCTCATTTTCATTTCAGTGAATTTGGTGGACGCATTGATTAGTGAACTTGGTAAATTTTGCGTGATTTGTTTAGATTTAGAAGAGATAGATAACTGCCCAGCGCTTGGTAGAAGAGGGTTGAGGAAAGCTACATTTCAATTTTTTTTTTTTTTTTTCAATTCACTCTGTCTTATATGTAAGCAGTTTAAGGGTTAAAAGTTTTTTATATTCTTTTAAGATTTAAACACATTATAAATAGTGTGTATAATATTTTTCGAGTGACAAACAATTTTTGTAAAGCTGCTTAACCCTTATAAGCCAGCAAGCGCTTGTAAGGCACAACCCATTCAAGGGTTAAGCATTGAAGACGCTCGAAATATAAGTCTCACTGTGGCTAGCGCAAGTTAAGTTAATGCTACTTGTTTTTTTTTTTTTATTTATTTTTTTTTTAAGAAATTTGTACAATAATAAATTATTTAACAAATAATTATTTAGCAGCGCTAGCACAATTTATGCGATTTTCCATGACAGTTGCAAATCGCTTAGCGCGCAGTGTGCTGTAGAACCTCTCTATGAAATTTCACATAAACTTTTCTCACGCTTCTTGTACTGTGAGCTGCTAAGTAAGTAAAAATCTCGTATCTTCAACAACTTAAACTAAGCGCTTACTGCCTGCCAGCACAAACCGCGCTCCACCGCGCAACAAACCATCACTAACGCTTGCCGCGCGCACTAAACGCACAATCAACCGCCGCCATTCACTATTTCGCGCTTAACCACTCACGCATTTAGATTTGCATTAAAGCACAATAAACGCGCCTTTGATGCCTGTGCGACGTTGCTAATTTATTATGATGATTATTATTACTATGCCACTACATTTACATACATATATGTATGTGTGCGCAATAAATATTTACATATAATAGCGCGCATGCTTTGGTTGGTCGCTCGATTATTGCGCGTGGTCAGCTTTTTTGTATTTTACAGCTCAACCAATCAATCGGCCAAGCGCGCCTCTACTAGCCACTGACTGAAACGTGTGAGTGAGCGCGCCTGCCGCGCCGCGCCGCCAACACCCACTAGCGCGCGCCCACAAGCTGTTTGTGGCTTTGCGATTTAGCTTTATTTTTTGCATTACTGCTGCTTTCAACCAACATTTTTTATTGATGGCTCAGCAATTACATTAAATTGGCAGTGATGCGTAGCATATACCGGCTGCTTTAATGAGCGAGGGAGCGCGCGCGCGCACACAAACAAATGTGCGCTGGCTTTGGTGAAGTTAGCCACAAACGCGCCACAAAGCAAGCGAGTCGGTCTCGCGCTTTTGCCGTCTAGCTGGCTGCTGAAAGCGCAATGAAATTGAAATTGTAAATGTAGTGCGCGCGCGCTTGTTGTTGTTGTAGCGCAAAAATGTGTGCGCGCACGCCAAACGTGATCGTAATGAAATGTCGAATTTGCGGGCGCGTCCAAATCCGTGCAGCCGCCTTGATGGACACGCAGCGGCCGATGTGTTGTGTTTTTGTAAATTTATGTATGTGTGTGTGTGTTGGTGTTTGAAATGTGTTAAATAAGTACAAACCAGCGCGAATTTATAGAAAAATGGCTGCTAGACGCGGAGCCGCCAATGCTCGGTAATGACGGGCGAGGCGTAACATAAAAAAAAACGAAAAATAACAAACAGAGCAATGAGAAAATAATGAAAAATGTAAAACAAAAAATTGGTAAAATCTGAAAAATAACAAAAACAAAAAATTAATAAAAAGTATGCAAAAAATACGAAAAATTGGAACGCGCGTTATTAAAGCTTTAAATGAACTCATTACGCCGCCTTTGCCGCTGTGGTAGCAATTTCGGCATCTCAGCGTTGTTGGCAGCTTTGGCAGTGCGCTTTTTGAAATTTTAATTAATTTGCTTTTATTTCGAATTAATTTTGCTTAATGTGAAAAATATGTAATTTTTTGCTATAAACTTGTATGTTGTTGCCTTTGTCTATTTTATTTGTATTTTTTAAATTTTTTGAATTTTTTGGAATATTTTGGTATTTTTCACTTTTTCTGTAATTTTTGTAATTTTTGTAATATTTTTTTTATTTTGTAATTTTTTACTTTTTTTTTAATTTGTTACATATTTTATATATTTTATTATGCAGTTCTGCATAGGTTTGAAAATTTATTTTTTTATTATTTTTAATTTTTTTACAATTTTTTTAAATTTTTTTGCTGATTTTTATTTTATTTTATTTTTTTTTTTTACTATTTTTTAAATTTTTTTGTCTCTTAATTTTTTGTTATTTGCTCCAAAAATCGAAAATGATTATTTTTCAATTTCTTATTTCTCAGTCATGGCTTTAGCCTCCTCCCCCACAAAGTGTGAAAGAAATTACTTTCAATAGACGCTGAGAAATTAAAATTCTACAATCAAAACTATTAAAATATTGTCAGCCACATTTAAGCGGATTTCTCGGAAATTACGCGGCCGTAATATATAAAAAAAAATTTAAACAAAAAAATAATTAAACAAAAAAAAATAAATAAAAAAAATATTCGAAACACTCATAATTAATTCAAAAAAGATCACTTGCGCTTAAAGCGAGCAGTTAGTTGCTAGAAATCACGTTTGCAAGCGCACAAGCAGCCAACGCACTCGCGCACAACTAGTATTATACACACTGACACACACATATGTACATATATACAGGCGAACATTTTCCACTCAGCCAACGCACGTCGCACACATTTGTCGCGTCAATTTTATGGTTTATTAAATTAAAGCCTCGAAAATCCCAAACAACAGCAACAACAACAACAGCTACAACATATTAATTGGCGCAAAAGAAATGCTCATAAACGTGGCATGCTACAGGATGCATATTAAACATAACTAAGGCAACCAGTGCGTGCTGCAGTTGCCTTTATTTGTATGAGTGTGTGTGTTTGTATGTCTGTTGGCAGTCTCCCTTTACTTGTTGGCCTGAAATTCACTGGAAAAACTGTAATTGGCTGGCGTTGTGTTGGAAAATTTTTCAATTGGAAGTGTTTTTGAGAAGTAGTCATAAAATTTGATTTCTTTGTAACAGTAGCAACAACATGAAGTGGGTCATATATAACATGCAAGTAGATGAAGTGTATGAATTAATAAAAAAATTTATAAAAAAAAAATAATTATTCAAATTTTTTTATTACAAAAAAATAATTAGAAAATATAATTATTAACATTTTTTTTAAATAAAAATTATTTTTAAATAAATTATTACAAAATGTTGGTAAATATACATTAAATGAAAAAAAAATATTAAAAATGAATTAAGAATATAATAATACAAAATATTTTAAAAATTTTAAAAGATTGACTTCGCATACATTATTTTCGGAAAAAAATTAAAATTTTAGTAATAAAAAATTTAATTATTACAAAAAAAAACAATAAAAATTGTTTTAATATTTTTTTAATAAAGAAAAATATTAGAAAATTTTCGTTCTAAAAAATAAAATTTTATTACAAAAATTACAAAAATAAAAATTTTTAGAACGAAAATTTTCTAATATTTTTTTTAATAAAAAAAATATTTGAATAATTTTCAAATACATTTTTTATTACGAAAATTTTTATTTTTTCCCAAAAATACTGTATGCAAAGTTCATCTTTTACCAAAATAAATTTTTTTCTCAAAAAAAAAAAAAAAAAATTTAGGTAGTTTAAAAGAAAATTATAATAAAAATTATTTTAAAATTTTGATAAAAAACTTAAAAAAAAATTTAAAATTTACTACAATAATAATATTTTTTCCTAAAATAAAAAATAATTCAATATTTTTCTAGCTGTCTAAATAGTGTTATCTTTCATAATAATTAAAAAAAAAATTAATAAAAACAGTTTTATAATTATTTAAAACTTTTCTTCTAAAATGTTGACAGATATAAACAATTTTAATTTTAAAAATATTTCTTTTTATTTCAAAAATTAAATTAATTTTTAATTTAAAAAATATTTATTTTTAATTAAAAACTTAACAAAAAGTATAATGGTTTTCTAACTCTTTATATGTATATTTTCAGAACAAACTAGAATAAATAATATACACATATATAAAAATTAAAAAAAAATTAATAATAATAATAAAAATATGAAAAAAGTAAAAAATAATAAAAATTCAAAAAAATGTGAAATTCAAAAAATTTTGTTATCGAGTTTTATAAGAAAAATTTTATTAATATATTTTCTTTAAAAATATTAATTTTCTTTAAATATGTATATTAATAAAATTTTTCTTATTAAACTCCAAAATTTTTTGAATTTCATATTGTTTTTTATTTATTATTATTATTTTTTTATTTCTTTCATATTTTTTCATAGATTGCAACAATACAAAGAGTCTGAAAATAAAAAATTAAAAAAAAAAAATTTTGTATTCAAAAATTTTCCAAAAAAAAAACATAAAAAATAAGTTTAAACTAAAAATAATAAACAAAAATTAAAACATAATTCATACATATATTTTTTGCTAAATTCAAAACTAAACAACATAAAAATTTGATTGTATGTATGAAAATATATAATAAGATGAAAAACAAAAAACAAGAGTATAAAAAACAAAAAAAAAGGAAATTAAAATAGAAAGATGTTAAAAAGTGTATTTAAGTTGAAAAACTCTATTAAAACAATAAAAATTTCAAATGAAAAAAATTAAATACCTATATTTACATTAAAAGTACTCAATAAAAATAATGAGAAAAGTATTAAATTTTAAGAAAAGCTATATTGCAAAATTTTATAAAATTAAATTTGCAAGTATCAAGGGTTTTTAATTTTTCTTAATATTTTTTTTTATAAAATTTTTTAAATAAATTTTTTTTTAAATTTTTTTAATAAATATTTTTTAATAAAATTTTAAAAATTTAATTTTAAAAAATTAAACTTCCAAGTATCAAGCGTTTTTCAATTTTTTTAAATAATCCTTTGTTTTAGTACATTTTTTTTAATAAAATATTTTTTAATACAATTTTTTTTTTTTATTTCAAAAATATAAATAAAATTTTTATAGAATTAAAAATGTATTGTTTTTTGTATTTAAAAAGTTCAAATTAAATTATTGCGGAGGTTCAATTTTTTATAAAAAAAGTAAATTTTCAAAGTGGAAAGTAAATATAGAAAATAGAAAAAAGGTTACAAAACCAAAAAAATGAAACCGGCGAGGCTAATCAGAGTGAATCAAGCAAGCGAAGCACGAATTAAAACAAAAATAATAATAATAATGAAACAAAAAAAAAAAAACAACTACAAAAACCTATGAAAAAAATTAAAATAATAAAAAAAAATTTATTAAAAAAAAAAATAAAAAATAATTAAAAAAAAATATTGAAATAATTGACAAAAAGATGAATATATGAAATAAAATCCAAATTATTCGCACTGAAATCGCAGCTTAACTGCCCGCCAGCCAGCTCATCGCGTGTAGCTTAAAAGTGAGATTTGTTATGAATGAATTTTTGATCAAATCATATGCTACAGCTTAGCTGTGTGTTAGTGTTGCTGTTGTTGTAAAAGTTTTTACTGCATGCATTTGCAAGTTGGTGCTACCATTTTGGTAAGAACGCGCTTTGCTGTTCTTTTAGATTTGTTGTTGTAATTTTTTATTGTTGTTGTTACTATTGTTGTTGTTGTTGTTGTTATACTACAATTTAAGTAAAACCGCGTTTTGCTGTCGTTTTAGATTTGTTGCTGTTGTAATTCTCATTAATGTTGTTGTAATTTTTAATATTGTTGTTGTTACTATTGTTCTTATTGCTTTTTTTCTTGTTTTTTGTAATTTCTGCTGCTTCAACTTCAACGCGCGTCGGCAATGACAAAAGCTAGCGAATTTTGTCTTCGATTTTTTGTATTTTCTTAGCACACACTCATACTCAAGCGACCATACATTCGAATGCACACACATACACATATAGCACTTGGATTCACTGTGGCTCAGCGCGTTGTGCGCTATTGAAAGTGTTGTTGTTAGTTATTAAATTATACAATTAAATATTCATAAAGCGTTTTGAGTTAACAAAAAGTGATTTTTAATACATACATATACATAAACATATGCACACATATAAATATATATATGTACTTATGTACATACATATAGTATGTATTAGTAGAGAGTTATCTTATATGTGCGACGCGCTTAAACAGCCAGCCATTGAAATTATTTTTGCTTGTGAACACATACTCCATTAGCCGTATATAGTAGTATCAAGCATGCATATATAGTATATATGTGTGCATATGTATGTATGCGTGTTTGCATTGCCATTGTCTGCTGTTGCCTGATGAGACATCATAAACTTGTCACTTTGCCTTTGTTGGCGTGTAAATATTGTGAAAATTATAAAAAGCAAAAACACAACAAAAAAGAAAAAAGCAAAAAAATACACAAAAAAAAACAACAACCACATTTGTAGGTATATAAAGCAGGTGGCAAGGCTGGTCAGCCAACGGCAAGCGCTATGGCGTGTTCGCGGATCGGCTGCTTGTAGTCGCGCGCTGCGTGGCTTTTTATGCGATTTTAAGAAATGCGAAATACTTGTAATATTATTAATTTAAAGTAAATGGGCGTGGCGGTATGGTAATGCAGAATGGCTTTCAATATTATGCAGAATTATGGTAATTTGTAACTACTGTTTGATGTTATAAAAAGTGGAAGGAATTTTTCATAGCAATTAATACAAAAAAAAATTCCAAAAAAATTGCAAAAATTCCAAAAAAAATTGCAAAAATTGCAAAAATAACAACAAATACAAAAAATTGCTTGAAATCAAGTAAAATACGCTGCTTTTATACTTTTAGTAAATGAAAGCCTGTTTGCGGTAAATTTAACTTAAGTTCCGCGTAGAAAATATATAAATTAAGCCCGCGTTTATACGGACGCTATATGTTACAGTCAGCCGATCCTTATGATTTTCATTACCAGTTTACTATCAAGTACAAGTGAAAATTATGTGAAATTTGATGAGGCTAAGTAAAAAGTTGTAGGACTTATAACAAGTAACTTTGTGGTTGAGCACGCGATTGTATGGGCGCTATATGTTATAGTCAGCCGATCCTTATGATTTTCAGCGTCAGCTTACTGTATATAATAAATGAGAATCATGTGAAATTTGGTAACATTTGCTGCGTAATTGTAGGAATTATGATGAAAAGCCTTATATCTGAACAATCGGTTGTATGGGCGCCATATGTTATAGCCAACCGATCTTCACCATTTTCACACTTCACATTCTATATATAACATATGAATAATGGACGAAATTTATGGAGATAAGCTTGCTAATTGTAAGAGTTATAAGGAACTCGCTTATATTTGAACAATCGGTTGTATGGGCGCTATATGTCAAAGTCAACCGATCTTTATAATTTTTACTGCCCACTTACTGTATCTGATAAGCAAAAAATATACAAAATTTCCTGGGGTTAACTCTTTAATTGTAAGAGTTATAAGGAAAAATTTTATATCCGAACAATCGGTAGTATGGCCGCTATATGTTAAAGTCAACCGATCTGCACGAATTTCAGTACACAGTTTTTATATATAATAATTAAAGATCATGCCAAATTTTATGCATTTAAAGACTGAATTGTAAGAGTTGTAACGAAAAATCTCAAATCTGAACAATCGGTTATATGACAGCTAGCTAATAAATTCAACCGATCTTCGCGGTTTTCACAGCACACATTTTGTTTCCGCAATTTAATAAATATACAAAATTTCGTGTTTATAACTGCTTAAATGTGGCACTTACAGCGCAAAATTAAATAACTGAACAATCGGTTGTGCGACTGCTATATGCTATAGTTATGCAATATGCGTGATTTTGAATACCGGTTTTTGCTTTGCCATAACAAGTAAATTTACCAAATTTCGTAACTATAGCTGCACAATTGTTGTAGTTACAGCTTAAAATCTTGCTTCAGCACGAAATTTTGTATGGGCGCTATATGCTATAGTCACTCAATCATTCAATCATATCTTTAAAACATTACAAAATAAGAAAAAACGTTCTAATCGTTTAAACCGAAGCCATAATACCGCTTACAAATAAAAGGAGTCTTCCATACAAGCACTTTGATCGGTGACTTTGTATGACAGCTATATGCTATAGATGTCCGATTTGAAAAAAAATTACGCAGATTGTACCGTTATCATTAGCAACATTCTACACCGAATTTGGTGATTTTATCTCTTCAAATGAAAAAATTTCCCATACAAAAACTTAATTTTGAGCGCTCAGTTTGTATGGCAGCTATATGCTATAGTAGTCCGATATCGGCGTTTCCGACAAATGAGTAGCTACTTTAGACAAAAAGAACTTTAGCAAAAATTCAGCGCAATATCTCAAAAACAGAGGGACTAGTTCAAGTATATACAGACAGATCAAGGAGAGACAGGCGGGCATGACTAAATCGGCATAGCTCATACAATAAAAATTTAAGAAATATTTTTTTTTTAATATTTGTCGCATAATTTTTCTTAGTAAATATTAAAAAAAAAAAATTCAAAAAAATTCCAAACAAATTTAATAAAAAATTTTTTCTTAATAAATATTTAAAAAAAAAATCGTAATAAATATTTAAAAAAAAATCGTAATAAATATTAAAAAAAAAAAAATTTAGAAAAAAAAGTTCACCCAAAAATAAAAAAATGTGGAAAAAATATTTTTTAAAATATTTGTCGCAAAATCTTTCTAAATAAATAATACTTTTTTTAATAAATATTAAAAACAAAATGAAAAAAAAAATCAAAAATAATTTAAAAAAATCTAATAAATAAATAAAAAAAACAAATAATTAAAAAAGTTTATCCAAAAAAAAAAATGTAGAAAAAATATTTTTTTAAATATTTGTCGCACAATTTTTCTAAATAAATTATACTTTTTTCTTAATAAATATTAAAAAGAAAATAAAGAAAAATAAAAAATAATTTAAAAAAATATTCTAATAAATAAATAAAAAAAAATAAAGAATTAAAAAAAGTTCATCCAAAAATAAAAAAACGTGGAATTTTTTTTTTTGTTTTAATATTTGTCGAACAATTTTTCTAAATAAACAATACTTTTTTTTTAAATAAATATTAAAAACAAAATGAAAAAAAAAATCAAAAATAATTAAAAAAATCCTGATAAATATTATACTAAAAAAATCAAAAATAGTTTTTCTCTCTCTCTAATAAATTTTCCTTTTTCACATAAATAAAAATGTACAAAAAGTGCAAATTCTCACTCTAAAAATAGCCCACTTACCTTAAACACTTTTCACTGTCGTGTGAAGCACAACAAATTGCCTCATTTCTACATGCCACATGTCTCAGCGCAAGCATTTCATTATTCATTTCTCTTTCGTTTGCGATTTCCTTGAACTTCGTTGTTGTTGGTGGCTGGTCAATAGAAATAGAAATTATAATAAATAAGTTGCAACAAGGCATAAATTAAAAAGTTTACTATAATTTCAGGCTGCTAACAACTAAGCAATTTCAAATAGCCTAGCGCCGTCATTACATTGAAGCACTCATGTTGCACGCACATTTGCAATAAGCCAATACTAGTTTGAAGTGGGGCGTAAGTGTGTGAGCATGTGAGTGTTGGCAAGCACTTGGATGTGCGCCAAATATTATAGAATTTCCCAAACGCATATAACACCTTTGCGCTGTGTAATAACAGCAACAATAACAATAACAACAACAAAAAATAATAATATGCCACACATAAAAATTACCATATAAATTACTTTTCAATAAACACCCAACTAATGGCGGGCAGCTAAGCAAATTTTCATAATGTGTGTGTGTAATACATAAATATACGCGTTTGTGTGTGTCTATAGGCTAGTGGTAAGTGGTAAGTGCGCACAAGTGCTGTTTAAAAGTTTGCGCTTAGCGGCACTAAACTACAGCTTGCGCGTCTGTTTATTTATACTTGCCACATATGGACGCACGCCTGTATATCACCAATGTGTGTTTGTGCCTGTGTGTGCGTGCGCGCGCTTACACAACAACGTGTGAAAATTTGCACGTTCGAATGCATGATAACGCGTTCGCGCCCATTCGCAAGTTGCAATGCAAAAGTAGCGCCGCAATATGCGGTTGCAAATGCAGCGGCCGCATTGTTGTTGCTGCCTTGCATGCGCAGACAACACACAAGGCTGGCAGCCATACACACACACACACACACATACAAGCAAACAAATCATCATCGACACACGTAACATCAGTCAAATCATTGGCATAGCCAAAGTTTATGCAAATTTGTAGTTGCCACAACGCGCTTCGGGGCAATTGCGAAGGTGCGCATTACCAATATGCCCATCATATAAGTGTATGTGTGTATATAGGCGTATAGTTGTGTGCTTTGGCAGCGCACATCGATATTTGACACGGTCATTTGCATGCAAAGTACGCTAGCGTTGCATGTATGTATGTGCCGCGCTGTGACCGAAAAACCAAATGCTGCCACTAAGCGCAGTTGGCGCAAAAAATAATGAACACACACACATGCATATAGAGAAATAAATTGAAATCAATTTGCCGCTTTGAGTAATGCAAAAAACACCTGAAATGACTGTGCGCGCTCGCTTTGATCTCGATATGGCTACGTAGATACCACCACTGGGTGGCGGCTAGTTAGTGCCACCAGCACCATGCGGCAGCACAGTTGACGTTGGGGCGTGCAATTTGCGCCAGTAGCAATTTTTCAAAGCGCTTTTGCGGCTAGAAAAATTACAGTTTTGGCAATTTTCGGCTGGTGGCAGCTGATTTCGGGATTGGTAGGGTGATACAGTGGCGCCTACGCACAAAAAAAGCACAAGTCACACTTTTTCAATGGTTTTCTGTAAAATCTAATGCTTTGCGAGCTTTTGGCCGAGGGTTTTTACTTGAAAAAATATTTAATAAAGGTTGTTATCTAGAATAGTAGGAGAATTCTGGGTAATTTTGAAAAATAAACAGCATTTAACGAGTTTGCGGTGTGATTGTATGTAACGTGCATATGGAACACATAGCATTTGAGTAGTTTTCGGCTTGCCAGCTGATTTCGCGAACGCAGGGATGTAACGGTGGCAAGTGGACGGTAGAAACTGTACACAATAATACTTTTTCAAATTTTTTCAGTGAAATCTAATATTTTACGTACTTTTGGTCGAGAGTTTGTACTTGGAGAAATCTTTCAGAAAGGTTGTAACCTTCAAAAAAATCGTATTTGTATGCAACAATTCGTTAAATTAATTATGTTTTAATGATCTTTTAATGAAATCGCATGATTTGTGAACTTTTAGTAAAGGGATATCTTTTGAAAAAATACTTCATTTAGGTTTCGCTATAAGAACTCAAAACTCTCTCAAATAATAACTTATGATTATAATAATAAATAACTGTATAAGGTGAATTCTAGATCTTCAGCGAGTTTTTTGGAGAAAGAAGTGAAAATAAGATCGAATTATGCACGTTAAAATAGAAGGTTCTGTGCTAAGAACTTGAAAAAAAGTCTCAAGGGTGGCTTTATAAAAAACACTGGTGATTTGGTATAAAATGAATAGAGTCTTTCAATAATCCTTTTTGTTACTGTTCAAAATTAAATATACAATATTTTTGAAATAAATACTTTGAAACAACCTTAGAGTTGTGTTTAGTAAACTGCTGCTTAAAGTCTTCCCAACTAAAAACAACTATTACTACAGAACATATCTTGAGTTTATAAAAACACCTTAAGAATCCATTAAGTTGACTTCTATACTTTAAAAAGCTGCAAAAATTCTTACGCTGCAACAACACTCGGGACTAACAACACCAACAAGCCATACGCTGACCACCAACTAAGTCATTTAGCTGCTTAGAGAAGAAAGCAAATATAATGGAGCAGCTATAAAGAGAACGGATAACAGCGTGTAGCCGCACTTAGAAAGCCAAATAAAAAACAAGTGAGAAAAGTATTGTAGGCAAACAAGAACAACGGTAACAATAATCCCATTGAAGTTAACAACCGACAAACGCCGCCAAAAACGGGACAGGCAGCAATACATCAAGGCGACAGGGAAGCCAACATTCAGACATATTAAATGTGGTACAACTTAGTTAAGCAACGGTGGAGCCATAGAGCGAAAGGTGGGGTGAGATGAGCGCTGAATTAGTTGGTGCTGAGTTGTTAATATAAATTTTGATACATATTGAGTGGTTTGCAGACAAGGGAGTTTTGGAGAAGAGAGTTTTCTGTGAGTTTTTAAGAAATCATATTGTTTAGACGTTTTAGCAAACTAGCTGATTTTCATTTAAAGCACAGAATTTGAAATTTTTTGTGTATCTAAGATTTGCCCTTGCTGCTGGAAGAAGTCTTTAATGCTGCCTCACAAAAGCGCATAACCTCAAACTCATTTTTTTTTTATTTGCCAACGTATCATGTCACAAAGTGTTGATGTACTTAACACCAGCGTTTTGATGGCGTCGTGGCACCTGCCGGATTTCTTCAACGGTACGCTGTAGAAAACTTGCTTTTTGAAGATTTGAGCGTAGAAATTAGAAGAGAAAAAAATTTGGCAACCGAAAATTTTAATTTTTTTGGATGCAAGATGAAATTTTGTTTTTGAAAAAAAAAATTTAAAAAAAAATTTCGAAAAAAAGTTTGAAAAAATTAAAAAAAAATAAACTTTAAAATGTTCCGAAAAAATAAATTTGAAACAAAAAATTGGGAAAACTGAACAAAAATTTTCAAAAATATTAAAAAACAAATATAAAAAGATTTCGAAAAACTCTTGTAAAAATTAAAAAAAAAAATAAACAAAAAGCAAAAAAATTAAAAAAGAAGGAGAAAAAACTCAACAAAAATTTTATGACTTTTAAAACATTGAAAAAACAATTTTGAAAAAATTTCGGAAAAATTTTGAAAAACTTTTATAAAATTGGAAAAAAATAAACACAAATTTTAAAATTAAAAAAAAAATTTAAAAAAGAATTTTGAAAAAGTTTCGAAAAAAATTTGAAAAAATTCAAAAAAAAGATTGAACAAAATTTGAAACGTTTCGGAATAAAAAAAATTCAAAACGGTTACAAAAAATATTTTTATTTAATTAAAATATGTTTTTTTTTATTAATGTATTTCTCATATAATTTTCTCACCGTGCATTGCTACTACTCACTCTCGTTTCACATATGCATAAATGAAAAAAAAAAATATAAATAAAAAACTGCAAAGCTCTTCTACACTACATAGTACTCAGCAATGTGTAATTCATTCACACCTTTTCTTTGCGTACAATTTACTTGCAACACATACTACAATGGACTTACTAAATGACTGACTGCTGGCTGACTAACTGACTGACACTTGCTACTAACAAGCAATGCGAACAATAACAACAACAATTAGCTTGTCATAACAAGAAGAAGAAATGTTGCAGAACATGCAAAAAAATACAATAAATAAAAAACGACAACAACAAAGTGAAACAATGCGAATTACATTGTTTGCCAGTGGTTAAGGAGAGCAAGCGAGCGGAGTGGAGAAAATGTGGCGTGAAAATATACATACATATGTACATGTGCATATAAATATGAGTATGTGTGTGTGTAAAGTTGGCTGCGAGTGTGGAATTTCCACAATATAAATGTAAATTTTTTCTGAAACAACGTTTGAAGTGGCTTAGAATCATTTGGGGTGTGGTTAACGGTAAGTTTAAGAGATAAAATGTTGACCTGAACGTGCAAAGAGGGGTTCATAAACAGTTACAGGGGTTATTTGTTGACTTGAAACTCATAACTAACAGAAATTATTACTAAATTGATTTAAAAATGAAGAAAAATTAGAAATGATGTGCAGGTTTTGTTGAAAAAGGCTTGAGATTGGCTTAAGAAAGACTTGAGATTGGCTTGAGAATCACTTGAGAAGCATTTACATAAATCTAGCGTCTAATTTAGGTGTTAGTATGAGAGCTTAAGTTGTCATAAATAAGTCTTAAAACGATTTTCAGAATTGTTGTTGAGAAAAAGTTGAGAAAATGCTTGAGATTCTATTGAGAAAGACTTGTAAATTACATAAGAAGCAGTTGAGAAGTATATAAATGAACCTAATTTGAAATCTAGCTGTTTGTGCAAGGGTTGAAATTGCTTTATGAAAACTATTTTTAGAATTGTAACTGTGAAAAAGTTGAGAAATTCTTGATTTATTGTTGAAATCAGTTTGAGAAAGTGTTGAGAAAAATGTATGTTCTATAAAAGAGCGCAGTGATAATTTAAAAATTGTAAATGAAAAGCTAACTTGAAAAAGTTTTATTACTGGCTTGAGAAAGTATTGAGAAATAGTTGAAACAAGCTTGAGAAATTGTTGAGAATAATTAAAATTCAATGAAAAGGCGCTGAGATAATTAAAAAAACGTAAATAATAAAACAAGTTGAAAAAGGTTGGATATTGGATTGAGAAACTATTGAGAAAGTGTTGAGAAAGTTTTGAGAAATTGTTGAGAAAGTGTTGAGAAGTTGTTGAGAACAATATATGCCCTATAAAAAGCCCAGGAATCGTTTGAAAATTTTAAATAAAAAGCCACGTTGAAAAAGTTTTGTTACTGTCTTGAGAAATTATTGAGAAAGAGATGAAATAAGCTTGAGAATAACTTTGATTAAGCTGAAATGCATATAACTGAAGAAAGATATTTAAAAATAATAAAAAAAATATCAAATAAAAATAAAAAATTTGATAAAGTGTTAAGAAAGCTTAGAGAAGGTGTTGAGGAAACATTGAAAATGTGTTGAGAAAAACGAAAACTTTTTTGAGTAAGTGTTTGAGTAAGTCTTCTTAAAGGTTGAGATTGGTGTTGAGAAATCATTGAGAGCGTATTAAATCAATTAAAAAATACATTTGAGTAGGTCTTGAGTAATCAGGGTTATCAGGAGTTTGATAAAGTGGTGAGAAGATTTTGAAAATGTGCTGAGAAAGACTGAAATTTTTGTAAATATTGAGATTTTAGTCTTGCGAAAAGCTTGTAAAAATGTTCAGCGCAGCAAAATATGAAATATCTCACCAAATAAGAAACTTAAACACCAAAAGCGTAAAATATTATGCGGGAAAGGGTTAAGAATCAATACACACTTACTTACACCAACACATGCTCACATAATAAAAATGCATGTAAATGCAGCTATTTAGAGTGCTGTTGCCTTGAGCTTGAAACTCATAACGTGCGCTTCGTTAGCGAAAATTCACAGGCCAATATGTATTTAGAACGGCTATGTATGCATGTGTTTGCAACAATGCAAAATACACATATTTACATTCATATAAGTTTGTTTGCAAGCCGCTGCAGTTGCCTGCCACCACATATGCGGCTTAATGAAGCCGTTCGAGTGTTTTTCCTGCTTATACTCAAGCACCATGGCACACATAGCCTTGCATGCCTCACATACATATACATATATGTATGTATGTATGTATGTATTTATGTTGGCATGAGTGCGCACATTTCGGTGGTTTGTTGTTTTGCTGGCCTTGTTGTTATTGTTTTTTGTTATTATTTCATTCATTGCTTGAAGTGCGCTGCTTTATCGACTGCATTCACTTGAGGGGTTTAAGCAGAAGTGAAAGAAAACTTGATGGGAAAATATTAAATTTTAAAAATAAAATAAAATAAAAAATTTATAAAAATTATAAAAAAAAGTAAAAATTAAAAAAAAATACTTAGAAAAATAAATTAAAATTTTTTTATTTTTTAATTAAAAAAATAAAGTTAAGGATTTTTTTAGTTAAAAAAAAAAATAAAACTAAAGTTTATAAAATATTTTTTTTTAATTAATTAAAATTAATTTTTTATTCTAAAAATTTAATAAAATTTAAAGAAATATTTAAAAAAAATTAAATAAAAAATTATTAATTATTGAAAAATTTATAAAAATTATAAAAAAATTAAAAATTAAAAAAAATAAAAAATTAAAAAAATTAAAAATTAAAAAAAATACTTAGAAAAACAAATTTTAAATATTTTTTTTAATTAAAAAAATAAACTTAAGGATTTTTTTTAATTAAAAAAAATAAAACTAAAGTTTATAAAATATTTTTTTTAAATTAATTAAAAATAATTTTGCACTCTAAAAATTTAGTAAAATTTAAAAAAAAAATTATTTCAAAATATTAAAAAAATATTCTTTAGAAGAAATTAAAATTTTATGGAACAAAAATATTTATATCTAATAAATTAACTAAAAAACTCAGATTTATTCAATAAAAAAATTTTAAAATAAAAAAATTCTAATTTTGTACATTTTTTTTTACAATTCTGACAAAAAAAATTGAATGTTTTGAATTTCATATATCAAATATATTTTCAAAACTTTTTAAAACTACCAAATATTAAATATTTTATACACATAAAACAAATAGTAGTTAGTTTCATACACCTCATTGCTCAAACTCAACAAAATGTGCGCATTTGCCTACCTTTAAAGTTCATTCTCCTTATTTTCTACTAAAAAATTTCGAAATTTTGTTTACAAATTTTATAGTTAAAATATGCAGCAACACACCTGCAAAATTTCAGCATTGTACAACTTAATTAAGTCAAGTTATGCGCTTTCGAGTGCAAACGGCCCCTTGGGATAGACTACATTTTTCAACAAACCGCTTGCGTTTCAATGCCTTTATCGATTTTTCCATATAAATAAGCATTTGGCATTAGACAACAGCAAATGCACGTCAATCAAAAATAAAAAGCAACAACAACACATACTTTTGATGAAATATTGTGCAGCGAAAAAAACGCCATTGCAATTGCAAAGCAATTTAATTGCTACGACAGCTTGATATTATTCACTCAACACTTTGTGACACTAGTTTTTATATTTCTAATTAATTAGTTGTTGCTTTGAAGCGCGAAACTGCTGTTTACTGTAAGTTTGCTGCTTTTGGCTGCTGGCGTTGAAAAGTTGTTCTCAGTTGCTGCTGTTGTTGTTGTGGCAGTTAGTTTTGCTGTTCATTTTTAGTTTTTTTTTGTTGTTGTGGCGGTAGGTTTTGCTATTTTCAGTTTCTTTTGTTTTGATTTTGTTGTTTTCACTTGTGTTGTTGTTGTTGTTGCTGTTGTCAACGCGTCATCGCCCCGTTAATAGTCTGCTGTCATCTCGTCTGTTACAACTCGATTACACAGCGTTCGCTGGCGGGCATAGACGCGCGTGCGGCCGCCACCAAGCCGCTGCCACCGCCGGCTCTGCTGCTGCCTCTCATTGCCGCTTTTGTTGCCACAGAATGAATTATTAATAAATTTATGTGTCCATACAAGTACTTACCTACGCTAACTGGTGCAGTTACAAGCAGTGCAAAACAACAACAACAACTCATGCATGGTAACAACCTGCAACAGTGCCGTTGCACATCCGCCGACAGCAACAACAAGACACATTTGCTCAAAAAAAAAAAGGACTACAAAAGAAGCATGCTTAGCTTGCTAACTAGCCAACGGCACCAACAACAATAATAAGAAGAACAACAACAATAACAAAAAAACAAGACAACAACAACAACACCAAGTTAAACTGTAAAAATAGTAAAATAATTCTTTTCCATTCGTTGCTGCCACCGTAACTCACTATCGCTGACAACAACAACAACAATAACAACACAAAACAACAATTATTACAACAAATGTTCGCTTGCAAACAATTAATTTTGTGCTGCGTTGATTGCCATTTTAATCATTAACACCGTCAACGCGTTCATTTTTCATGCATGGCTAGTGCGCAACAACAACCACAACAACAACACAACATAAGTAGCGCAACAACACAAAAAGTGATAAACAGCAACTATGTTGCTGTGGTAGAATGCATAAGTGGCTGAGTGTAAATCAGCACTGCAACGCCTCAAGCGTAGCTAAGCATAAAAAGCTTCGGGGCGCCAAAGCGGTAGAACAGCAGGCGCAGGGTTTTGGTACGAACGGAAGAGCGTTTGTCGAGTGAAGGCAAGCAACTATCAATTATGATTAATCGTTTGCTGATACTTGGAAGACTTTTCTGTGGTAAGGAAATGCATAATTAACATAATGATGAGCAATGCAGTGAAAGCTAGAAGGAAAGAGAGCTTAAAGCTTTGAACATATATTTCATATCTTTTTCTTTTCAGCGATAAGCGCAACATGAAAGTCAAAAAAACATTAATAAGCAAGAAAAAATTACAAAAAGTTTAGGGAGCTTTGAAGCTCTGGAAAGTTTAAAAGCTTATATTCAAGTTTTCAGTAAAATATTTTATAAAATACAATTTCAAGCAAGAAAAAATTACAAAAATGTTTGAAAAGCTTTAAAGCTTTGGAAAGTTTTAAAGCTTATATTCAAGTTTTCAGTAAAATATTTTATAAAATACAATTTCAACGTCTTGATTTATGTTTTTTGACAAATATATCAAAAAAGCTTCGCGAGCTTTAAGGCTCTGCAAAATCGAAATGCTTATAAACGAGTTTTCAGCAATTTTTTCTCATAAAATATGATTTTAATAGCGTTGCCTTATGGTTTTTGCGAAAAATATTTTTCAGAGCTTTAAAGCTTTGCTGATATAACTGAGTTAATACCCATTGAGTATGAAGGAAAAAAATTAACAGCATAAAATTCAGCAAATCGGAAGTGTTTGTGCTGGAGCACGATGTAGACAACACTTTTCTATTGTTTAGATTGAAAATATATTGAAAGCTTTCAACGACATAGCAAAAATAATGATGTAGTTAAAGCTGTCGAAATTATGTTGCATTGAAAACCTCTTTTGGCATAAAAAGCCTAACTTTTTCACATTTAAAACAAAGAAAGATTAATCATTTTCGACAGCTTAAAAGCTCGAAAAAGCTTTGCCGTAATTTTTCAAACTCTATGCAGAAATTTTATATGAATTCAGTTTTTGTTGATGTTTAATGAATTAAAGGTGAACCATGCCCAAAAGCTTAAAAGCTCTGCAGCACTTTGAGGCCATTTTACAACTTTATGCAGAAATTAGACGTAACTTCTTTTTTTTGATATTTAATGAGAGTAATAGTGAATCATTACCAAGAGCTTAAAAGCTTTGCGAGACTTTGAAAGACTCTTTCAAACTTCATACAGATATTTAACGTAAATTTAGCTTTTGTTGTTGTTTACTGAGCAAAACTATATAAAACTTTCAAAATCTTCAAAAGTTGCTTTAAAGCTTTTGAATTTTCTAGAAAAATTTTTGTATTGAATCAAAAGATACGACAATTCTATAAAAATTATTAACACATTAAGCATTGTAAATCTTCGCTGCGTAAATTTGAGTGCTAAAAAAGCTTCAAAAAGCTCTGTAGTGTTTTTTCGTATATTGAAAGTAATTATAAACGATATTTCGGCCGATAGCCCATGATGCTAGTGCTGCGTATTTTCTTAAGTTTGTATAATAATTGTATTATTATGTAAGCTTTTATAAAATAAAATAAAAAAAAAAAATAAATAAATAAACGATATTAATTGCAATATATCCCATCACGCGTACTTAGCGTTAAGTAGTCATATAATGCCGCTAAGCAGCACACAGCTTTCAGCTTTAGACTGCTCGCACTGCTGCCTTCAACAATCAAACATAATTAAGTGCATAAACTTGAATTTCGCCAGTAGTTTCCGCTAGCCGCCCACTGTGACTGAACACAGTCACATTGAAATAAAAACAAATAAGTTTAAATTAAATGAAATTGCAGCAAACTTGCCACAAATCGTTTGCCACAGTACGCGCATGCGGGCCACTCACTCACTCGCTCATTCAACGCGTTGCATGTGTTGCATTAATAAAAACGACACAATCACTGCCACCACTCATAGGCACAGGCATAAATATACAATTTGCTTTGTTGTTGTCGGCTGTTGTTGTTGCTGCTGCTTCGTTAAATCACCACAATGCAACTGGAACTGCGCATGCGCGTCGCATTTAGTGGTGCCGCTACCGAGATTGCCGCATGCACACGAGTGTCTGAGTGGGCTTGTCGGTTGCACAGTGGTGGCGTGCTTCGGAAGTAGTTGTGGTGTAAGAGGGGTGGCAACAACAACAAGTTTTTGTTTTAAATTTTTTTCAGAAAAATTTGGTATCCGAGATAGTGTTGCATATATAGTTTTTAAATTTCACTTTGAACATACAACAACATGCGCCCCTTCTACCGCGCGCAACTGCCTTGCCACAACGCTTGTAGGCTTTCAAGTGTCGCACATTTGCGCACACTTTAAAGTGTTTTTGTTGTAATTTTTTTTTATCTTTTTGTGTAGAGATATTATTACTTTTGTTGTTGTTGTTGGCGTGTCTTTGATATCGTTTGGCGGCAATTGTCGCAAATTTATCATTTTAACGCGTTGCACATACCGAATTGCCACCACAACCACCACAGCGAGTTAGTATGCATTTCATGGCTTGTTGTTGTTGTACGCGGTTACTTTTGCTAATGCAATGTTATTGCCGCAAGCGGTGCGACACATTTCATGCTACATTTAATTGAAATTTGTCGTAATTCACAGAAAAAAATAAACAATTCTAAAAAAAAATATGAAAAGATGCGAAAACTTTAAAGCTCACTTCGAGAGCTTTTTATGACATCTTAAATTTCTTTCATCCACTTCATTTCCTTTTTGAAAATCTGCAGTCTACACCCCTGCTTTCTGTGTTTTGTGTGTCAAAAAAACAATTCGCCACTTCCCCATCATAATTTACAGCAAAAAATTTCCCTTTTGTTGCACATGCAACACTGTGCGGCACATTGTTACGCCAAATGCGCATTCCAAAATAATAAAAACAAATTCAGCAACGTTTTAATTAAGCTTAATTAAGTGGCAATTGAGACGCGTTAATAAAAGCTGAGAATTGCAGCTCATAATAATAAAAAAATTGAATTTGAAGAAAACTGATTTGCGAAGCAGCATGCGAAGTTGGACGAAGTGGGTCGCAAGATAATTATTTTTCGCGAGAACAAAAAAAATTTTGTTGCTAACTCAAAGCCAGAACACACGCAAAGTTCTTTATAAAAAAGCTTTTTAAGCTTTTGAAAGCTCCATGGCTTAGAAAGCTTCACATTTTTGTTCTGCTAAAATTTCTGTTTAGAAAAACTATTGCTAACTATAAGTAAGAAAAAAAGTATTGCTTTTATGTTAACAGAGCTTTCGAAAGCTCCATGGTTTAAAAGCTCAAAGATTTGCTTGACTAAAACTTATTGCTAACTCATATAAAGCTCAAAAGTGCAGTTTTTGAGTTAAAAAAGCTTTCAAAAGCTCGGTAGCTAAAAAGATCGATGATTTGCTTGGCTATGGGGATGACTATAAAATCTATTGTTAACGAA